>CM035435.1:39911985-39916985 GCA_020310875.1 Ceratopteris richardii | reverse complement strand
TAGATAGATAGATAGATAGATAGATAGATAGATAGATAGATAGATAGATAGATAGATAGTGTTGGGGCTTCACTCACTAATTAGGCATGGATATATGAAGATATATGAAGACATATGATGGAGGAAAGAAGAAGTGAAGGAAAGACCTACAGAAAATCAAGCCTAAGTGAAGGGACAATTTCACTATTGTAAATTAGTTGAAAATTAGAGTCTAGATTTGTATTTGATCTTTAGAACTTACGAGTTCAAGTCTAGAAGAATGTAAACCATAGGTATATAAGTTAATTTGAGTCAGAAACATGTAGGAGAGAACTCAATTTTGAAGTCTGAGTGAGTAGAGAAAAGTCGTGTCCTTTCTGAGAGAGATGGTGAGAGAAAACTTCTGAGTCTGAGAGAGTTTTCCATGGCTGTGAGCAAAATTAGGCCAAGCCATTTTGTACACATCTTCTCTGATAATCAACACATATTTGTGTAGAAGGATTGAGTCTAATTCCTCTTGTACATTGAGTTCTAAGTCATTTCATATGACTGTGTAAGGTAGTTGACAGTTACGACTTTTCTGGCGCACATTTGACTGATCTTCTGAAGGTCAGATCTCGAAGCATGGTGTAAAGTTTTTGGTAAGTGATAGCTCGTTTGAAAGCTACTATCCTCAACTACATTTGGTCAAAAGATCTTTAAGAAACGGGACGCATACTCAGAGAAATCAGCTTAAGAGTGGAGGTATGTCAAATCGATGAAGTCATTTTTCAGTTTTCAGACATAGTGGAAAGTTTGATACAAAATCAGAAGATTCTGAAGTTATTACTTGAAAGTTTTGGTTATTATGTGTTACTTAACATTAGCAAGAACATTCTTTAGCAAGTGATCAAAAGATTTGGCAAAGATTGAGCTAATACAGATCAGATTGAAGGATTGAAGAAAAGGCGCAGATTTCTGTGAAGTGAAATTTTGATTTTCACTAAATTCAGAGATGAAGATTCACAATGTGAGTTTTGCTAAGCTAATGATGGTTATGGAGGTCTTCTAATACCACATTAGTTTGGTTCTTGTGGTGTTTCACACACCAACAAGTGGTATCAGAGCAGATAAGGTCCTCGAGAGTAAAGGGAGAACAGATACAAGAAGAATTGAAGAGTTCTTTATCAAAGAAGGAGGAAGCTGAGGTGTTCAACAACAAAAGTCATCAGAAGGTTATTTCGAAGTCACTTCCAAGGGTAAAGGTCTACAAAAGGTATCATTCTTTAACCTTACACTTACAGGTTGAAGCAGAAGCAAGGATACCATGGCAGATCATGTGTCCATTGACAAATTAGACAGAGATAACTATCCTGCTTGGGTAATGAGGATGGAGGCCTTACTTATGAGTAAGGACTTAATGGTATATGTGACAGGTGAAGAGGAGAAGCCTAAATTTGAAGATGAAAGTCATCCAAGAAAAGAAGAGCTAGAAGCTTTGAAGCTATGGCAGAAGAGAGATGCAAGTGCAAGAGCTTATATATACAACACTATTACAGATCATTTGTTGCCACACATCAGAGGTTTAGAAACAGCTGAAGATATTTGGAATGCTTTGGAAGACCACTTCCAAAACACTACTAAAGCTAGGAAAGCTAGCTTATGGTCAGAGTTTACCACATTCAAGAAAAAGCAAAATCAGAGCATTAGTGATTATGTCACTAAGATGAAGGACTTGGCAGATAGCCTTGGATCCATTGATGAGGATATTGAAGATCATAGGCTGATAGCACAATTACTTGCAGGGTTAAGAGGTGATGAGAGATGGAAGCCCTTTGTACTTTCAACAGAACTCTCATTAAATCATTATGTGCCAGAATTAAATCAATTACTTGGATTGATGCTCACATTTGAGCAAGACTTGAAGTCAGATGGAGACAAAGGTCAAAGTTCTGCAATGTATGTGAAGAATAAAAAGAAAGGAGATAAAGGCAAGGCAAAGGATGAAGAAGAGTCAACAACTCAAGCAAATTATGCAAGAGGAAGAGGTTTTGGCAGAGGTAAAGGTCGAGGAAATGGAAGAGGTAGAGGTAATCAGAACAATAACAAGAAGACATGTTGGATTTGTGGATTGAGCAATCATCTAGCATATGATTGTTGGCACAATCAACAAGGAGCAAGTCAAAATCAGAACAACAATGGCAGAGGAAGAGGTGGAAGGTTTCAAAATCAATTTCAAAGAGGAAGACAGAATTCAAGAGGAAGTTATGGAAGAGGTGGTGGTAGAAGTTGGAATCAGAACCAATCATACAACACCACATATTACAATTATGCAAATGATACACAGAATGACAACCATACAACATTGATGATGAATTCAATTAGTTCATCAGAGAAGGAGGATCTCAAGGTATTTTATATTGATTCTGGTTGTTCAAATCATTTATCAGGTAATATAGAATTGTTGTCAGAATTGGAAGAAGGCAATTCAAGTCATACAGTACAAACAGGTGATAATACAAAACATAGTGTGCATTCAATTGGAAAAGTGAAGTGCAGGAGTGGAGCTGATTTATTAACAAATGTTTTGTATGTTCCAACAATACCAAAGAATCTAATTAGTGTTGGACAAATAGTGGAAAAAGGTTTTCAAGTCAGATTTACAAATGAAGGAGTATTTGTTGAAGATCCAGAGGATGCATACAAACCCATTGTTTGTGGTAAAAAGGAAGGTAGACTTTTTACTCTCAAAGTGCAAGGAAATGTTGGTCAAGCCCTAATCACACATGGTGATGAAGTAATTACAGAGTTAGATCTTTGGCATAAAAGATTGGGACATTTCAATGAGAGAGGAATCAAAACTATGGTGGAGAATCAATCTGTATTGGGACTACCAAATGTGAAGAATCAACATATGATATATAAGTGTGAAGCTTGTCAGATGGGAAAAGCTCATAGACAACCATTTCAGAAGAAAGGTTTCAAGCATGATGGTTTGCTTGAACTCATACATACAGATGTGTGGGGGCCAACAAAAGAAGGATCAATAAATGGATCTAGGTATTATGTTTTGTTTATTGATGATGCTACAAGATGGATAACTCTTTATGTTCTAAAGGAAAGATCAGAAGTCTTTGGAGCCTTCAAACATTTTCATGCTTATGCAGAAAGAGTTACAGGTCAAAAACTCAAGAGGCTAAGGTCTGATGGAGGGGGAGAATACTTCTCCCAAGAGTTTAATGATTATCTTTGGAATGCAGGTATCAAGAGAGAGATAACTTGCAGGTATACACCTCAACATAATGGGGTGGCAGAAAGGAGAAATAGAACATTGGTTGAATTTGCAAGAGCAATGTTAAAGGAACGAATTGCCCTAATTATCTTTGGGCTGAGGCTGTAAATACAGCCACATACCTTGTGAATAGGCTACCATGTGGAGCTTTGAATGGTATGACCCCCTATGAAGCTTGGTGGGGTAAGAAACCAACACTTGACCATTGTAAAGTGTTTGGGTCAATTGCCTATGCTTATGTACCATCACAACTCAGACATAAGCTTGAACCAAAGGCAGAAAAATATGTGTTTATTGGGTATGATGAAAAGCAAATGGGTTATAGGTTATGGAGTCCTTTAACTAAACATTTCATTGTTTCCAGAGATGTGACTTTTGATGAACAGAAGAGTTGGTATGCAGATAAGGATTGTGATCTTGAAACATTTGAAGAAGAGATAAGAAGGAGTGCAAGAGGTAAATCACATATGCAGGTAGATGGAGATGAAGAACATATGCAAGCAAGCACATCAAGAGTTGAATCATATAGAAGGAATGAAGATGGACCAATATTTGATGAAGAAGTATATCCAGATATACATGAAGAGTGTGAACCAAGAAGGTCAACTAGAATGAGGAAGCAACCTACAAGGTATTCATATGACACTTCTTACTTGACTCAGAAAAATTATGCTTACATGGTTAAGGAAGATGAAGAACCTCAAGGCTATGATGAAGCAAAAGGTAAGAGACAATGGGAAGTAGCAATGAAGGAAGAGTTTGATGCTCTTGAAGAGAACAAAACTTGGGAACTTGTCCCAAAGCCTAATGGTAAGAAAGTGATTGGAAATAAATGGGTTTACAAAGTTAAAAAGCATGCAGATGGAACTATAGCCAGATACAAAGCCAGATTGGTGGTTAAAGGCTATGCTCAAACATTTGGCATAGATTATGATGAGACATTCAGTCCTGTGGCAAAGATGTCAACCATAAGGACAATCATTGCCATTGCAGCATCAAGAGGATGGACATTGAGTCAATTGGATATTAAGAATGCATTTTTGAATGGATATATATCAGATGAGGTTTACATGGAGCAACCTCAAGGGTTTGCAGATCATAAGTTTCCAAATTATGTTTGCAGGTTGAGAAGAGCCCTTTATGGTTTGAAGCAAGCTCCAAGAGCTTGGAATTATAGACTTGTAAAGTATCTTAATGATCTTGGCTATCAAAGTTCAAAGGCAGATGCAAGTTTACTTATCAAAAGAACAGATGAAGGTATGATCTACATTTGTATATATGTAGATGATATTATAATTACAGGTACCTCAAATGAAGGAATCAAGGAGGTGAAGAAGCTACTTGAGAAGGAATTCAAGATAAGTGATCTAGGAAAATTGTCATATTTTCTTGGAATGGAAATCACTTATGCAGAGCATGGTATTTATGTATCACAAGAAAGGTATCTCTTGAATCTTCTAAAGAAGTTTAACATGGAGAATTGCAGAGAGGCATCTACACCATTAGAAGTCAATCACAAACTCAGTAGATATGATGGTGCAGAGTTCAAAGACATGAGGAAGTATCAATCTTTAGTGGGAAGTTTGATTTATGCAACTCTAACAAGACCTGATCTTAGTTATGCAGTTGGTGTTCTTTCTCAATTCATGCATTGTCCAAAGGATCCACATTGGATTGCAGGTCAAAGAGTCCTTAGATATATCAAAGGGACTTTGAAAGAAGGATTGTATTATCCTTTTACATCAGATAT
>CM035435.1:39899485-39906985 GCA_020310875.1 Ceratopteris richardii | reverse complement strand
AACGCTCCGGATTTCTGAGTGCCTTACTTCGATGATGAATTGCTTTCTTTCTCTCTAATGCTTGACTGTCACGATGGTTGTTAAGAAGGTTTTTAAAATTATGCTTTTCCTATGGTGTTGTAGCCCCTTTTGCCATGTTTTTCAAAGTGGCGCAAACTGAACATTCACCCATTCTAACTTTACGAGGAATAGAAACATTGTTAAACTCTTCCTTCCATAATCGAGTAAAGTGACGATACAACACATACTTCTCATTTCTATTTTCCATGTCTTCTCTATATATTTGAAATACCTCTCGACGAGTAAAGTTATCTGACAAGTGCAACCTTCCAGTTGTAGGCATAACTTCACAATGCAAGCTAAAATAGTTCATCATCCAATTCATTGCATGACGTCCAACAGATCCTTTGGTCCCAACATGGAACGTATCCAAAATGAGATCCCCATTCAAAAACCCTTGTTGAGCCCTATGTATTCTAAAATTTCCTACACCCATTGCAATTTTAAATGCAGCCCTACAGCATGGCATCCCTTGAGTAAAGAAATATTCAAAACCAACACGCGTTACTGACATGTTATCCTCAATCATTTGCATGCAAGAAACAAGGTATATATCTTGCCTTTCACTATCTAAATGGAGGAATTTTTCTCTTATGTGCTTTAGTTTCTTCATTCCTAAATTATACAAACATTTCAAACCACAACAATGCTTCACAATATCCAATGCAATCTGTCTATCTGAAGTAAGAAATTTAAATCTTTTTCGACTTACTTCACGAGACCTTCTTTTAAATCGTAGATTGAGCTTGCTTTGCTTTTTCGTTGCTCCACATGCACTTGAGTCAGAAGGGAGATCAATGGTTGGATCAGATGGGAGATCAAGAGGTGCATTTGGTTGAGCAGCATTGCACTGTGAATTGGATAACTTAAATGACTCAACAGAAAACATGGAATCATCAGCACGTTCTAAATCATAGGGATCATCACTTCTCTGGAAAGGTTCAACTGAGAACAATGAATCAATATGAGCAGAGGAAGCTGATGCCCAAGCATCCACTGAAAAGATTGAGCTCATCTTCACTGAGTTCACAGAAGCCTGAAGATGAATGACCTTTTTAAATAAGTAGAAATCCGAGATCAAGTGAAGATGTCACATCAAATGTCACATCAAGAAGATATGAAATCAAAAGCTTATTAAAGTACATTAAATAACATTAAACATCAAATTACATCAAATCACTTAATTACTCAAATATACACTAATAAGGGAACCAAAGATTTGATTCACTTTTGATTCAAATGAGAAACACAGTTGATTTCTAACTACATATGAGTCATTGAGTCTAAGCATTGTGAATGAATCAAAATATATCCAAGTTGAGTTCCAACAGGAATATATAATAAAATTGTTTGGAGAAATTTTACAAGAAGAAATTTTACAACTGGAATATATCCAAGTTGAGTTCCAACTGGAATATGCTATGCCATTGAACACTATACAAGAAGAAATTTTACATTTGGTTAAGATTTCAAGGATTAGGTTTTATTGTGGTCTTGGCTAGATATCAAAGAGGTAGATGAAAGTATATTAAAAAAGAATTATGTGTAAAAGAGGTACACAGAAAGTTTATTCATACATTGATTTTCCATTTCAACAATGTGTTACAAGATAAATGTGAATATGAACTAAAGTGTGGAGGATAACACTATAAAGATGTCATTAATCTCACAACTTAGACCTGATTTTCTCCCAAGCAACAAACTCTAAGAAAAAACTTCTACATGAGATTAGAAATCCTCATGTACATACCATACTGTTGCCATTGAAGTTTAATTTCCATGCAAATGTATATAAATAGTTGCAAGGTTCTGTACTTGAATGTTTATTCATACATTGATTTTCCATTTCAACAGTGAGTTACAAGATAAATGTGAATATGAACTAAAGTGAGGAGGGTAATACTATAAAGATGTCATTAGTCTCCCACATTTAACACAACTTTGACTTGATTTTCTCCCAAGAAAGAGATTCTAAGAAAAAAATCTCTACATGAGTTTAGACATCCTCATGGACATACCATACTCTTGCCATTGAAATGTAATTTCTATGCAAATGTATATAAATAGTTGCAAGGGTCTATGAATATTTCATTAAAGTGGCTCTGAAACAGCCTATTTGTGTGGGTGCTATTCCCTGGTTAGATAAGTTGACAGATTTAGTTAGCAACTGGACTCATTCAGTTAGATCCAGTTAGTCTCTGGTTCAAGTTACCCAATTGCCTATAAATACCAGAGGAGGAGATCATTCGCATTTTCAAAATCCACGAGCAAGAGAGAGCAGCAGAGCACAGACAGCCATGGAGCACAGAGCTCAGCATACCAGCAAGCCAAGTCTGATGGAGAAGAAGAATGTTGGCAAAAGTACCAAGAGGTAGACAAAATCATAACATAAATAAAGATTCCAAAAAGATTCCCTCTGTATGTCTGTGTAAAAAGTCTGATTTCTAGGTATTTATTTTTCTTACCTCTAGAAATATGGATCCAAAGCATGTACAGCTCGATGCCTGGCATCGACTTTAAGGTGTAAGTCGATGCCAGGCATCGACTTAGGATTGCAAGTCGATGCCAGGCATCGATTTGTCGGTGCAAGTCGATGCCTGGCATCGACTTGCACCGACAAGTCGATGCCTGGCATCGACTTACACCTGAAAGTCGATGCCAGGCATCGACTTGGGCCCAAAAGTCGATGCCAAGCATCGACTTGCCGGCATCAACATGCACTGAAAAGTCGATGCCAGGCATCGACTTTAGGGTGCAAAGTCGATGCTTGGCATCGGCTTTTGGGCCCAAGTTGATGCTTGGCATCGACTTTTGGGCCCAAGTCAATGCCAGGCATCGACTTTGTGTGCAAGTCGATGCCAGGCATCGACTTGAGGGTAAAAGTCGATGCCAGGCATCGACTTGGCCCAAAAGTCGATGCCAAGCATCGACTTGGGCCCAAAAGTCGATGCCAAGCATCGACTCTTGCACCCCCAAGTCGATGCCTGGCATCGACTTTCACCCTCAAGTCGATGCCGGGCATCGACTTGCACACAAAGTCGATGCCTGGCATCGACATGCACTTAAACATCGATGCCTGGCATCGACCTGAAGCTCAAAATCGATGCCTGGCATGGACTTGGGCCTTTGAAAACCACATTTACGTTTGATCTGATATTTCCAAGTGCCTTCAGGGATGCGGAGTACAAGGATGAAAGGCCCATCAAGAAGCTCAGAGTCACCATGGGCTCTGGTGACCAGCAACGTGACAAAGGCAGTGGTCACCAAGCAAAACCAAAGAAAATTATTGCACCATTATCCTCTGAGAAGGCCAGCAACCCACTAGGAATATCCTCAGGTGGACAGAGTAGCATAAAAATTCATGTGGAGGATCCAAATATGAAGGAAAGGTCTAGGGAGACGGAGGTCATGAGGACAGATCGTCCACTTCGGGACATGACAAATCTCGAGTGGTGCCTTCAGTACTTTGAAGAGAAGAATGCAGTCCTCCTTGTGTTCGCAGGGGCTTATGGCAGAGGAAAGATCACGACAACACAAGGTTTTCAGTATGGCCTTGTTTACAAACTGGATTATGAAGATGAAGATTCTGACAACCTGCTTTTCTTGGTGGAGACATCGAAAGGATTAAGAAATGTCATATGCAAGATGGATTTCTTGTGCCCAGAGTGATGTGTTCCAGAAGGGCTAGCTCAGATATGCAGAGACTCAGTGAATTTCATCAAGGACCTGATGCCATGGATCCAGGGCAATATCATGCCAACACAACAGAAGAAGACGACCCCTGTAAAGGCAAGGGGTAAGCAGAGCGTGCAGAAAAAGCTCCAAAAGAAAAAGAAGATAATTTCAGAAGAGGAGTTTTCTGACTCAAGCTCTAGCTCTGGGGACATAATTGTTGCACCTGGTGGAGAGCTTGCATCTGGTGTTCTTGGTACTGAGCAGAATAAGATGAGGGAGGACATAGCTAGAAGAAAAGTTGTGAAGAAGGGGCAGTTGTTCCACCTGCCAATCAATATCATCCACAGGCCACCCGTAGATCCAGTCACAGGGAGGAGGCCCCTTGAGATCAGGGAGCCACATAATTTGCACGTCCAGAATCTTAAGAAGAAAATGAAAATAAATCCTCATGCTACTGTTGTGCCATTCCTTGTCATGGTGGATCCGAATGAGTGCAGCTGTGTGGACGATTTCAATGAGGGTTTGTTTGAGGATTACACTTATTATGTGATTGGAGGTTCACACTCTGCAGAGGCTCGTAGACAGTTAGTGAAGGAGCACCCTACTACATTTTTCTTTAGGTATGCAGAGTGTAAGATATATGCTGGTCTTACAACTGAGGAAGCCAAGCTTCTTGCTTGGGATCACAACAACGACAATGACTACAGGCAGAAAATGTCCTCCATAGAGAGAATTCGGTTCTTCCACCATGAATATGAAGATTGTCTTGTGAAGGAAGCTGGAAGAATACATCCCAATCTACGAAAGCAATGCCTTATTGAGGTTGGAATTGCATTGGATGAGAATAGAAAGTCTGATGCTTTGAGGAAATATGATCCATGGTTTCAACTGGCATTCAGATCAGGTGAGATCTGGGATCTACAGGATAGAATTTTCACAATGTGGGAGCACAAGGAGGTCAAGGGCCAGAAGCAACGAAAGTCGAGGCCAGACCCACAAGTTGATCTGAAGGGAAAGGGAAGGAAAGTTGACCTTTCAATTGAAGAGGCTCCTGAGGACATGAAGCTGACCCCATGGAGGGCCCTTCAAGGAATCAAGGATGATACATTGATCATATCAACTTTGTCAAGGGTAATCTCGAAGGAGTTAAGCCTGGAGGAGATGGTGACTGAGCTCAATAAGTATGTATGTTATTCTCAGATCCTTTTTCCCTCCTCCCATGCTTCTGGTCTAACCTAGTCTCTTTTATATTTCAGTGTCTGTAGTCATAAAGTGTACATGAAGATTCAGGAGGTGATGATGAAGAGGCTGGGTTGCTTTTCTTGGACAGAGGTCCAAGCAGACTATCCAACCACATCATCCTACAAAGCCTTATCAGAATATTTCATCATGTTTCGTGATTGGGTAGGTTCTCTTATCAGAATATTTCATCCTAACCAATTTGATGCCTTGCATGGCATCGACTTACAGCTAAATTCGATGCCTGGCATCAGTCTGCAGGCAAAAGTCGATGCCTGGCATCGACCTGTAGGTAGAAGTCGATGCCTGGCATCGACTTGGGGGCATAAGTCGATGCCTGGCATCGACTTGCAGCATAAGTCGATGCCTGGCATCGACCTGCAACATAAGTCGATGCCTGGCATCGACCTCGTGGCAAAAGTCGATGCCAGGCATCGACTTAGGTCCCAAAGTCGATGCCAAGCATCGATTTTCAGTAGAAGGTCGATGCCTAGCATCTACCCCAACAAGAAATCGATGCCATGCATCCGTTCCTTATGTTCTGTTTGCTGTATTGAAGAGCTCTTTTAATTGTCTTTCCAATTTTTTCTGCAGAAACCAAGGAAAAGTAAGTCTACAGAGGTACTAGATGATTGCCCCCCTGCATTCCTTGCTCACATTCAAAGAGCAAGGCATGAGAAATATAGACTGAAAGCGAAGGAGATGGATTTTGATGATGAACCTGATCTTAAATGTTTCTCCAATCCCCTAGACCCCCTTAGGCCTGTATATTACAATGTGTTCTGTAGTGATGTAAATAATATTTGTTCTGTTGTGCCTAGAAAACATTTCTCCCTTCTCATAGCGGACATACCCTATGGATTTAGGATGTTAGGATCAGTTAATGATGATGAACCCTTCAAACACCCTCAGATTCAGAAGATGGTCACTGATTTTGCAGAGTTGACTATGTCTCCTCTTTGGAGGATAGTAATTTTCCATAGCAGAGACCAGTCTTTCTCTGTTTCAACTGCTCTGAAGGCAAGATGTCATGCTGTGGAGTGCCTCACTTGGTAAGTAATCTTCTTTCTATCTCCATGGCTTTAATGATGCTCTCTGTGACTCATAGTTCTTTTTTGCAGGGTGAAGACAAACGTAAATCACACTCCTTTGCATCGGTTTGTGAGCGCCACTGAATGCATTACAGTTGGCTATTATGATGAAGTAAGCAAAAGGAGAGTCAGGGAGCATTGCAATGAGAATGGGATCTCAAATGTGCTCATGTTCCCAGCCGTTACCAAGAAACTTCGTCATGTAGCTGGGGACATGACATTGGTTAACCCTTATCAGAAGCCACAAAAACTCATAATGAGATTGCTTCAGCTATTCTCCAATGATGATGACTGGGTCCTAGACCTTTTTTCGGGCACAGGTAATTTCAATTTTCACAATTTTCATTAGTCATGGTTGATTGAAGCCTCTAAGTGGTTTTCTGCTGTTTCAAGAACGACTCTGGCTTGCTCCTTAAAGATGTTCAGGCACTGCATAGCTGTGGAGAAGGATGATGCTCAAGTGAGCTTCATTAGAATGAGAATCAATGGGCTGAATGAATGCCCAGATGAAGACCAAGAGGTTGGAAGGAAGCACATTGCAGATACGGAGAGATTCCAACCAGCTTCAAGGGAGCATGTTCCCCCACTTGCAGATGAACCGGGGGACATGGCTGACCTTGAAGAGCCAATCTTGGAGCAAGAGAGGCAAGATAGGTGTTCTAATGTGCCAGAGGATCCCAATATCCTTGAGCCTGAGGAAAGCTATGATCAGCTTCTATTGTAGATTCACATTACTCTTGTAGAACACATGAAATGTAAAAGATCATTTTAATGGAAATATAATTTGGAGTTCTGCTTCCACTTTGTGTTCAGCTTGATTTATCTTGAGCATTTCTCTGATCATGTGTGAATGTTTCTTAGTATAATTTTGTTGAATATTATCTTCTCTTGGGAATGCTTTTGTGAAATGTATTTCATATTCTGTTAATATGGCCAGGCATTCAATGGGGATCTTAACCATACAAAGGGGATGATCTTAATTGCCTTGTTAAAATGCTCTGATTTTTGCAACACATGTACTCTAATTTTTGAGTAACTTTTAATTAGCTATCATCTGTGCTTGTTGAGGTTATAGATGTAATGAAGGAGCTTCACGAATTCTTACTTGTACCTTTTCAACTCTAATCTATTGTCCAAGATCATGATGTGGGATTCTTGGTCATGCTCAACAACTAGTTTTCATGGCAGCAAGAATTTTAGTATACCTATCTTGACTACTTGGGATATGAGATCAAGCTTCTAGTGACAATATTTACAAGCAAGACTGGTGATGCTTTCTAGATATTGTAAAATGCCCACTTTTTTGCTTCATATAATGGTCTTTAGGTAAAAAGAAAAAGAGAACATGTCTTTGTTCTCCTTTGTTGTGACTCAGTGTTAGATAGATAGATAGATAGATAGATAGATAGATAGATAGATAGATAGATAGATAGAT
>CM035435.1:39874485-39886985 GCA_020310875.1 Ceratopteris richardii | reverse complement strand
AAGCATGGTTTTATGTACTCAGAGAAGCTTGAATTGGTACACACAGATGTGTGGGGACCATCAAAGGATTTCAGTATAAATGGGTCAAGGTATTATGTGATTTATGTTGATGATGCTACTAGATGGATCACTATTTATGTGATCAAAGATAAGTCAGAAGTGTTTAATACATTTAAACACTATCATGCATATGCAGAAAGAATTACAGGACATAAGTTGAAGAGACTAAGGTCAGATGGAGGGGGAGAGTATTTCTCTAATGAGTTCAGTGATTACTTGTGGAATGCAGGTATAAAAAGGGAAGTTACTTGCAGGTACTCTCCTCAACAAAATGGTGTAGCAGAAAGGAGAAATAGAACACTTGTTGAGTTTGCAAGATCCATGATGAAGGAGAAAAATTGCCCTAATTATTTGTGGGCTGAGGCTGTAAATACAGGTACTTATTTGGTCAATAGGTTACCATGTAAAGCTTTGCAGGGTATGACACCATATGAGGCTTGGTGGGGTAAGAGACCTACCTTGGATCATTGCAGAGTTTTTGGATGTGTGGCATATGCATATGTGCCATCACAATTAAGGCACAAGTTGGAGCCTAAAGCTGAAAAATATGTTTTCATTGGTTATGATGATAAGCAGATGGGTTATAGATTGTGGAGTCCATCTACAAAACAATTCATGGTTTCTAAAGATGTTACATTTGATGAGCAAAGCACTTGGTATGCAGGTACAATTAATATCAATACAGGTGATGAAGAAGAAGTGAGCCAAAGGAAAGGTAAATCAAAGGTTCAGATATTTGATGAACAAGAGAATAATGAAGTGCAGGTTGAAGTGGAAGAAATACCAAGATTTGATCTTGAATATGAAGAACCAGAAACCTCAAGAAGTGGAGAACTTAGGAGGTCTACAAGGAACAAATGGCAACCTACAAGGTATAGCTATGATACTTCATTTTTGGCTACCAAAGATTATGCTTACATGGTTAAAACAGATGAAGACCCTTCTACATATGAAGAGGCAAAAGGTAAGGAAAAATGGGAGAAAGCTATGCAGGAAGAATTTGATGCACTATTGGAGAATCAAACATGGGATTTGGTTCCAAAACCAAATAGTCAGAAGATTATTGGATGTAAGTGGGTTTACAAAACTAAGAGGTTTGCAGATGGAAGTGTGTCTAGATACAAAGCTAGACTTGTTGTCAAAGGGTTTGCTCAGACTTATGGTGTTGACTATGATGAGACTTATAGTCCTGTGGCAAAGATGACAACCATCAGGACACTTATAGCTATTGCTGCATGTAAAGGTTGGAAGTTATGTCAACTTGATGTGAAAAATGCTTTTTTGAATGGTTATATTTCAGATGATGTGTTCATGGAGCAACCTCAAGGGTTCAGAGATACAAGGTATCCAGATCATGTGTGTAAGCTCAAGAGAGCTTTGTATGGCTTGAAGCAGGCCCCAAGGGCATGGAACTATAGACTTGTAAAGTTCTTGAAAGAACTTGGATTCCAGGTGTCTAAAGCAGATAGTAGCTTGCTTGTCAAAGCAAGTGATAATGGTTTCATATACATGTGCATATATGTTGATGATATAATTCTTACAGGTACAGATGAAGAAGGAATACAAAGACTCAAGAAGCAAATGGAAAAGGAGTTCAAAATAAGTGACTTGGGAGACTTGTCATACTTCTTGGGCATGGAGATTACATATACTCAACATGGAGTATTTGTGACCCAAGAAAGGTATTTGAAGAACTTGTTAATCAAGTTTAAAATGGATGATTGCAGGGTAGCACCTACACCAATGGAGGTGAATCACAAATTGAGTAAGTTTGGAGGTGAAGAATTCAAGGACATGAGACAATATCAGAGTTTGGTTGGTAGTCTTATCTATGCTACTTTAACTAGACCTGATTTATCATATGCAGTAGGGGTTTTGTCTCAATTCATGCATTGCCCAAGGAAAGAACATTGGATTGCAGGTCAAAGAGTGTTGAGATACATTAAGGGTACACTCAATGAAGGTTTGTATTATGGGTTCACATCAGATACAAACATCAAGATCTATAGTGATGCAGATTGGGCAGGTAATCCAGATGATAGAAGGTCAACTTATGGATACATGTGTTATGTGGGAGATAAACTTATCTCATGGTGTTCCAAGAAGCAACATACAGTTGCTTTGTCTTCTACAGAAGCTGAATATAAAGGCATGGTTGAAGCTGCAAAGGAAGTGATTTGGCTCAAGACCTTGATGAAGAGTTTTGACATTGTGCATAAGACACCAATTATATATGGAGATAACATGAGTTCATTGTATTTAGCTGCTAATCCTGTTTTTCATGCCAGGACCAAACACATTGAGATACAGTATCACTTTCTAAGAGAGAAGGTGATGGACAAGGAGATTGAAGTCATACATACTTCAACTAAAGATCAGATAGCTGATATGCTTACAAAGAGCTTGGATGGACCAAAGCTACAGAAGTTTAAAGACATGGCAGGTATAAAGAAGAAAAGAGAAACCTCAATTGATGATTGAGGGGGAGCTGTTGGTGCAGATCAATCACCAATTGAATGTTTGGAAGACTAAAGAATGAAGGAAGATTCAGTTCTTGAAGCTTGGAAGAAGGATACATTCAGAGGATATGAGGAATGTACACATATGTATATTAGTATAGTTATAGTTCATTTAGATCTTTGATTAGTCATAGACTTGTACAAATTTCTCTATAAATACCTTGAAAATGTCGAGGCGTGATATGAGAGCATATGAATGAATAGATGAGTGAGTATAGAAGTCAAGAAAGGAGAAGAAAAATGTCATGAGACATATGAATAGTTAGTTGAGTTTCCTCTCATCACTCAACTATAACTTTCTGAGTAATTGAAAAAATATTGCGCCCGATCTTTCTGTGTCTGCTCCGTCTGTGTTAGATCATCTGTGAAATCCTTTTGAGGATATCTAAGTTCATAGTTAATGAGTCTATGACTTGAGTTTCAGAGTTTAATTAAAAACAGGCTAGGAGAATTGTTAATAGGAACATTCATATGTGTTGAGTGTTCACAGTCTTCTGAAACAGGCGCAGATTTCGAGTCCAAAGAAATGAGTAGTGCTCAGTGCACAGTGTAAAGTTTTACACATATGATAGCTCAAAATCTAAGTTGAGAGATAAGCTATCTACAGCTAAAAGGATTTGGTAAAACGGGTTCGACATTGTGAGAACTAGAGTTAAGAAGTTAGGGGTGTCAAATCGACTTCTCAGAAGTGCAGATTTAGACATAGGTAACTTGTGAAGTTGATTTCTCAAGGTATACTAAACCTTTTGAAGAACTTTAACTTGGAGGAGGTGCGCAACTTCTAGACGACACTCCATACAAAATTTCATAGAAAACTTTACATGTTTGATAGGTCAATGAGAAGAAATTGTGCAGCAGACTTTCTGTGTTTTATCTTCTTCACAGAATTTTTCAACTTTTGATAATTTGGAGGTTGGACCTCTAATTTGGTGAAGGTTTTGACTTACTCTTGATATAGAGGTGTTCTAAATTCAAGAGTAGGTTGTTCTTTTGGAGATTAACACTCTCCATCAGGTAGGTAGGTAGGTAGGTAGGTAGGTAGGTAGGTAGGTAGGTAGGTAGGTAGATAGATAGATAGATAGATCGATAGATAGATACATAGATAGATAGATAGATAGATAGATAGATAGATAGATAGATAGATAGATAGATAGATAGATAGATAGATAGATAGATAGATAGATAGATAGATAGATAGATAGATAGATAGATAGATAGATAGATAGATAGATAGATAGATAGATAGATAGATCGATAGATCGATTGATCGATCGATCGATAGATCGATAAATAGATAGATCGATAGATAGATAGATAGATAGATAGATAGATAGATAGATAGATAGATAGATAGATAGATAGATAGATAGATAGATAGATAGATAGATAGATAGATAGATAGATAGATAGATAGATAGATAGATAGATAGATAGATAGATAGATAGATAGATAGATAGATAGATATATAGATAGATAGATAGATAGATAGATAGATAGATAGATAGATAGATAGATAGATAGATAGATAGATAGATAGATACATAGATAGATAGATAGATAGATAGATAGATAGATAGATAGATAGATAGATAGATAGATAGATAGATAGATAGATAGATAGATAGATACATAGATAGATAGATAGATAGATAGATATATAGATAGATAGATAGATAGATAGATAGATAGATAGATAGATAGATAGATAGATAGATAGATAGATAGATAGATAGATAGATAGATAGATAGATAGATAGATAGATAGATAGATAGATAGATAGATAGATAGATAGATAGAATAGACAGATAGATAGACAGATAGACAGATAGATAGATAGATAGATAGATAGATAGATAGATAGATAGATAGATAGATAGATAGATAGATAGATAGATAGATAGATAGATAGATAGATAGATAGATAGATAGATAGATAGATAGATAGATAGATAGATAGATAGATAGACAGATAGACAGATAGACAGATAGACAGATAGATAGATAGACAGATAGATAGATAGACAGATAGATAGATAGACAGACAGATAGATAGACAGACAGATAGATAGACAGACAGATAGATAGACAGACAGATAGATAGATAGATAGATAGATAGATAGATAGATAGATAGATAGATAGATAGATAGATAGATAGATAGATAGATAGATAGATAGATAGATAGATAGATAGATAGATAGATAGATAGATAGATAGATAGATAGATAGATAGATAGATAGATAGATAGATAGATAGATAGATAGATAGATAGATAGATAGATATATAGATAGATACAGATAGACGGATAGACAGATAGACAGATAGACAGATATACAGATAGACAGATAGACAGATAGACATATAGACAGATAGACAGATGGACAGATGGACAGATAGACAGATAGACAGATAGACAGATAGACAGATAGACAGATAGACAGATAGATAGATAGATAGATAGATAGATAGATAGATAGATAGATAGATAGATAGATAGATAGATAGATAGATAGATAGATAGATAGATAGATAGATAGATAGATAGATAGATAGATAGATAGATAGATAGATAGATAGATAGATAGATAGATAGATAGATAGATAGATAGATAGATAGATAGATAGATAGATAGATAGATAGATAGATAGATAGATAGATAGATAGATAGATAGATAGATAGATAGATAGATAGATAGATAGATAGATAGATAGATAGATAGATAGATAGATAGATAGATAGATAGATAGATAGATAGATAGATAGATAGATAGATAGATAGATAGATAGATAGATAGATAGATAGATAGATAGATATAGATAGATAGATAGATAGATAGATAGATAGATAGATAGATAGATAGATAGATAGATAGATAGATAGATAGATAGATAGATAGATAGATAGATAAATAGATAGATACATAGATAGATAGATAGATAGATAGTTGAGCTTTGTCTCATGGGTGACGAGTTGCCCCATTAAGGTATTGAGGTCAAGTATTTGCATATCCATGTAGAGGTCCATTGTTGTGGTGGACTCCCACTTGTGATCAGCATTGATTCCATTAATGATCCGCCTCACTATGTGTTCTTCTTCTATCTCCTCTCCAATGCTTGCAACTTTGTCAACCACATCTTTCATCTTGGTTACATAACCATCCACTTTTTGCTTTGGTTGTTTCTGTTGGTGCATTTTGCCCAAGCCTACATGCTTGATATGCTTGATATTATCCTCATTTGTAAGTCACATGAGTAGTCATGTGAACACCTCTTGTAAAAGAGTACATTTTATCTCTTGTAAATGGAAAAAGAAAAAAAGGAAAAGGATGGCTTACCTCATCCATGATGTAAAAGCAAATTCGTGGCTCCAACTACCAAAATCACGAATTTTTGAGCTGAGGGAATCTCTCCTAACTTTGGGGATCACTTTTAGGTGGAGCCATTCGAATTCGAATTCAAAACTCCCTCCAAGAATAGCTATAAAAGGAGCAAGAAGGAAGAGGCGATTAGCAAGCCTTGTACGTGACCACTTCATGTCATTTTGTAGAGATTGAAGAGCTTACTCCATAGCTCTATCATTCTACTCCCATTGTGCAAAGATTCATTGCCAATGTGGTTGTAATCATATGTGAATCTATACATTTATTATCATCTACCTTTCTGTTTTGTTCTCTGCTATACTCACTCAGAGCAGTAACTTCAGAAGGTCATATCTCGAGTTTTACTGAATATTTTTCAGTGTTTTAAAATGCGTTGGATAGCTCTCACTGTCTAGTTTCTACCTATAAATTTTCAAGGTCATTGGATTTGTACTTTTGGAGATATCTGCATTTTACTGCTTACTGGTCTATCTCTGCAGAGTCCCGAGAATTGTGGGAATGTTCCAGAACTTGATGAAACTTGTTCTCAGTGCTCAGTCCATCATTTGAAGTGTTTTAACTTGGAATAGGAAGCTTGCTAAGTCTATTTGCTATGCCCAAAAGGAAGTTTTCTAATTCCTTCCAGGTTGAGAGCACTGTTCATTTTTTCCAGCAGATGTATGTCCAAAAATAGCAAGTTTTGGGAGCTAGTCATTTCGCAACTTGTCGGTCTTGACTTAAACTTTTGGGATACATGTTCCAAAGTACTTGGCTGATATTTTGGTGGATTTAGGAAGCTCAAAGGGTCTACTAATCAACTCTGAAGTCTCAGTTGGCTGGTGTGAAGCTGGTTGTAGCGGCACCTACTCATCTTTGGATTGCATCCACCATCTCTCTTCACAGTGGTATCAGAGCATAGTCAAGCAACATGGGAGATGGATTTCCATCAACAATTGACAAATTGGATCGAAACAACTACCCGGCATGGTCTCTAAGGATGGAGGCTTACCTTCAAGGGAGGAATCTATATGGATTCATATCCGGAGATGAAGCAATGCCAACCATGAGGAACAAAGGGCAACCATCACATGAAGAAGTGGAAGGACTTTCGAATTGGTGTTCGAAGGATGCACTTGCAAGGTCCTATATTCTAAACTCAATCTCTGATTTTCTTTTACCTCATGTCAAGGGATGCAAGACATCAAGAGAAACCTGGAATGCACTTGCTTCTTTCTTCTCTTCCAACACTCGAGCAAGGAAGAACCAATTGTGGATGGAGTTCACAACAATGAAGAAAAGCCCGAAGCAAAATGTGACTGATTATGTCACAAAGATGAAGGAGATTTCCGACCAACTTGGAAGCATTGGAGAGGTAATTGAAGAGGAGCAAATCATAAGACAAATCATGAATGGAATCAAAGCAGACGACAAGTGGGAGTCATTCACAACAGCCATGGATTTATACATGGATATGCATGTACCCGACCTCAACACACTCATGGGCCAACTCTTCACTCATGAAGCAAAGATTAGCAAAGGTGGTGAGTCCTCAAGAGGTAATCAAACTTCTGCCTTATATTCTGATAAAGCTAAGGTCAAGGACAAGTCAAAGAATAGGAAGAATGAAGATGAAGGAAGCTCTTTCCAAGCAAACTTTGCAGGTAGAGGAAGAGCTAGAGGAAGAGGCAGAGGTGGAAAGCAAGGCAGGGGGAGATTCCAATCATCTCAACCTTGCAACATATGTGGCTTATCTAACCATACTACTGAAGAATGTTTCAGGAATCCAAGGAACTCAAGAGGAAGAGGATTCAATAGAGGTGGCTATGGATCAAATAGAGGTAGGTACAATGGAGGCTACAACAACAACAACTACTACAACAACAATTACAACAACAACAACAACTATCAAAGTGGCCATAGAGGAAGAAGAGATTACAATAACTATGCAGAGGACCAAAGTCAAGAAGATTCATTATTGATTATGAATCTATCAACAAAGAAGGGTAAGGATGATGATCACATATTTTACATTGATTCGGGATGCTCGAACCATGTAGCAGGAAATGTGGCTTTACTTTCTGATTTGGAAGATCCTCATAACAAGCATGAAGTGCAGACAGGAGATGACACAAAGCACTCAGTGGAGAAGATAGGTAATGTGAAGACATCAGATGGGAATATGAACCTCTTAAGCAAAGTCTTGTATGTCCCTACAATTACCAAAAATTTAATAAGTGTTGGACAGATTGTTGAAAAAGGATTGCAGGTTAGATTCAATCGATTTGGAGCATATGTTGAAGACCCAAGGCAAGGCTTTCGAAGGATTGCCAAAGGAGAAAAGACAGGAAGGCTTTTCACTTTTGAAGTGGAAGATACAAAGAACATAGCTTTGTTTAGCTATGGATCTCAAACTCTAACAGAGTTGGAGATATGGCACAAAAGGCTTGCTCACATTGGTGAGAGGACACTCAAACAGATTTGCAGGGACCAAAGTGTACTTGGTTTGCCTAATATCACAAGGCAACACATGATTTATAAGTGTGAAGCTTGTCAACTCGGCAAGGCTCATAGACAACCTTTCAATAAGAAAGGATATATGTATCAAAATCCTTTGGATCTAGTGCACACGGATGTGTGGGGTCCAAGTAAGGAGCCATCTATATCAGGCTCAAGATATTATGTGTCTTTCATAGATGATTGTAGCAGGTGGACCATTCTGTTTTTCATGAAGCACAAGGATGAAGTGTTTAATTGCTTTAAGAAGTATATTGCTCTTGTTGAAAATCAAACAGGTAGGACTTTGAAAAGACTCAGATCAGATGGTGGAGGAGAATACTTCTCTTCTGAATTTGATGCCTTCTTGCATGAAAGAGGCATTAAAAGGGAAGTCACTACAAGGTATACACCTGAACTCAATGGTGTAGCAGAGAGGAGGAATAGAGCTATCGTCGAAGCTGCAAGGTCCATGCTCAACGAAAAGGGATTGCCGAACTACCTATGGGCAGAGGCTGTGTCGACAGCCACATATCTCATAAATAGACTTCCATCTAAGTCACTAGATGGAACCACTCCATATGAAGTGTGGAATGGAAGAAGACCTAGTCTAGAGCATTGTAAAATCTTTGGATGCTTAGCCTATGCTCACATTCCTTCTCAAGTAAGAGGGAAATTGGATCCCAAGGCAGAGAAGTGTGTATTCATTGGTTATGATCAAAACCAAAAAGGATATAGATTGTACAATCCAACCAATAAAGGATTTTCTGTGAGTAGAGATGTAATTTTTGATGAAAACAAATCATGGTTTGATGATGACAGGAAAGTGAAGCTGCCATATGACTTGGATGAAGATTTTCCATCACTTCAACCAAAGGAGCCAAAGCAGATTGAAGAAAGTGATTCGGAGATTGACCTAGAAGACTTGGAAAGACTAAAGCTATGGAAGAACAAAGGTAAAGCAAAGATGCAGGATGCTACATATGGACCCGAGAGCTCACATCAACCACTTAGAAGGTCTTCGAGGGAGAAGAAGAAACCAGAGAGGTTTGGTTATGATACTTCTTTGGTCACCAAGCACTCAATCTACATTGCAAAGGATTCAACCAATGAAGAACCTACCACATTCGAAGAAGCACAAAGCAAGAAAGCTTGGAGAGATGCAATGGATGAAGAAATGGAAGCCTTGAAGGAGAATGACACTTGGGAGCTTGTACCTAACAAGCCATCTATGAAGATAATCGGATCTCGATGGATAGACAAAATCAAGAGGAATCCAGATGGAAGTATAAATAGACACAAAGCAAGGTTAGTTGCTAAAGGGTTTGCTCAAACCCATGGTATTGATTATGAGGAGACTTTCTCTCCTGTTGCAAAAATGCCTACAATTAGGGTTCTCATAAGTCTTGCTGCATCTAGAAATTGGAATCTTTATCAACTTGATGTAAAGAATGCTTTCTTGAATGGATGGATTTCTGAGGAAGTGTATATGGCACAACCTCCTGGATATGAGGATGCACATCATCCTAACTATGTATGCAAACTAAAGAAAGCTTTGTATGGATTGAAGCAAGCTCCAAGAGCTTGGAATTTCAGATTGGTTACTTATTTGCAGGACCAAGGATTCAAAGCTAGCAAGGCGGATACCTCTTTGTTCATAAAGAGGAATGGATCTGAAGTGATCTATTTATGTGTGTATGTTGATGATATTATTATCACAGGCAATGATCTTGAAGGAATCAAACAGGTAAAGAGTCAAATGAAGGAGGAGTTCAAAATAAGTGACCTCGGACCACTCACTTATTTTCTTGGATTGGAGTTGATCTACACAGATTCAGGTATATACATCACACAAAGGAAGTATGTCCATGACATGCTCGTCAAGTTCAAAATGGAAAATACAAAGTGTGCAGGTACACCTATGGAGCAAAATCATAAGCTTAGTGCTTATGAAGGAGAGCCAATTGAAGACATCACAAGCTATCAAAGCTTGGTTGGAAGTTTGAACTATGCAACACTCACAAGGGTGGATATATGCTATAGTGTTAGCATATTGAGTCAGTTTATGCATAAGCCGAGAAGACCACATATGGAAGCGGCCAAGCGAGTCCTCAAGTACCTAAAGGGGACCATGAATGAAGGTTTGTTTTATTCATATACTTCAGATATTGAGCTAAAGGTCTACTCAGATGCAGATTGGGCCGGATCTAAAGATGATAGAAGAAGCACATCAGGGTATATATCATTTGCAGGTTCAAAAATCATTTCTTGGTCATCGAAGAAGCAACCAACCGTGGCATTATCTTCTACTGAAGCTGAATATAGAGGTTTGGCTAATGCAACTCAAGAAATCATGTGGTTAAAATCTTTGTACACAGATCTTGGACTTCATTCTTCAACACCTCACATCTTTGGTGACAACACAAGCTCACTACATCTAGCAGCTAATCCGGTATACCATGCTAGAACCAAGCATATTGAAGTCCACTACCATTATGTAAGGGAGAAGCTATTGAGCAAGGATATTCAACTATCCTATGTCTCTACAGATATGCAATGTGCAGACATGTTGACGAAAGCTCTTGATGGTACGAAGTTAAGTAGATTCAAGTTGATGATTGGCTTGCAGGAAATCAAGGACAATTGAAGACTTATTTGGAGGCCAAGCATGTTAGGCTTGAGGGGGAGCTGTTGGTGCATTTTGCCCAAGCCTACATGCTTGATATGCTTGATATTATCCTCATTTGTAAGTCACATGAGTAGTCATGTGAACACCTCTTGTAAAAGAGTACATTTTATCTCTTGTAAATGGAAAAAGAAAAAAAGGAAAAGGATGGCTTACCTCATCCATGATGTAAAAGCAAATTCGTGGCTCCAACTACCAAAATCACGAATTTTTGAGCTGAGGGAATCTCTCCTAACTTTGGGGATCACTTTTAGGTGGAGCCATTCGAATTCGAATTCAAAACTCCCTCCAAGAATAGCTATAAAAGGAGCAAGAAGGAAGAGGCGATTAGCAAGCCTTGTACGTGACCACTTCATGTCATTTTGTAGAGATTGAAGAGCTTACTCCATAGCTCTATCATTCTACTCCCATTGTGCAAAGATTCATTGCCAATGTGGTTGTAATCATATGTGAATCTATACATTTATTATCATCTACCTTTCTGTTTTGTTCTCTGCTATACTCACTCAGAGCAGTAACTTCAGAAGGTCATATCTCGAGTTTTACTGAACATTTTTCAGTGTTTTAAAGTGCGTTGGATAGCTCTCACTGTCTAGTTTCTACCTATAAATTTTCAAGGTCATTGGATTTGTACGTTTGGAGATATCTGCATTTTACTGCTTACTGGTCTATCTCTGCAGAGTCCCGAGAATTGTGGGAATGTTCCAGAACTTGATGAAACTTGTTCTCAGTGCTCAGTCCATCATTTGAAGTGTTTTAACTTGGAATAGGAAGCTTGCTAAGTCTATTTGCTATGCCCAAAAGGAATTTTTCTAATTCCTTCCAGGTTGAGAGCACTGTTCATTTTTTCCAGCAGGTGTATGTCCAAAAATAGCAAGTTTTGGGAGCTAGTCATTTCGCAACTTGTCGGTCTTGACTTAAACTTTTGGGATACATGTTCCAAAGTACTTGGCTGATATTTTGGTGGATTTAGGAAGCTCAAAGGGTCTACTAATCAACTCTGAAGTCTCAGTTGGCTGGTGTGAAGCTGGTTGTAGCGGCACCTACTCATCTTTGGATTGCATCCACCATCTCTCTTCACAGTTTCTTCAAAGTTGTAAACTCCATCCATAACTTATTCTTCCTAGCTCTTGTATTTGAGGAGAAATATGATAAGAGGACTTCCCAAGTTTCTTGAGAGCTCTTGCAATTCCTAACATGTGGTAACAAGAAATCAGATATTGAGTTTAGTAGATATGACTGCAAGTGCATCCTTTGCACACCATATGGCCAACCTTTTGTTGCTCTTCCCTTGCAGGTTGTTGATTTTTCTTGAAGATTGGCATCTTTTCATCTCCTGAGATGTATCCATATAGACTTCTATATTGAAGGTAGGAT
>CM035435.1:39839485-39866985 GCA_020310875.1 Ceratopteris richardii | reverse complement strand
CATGTATTGCACATGCCGAATCATTCACAGATCTTTCATAGTCTATGAGCTTATACAACCCATGACATAAAATGACAGAAGCAATAATCACATCGCCATCTGACAAATCATGAAGTGTACACCTATCATCAACAAATTTCACAACCAAACCAATCTTGGCTAATGCAGAAACTAATAACAGGTTCTTCTTGACAGTAGTAGTCAATGATCTTACCAACTCCCATAACATGATAAGAGGAGTTGTTGGCACATGTAACAGTATTCCCTGCAGGGGTAGGCTCGAGTGAAGAGAAGAAACTGCGTTGCGAGGTAATATGTTTGGTCGCCCCACTGTCAAAGTACCAAACATCTAAGTCTACTGCAAACATGCACTGCTCATGAGAAGATGGGTCAAAACTGCAAACAATAGTAAACGCCCATTCTTCTTCCTGTACAAGATTAGCAGACTCTATTTTTGGTATAGAGGCTTCTGCAACAACTATTCCAGCCTCTTTCTTCTTTGCCTCTTTTGCAGTCAATTTTGGACAGTTCTTTATGATATGAGCATTCCCTTTACAGTACTTACAAAACAATTTCTACGTTTCTAATTTTTTCTCATCTTTGTTTTGGTTCTTTGAATGTGCAGCATTTGCATATTTTTGCTTACTACTAGAAGAGCTCCATTTTCATTTGCCCTTCTGACTAGCCAGGAAAGCTTTATCTGCAACACGCATAATGGACCTGTTCAGCCTGGACTGATCTTCCTACAACGGAATAGAGACTAACTCCTCAAATGACAAGGCATTTGGATTACCTTTCATCATCAACCGAAGAGTAGAAGCAAAACTGTGATATGAATCAGGAAGACCATTCAGAATGGTCTGCACAAGTGAGCTATCTGGTATGACCTCATCAGCAGAAATCAATTGTTCCTTCAAGTCTTTGATCTTCGTTAGGAAACTGTCCATAGAATCACCTTCATTCATGTGCTCACTCTCCAACTGTTTTCGGAGGTAAGCAACACGAGCCTCATTCCTAGCTTGGTACAATGTGGTAAGTGTATCTCAAGCATCCTTAGCTATTTTGCAAGAGCGAATATAAGGAATAATGGCACGTTTGACAGACAAAGCTATCAATGCATGTGCCTGGGCATCTCTTCCATCCCAACAAATCTGCTCTACAGTACGTGCAGTAGAAACCGCAGCAGGAACAGGAATATGTAGAATATCACCATCTTCGACACCTTCTGCATCAACTTCAGTACCTGCAGTCGTAACAATTGCAGGTGTGATAGGACGTTTTTCGAGACCCTTCACAATATTCCACAGTCCTTTTGCAACCAACATATGTCGCATCATATAAGCCCATAATGGGTAGTTGGTACCATCCAACTTATCCTCAACAGCCAACATACGGAATACATCACTGCTTTCAGCCATGGCCGGTGACTAAAATACCTTGATGTAGAAAATTGACTGTATCTCAAAAAGTTGAACAGAATTGCCCAAATGAATTCTGCTAGACCTGTAGTAGACTTCGAGACGCTTATACTGGTGAACAGAAATTGGTATATACCTTTGGTACAGAAAGACGAAACAGCCTGCACAAGCACTGCGATAGTGCGTTCAGAGGCCGAAACGAGCTCAGATCGCGATTTCGACACTACAAAATGAAGCTGTTTTGATCTCAAAAACACGATAAGTATGCTCACCAAAATTCATGCGATTTTGAGACTACAAACAGAGGAGTGTCGATCACGCCCTAGATAAAGCGACAAGGTGCTCTGATACCAATTGTTGGAGTTAGACGTCTGCGGAAGCACGCGAATAGCACAAGGAAGAAGAAGAAGCTTGGAGCACAACACACAATACTGAATGTATTACTAGAGAATGTACAAAGATAAGTAGCCCATTAGGGCAATAGGCGTATATACAAGCCGGGGAAAAAAAAACCTCCTAAAGAGGGAAAAAAGTGCCCTGATGGTCCTAGTGTGTTCACACACATCACTACCTAAATATATCAACATCTACCAAAAGGCCAAACTTGGCCTATGAGACAAAACCATGTACAACTATGGTTCTCTATGTAGCAATGAAAAGAGGGGAAAAAAATCACTACATAAAAAGAACTATGTAAGCTAAAAACAACAAGATGATGGTGTACCTAGCAATAGTGGAGTAGTGAAGATGAAGTAGTGGTACAAGGGGGGAGAGTGGCTTTGACTCCATAGATAATGGCTACCTAATACATGGGGATCTATGTGGGGGTGAATGTGTATACCCTAACTGGTACAAATGGGTGGAAGAGGGTGTAGTATGTGGTACATTGGTGGTGGACTCAATACCTCCTGCAAAAGGGAGACCAAAGTGGTGGTGGTGCACCTCTGCTTCATCATGTGGTCATGGTCTATACTGATGCGGGAGGTGTTGGTCTACGTCACTCTCTCTGTCCGCTCCCTGCTCGAATGTGAGCCCTATACCTTTGGAAGGTTGGTCTGTCTGATGTGGTTGTCATCGAAAGAACTAAGTAATAGTCTGTTGGTCCCATTTGTGCCTAATGTGTGTGATGTAGCCTCTACTCACATCTCATATGCTCTTGTGATGAAGTATGGTCTCTTATGGTCATGCACAACTGGAGTGACTCATCTGGAACTGTGCTCGTAGGTATGAGTATGCTCGGCATCTTGTAATCAAGTGCTCCTCACTCTCTATCTATGTATGGCATACTGGGCACCACCTCTCCTCTCGAGGGACTCCTCTAACCTAGCATCTCTCCATCTCAAGCCGATGTGATGAAACTCGAAGCTTCCCAATGACGACACGAAGGTGGTGTGGTAGGTATGTCTGCATGTAACATGGGGTCTCAATGATGCCCTGATATGAGATCTATAAGAAATGCTCACAATAGTAGAGCATTTTTGGTGGCAATGGATCTCTCGGGCTAACCCATGTCCTCTGTATGTATATACGCCATATCTCTTGATGGATGATCATATTCCTTTCCTAGTGGGAGAGCAAATAGGTGGGGGCATGGAAGTCATACCGTACTGGTGGTAGTCCGTCTATGTCAAGTCCGTGATGGGTCAACCAATCTCGTGTATGTGCATACCATGAGGTGTCCCTCGCCTACACCATGTCGTGTGATAACTGGAAAGCTCTATAAGTAATGCGCTCTCTATCCATGCCCTGGATCATGTGTAATAAGCATACTGTCTGGAAGAGTACCTCTACTAGCATCGATGGTGCAGCAAACTCTACCCATATGATATCGTGGGGTAACGAGGATTTGATGCGGATGAGTCTAGCAATCATGAGAACATGCGGACTCTCCACCGCTGTCCATGTTGATGCTTATAACCCTGGTCCCTATATGGCTACCAGCTACCCCATACATGAGTGTTGGTGTAACCAAGGTATCAAAGAGCCACCCCTTTGTGGGGGGCTCCTGAAAGTAGGCCTAGTGGCAGTCTCTCCATCAAAGCTAATGTTGCATATCCTCATGTGGTGCAATCTCGAGTTGCTTGAGACATGGAGAAAGCCATAGAGGCTATTATGAATGTCACACCGAGGTATACATATAAGCTGACTACCTTGATGGGTCCGCCTGCTATTGTGAAGGAACTATGTCCCCTCACCTGCACTGATGTATGAAAGAACAGAACCTTGGCTTTACCAATGTTCACTGATATCCCTCTACGTGTGCAAAAATTGTATAGGTTGTGTAGATGAAGCCATAGACCCTCTGTAGACTCTGAAACCAAGACAATATTGTCAGCATATAAACGAATGTGGACTGTGGTCCCTCATACCTCAATGCCATCTCCTCCCTACTGTTGTATGAAGCCCACTATCTCATCAATGTATAACCCAAAAAGTGTGGGCAAGAGAGGGTACCCTTGCTTCACCCCAATGGTGTTAGCAAATGCATTTGATAGGCTGCCTGGATATCTCACTCGACCTGATACTCTCTCATATAGAGCGTAGATCCCCCATATCATCTCCTCTAAAGTCTTGATATCGAGTAGATGTTTGAAGAGCTTCTCCTTGGGAACTGTGCCGAAGGCTTTGCGGAAGTCCATAAAGCAGTCATATAATCTCCTCTTCCTCACTCTTGACTGGTCGATTAGGCATCTCAAAGTGAAGATGTGGTCAATGGTAGAGTAATTTTGTCTGAACCCTGCTTGACTTGGAGCCTTGATACCCTTCCTCTCGAGAAGAGTGTTGAACTCTGTCTCTAGTACTGCCCATATAACTTGGCCAATGTGGGGCCAATCATGATCATCCGATATATGGCTGGATCCATAACATTGCCTAATTATGAATGGGCATAATGGTGTGCTCAGTCTGTGAGTCAACGAACCCTTTAACCAATGCACAGTTGAAGAGGTGGGCGATGAGTGATGCTAGAGTCGTGCATCCATATAGATGCTCTGCATATAAACCGAACTGATCATGTGCCTTGCCATGTTATAGATGAGCAATGGTGTGGCTTACCATAGTGGGTGTGAAGAAATAAGAGGTAGTGGGGCATGAGCTTTGTGGCTTGGGAATAGGGGGTTGGTCTAGGATCTAGTATAGGTTTTGTGCATAGCTCTACCAAGTACTTGGGTCTCGAATGGATGTCTGCTATCTCTGAGTGTTGTCTCCTCTCTCTCAGACGTCGCCACATCACTGCACTGTTCCGACTCATGAGCAAGCGGTAGATATCCCAATATTGTCTCTCCTCCCATTCTCGCCGCTTGTGACGAGTAAGGCTCTACATATTGCATTGGGCTTCTCAATGCTCTATCCTCATGTGCTTCCTTGGTTCCCGAAAATCTACATCATCCCAATTGTTATAGGACATGGATCCTATGCATGCAACTGTGTATGTGTGCAATGTGGAAAGTTGTGTAGAGCTGATTCATGTAAGATGGTGGTGATCTGTCACGTGAGTGTGTCCAAAGGTGACAGTGGGTCAAGGAAGAGTAGGCAGGTGTGTAAGTGGTGTGTGTAAACATGTGAGAGCTCATGTGTGAAGTGTATCGTGGTATATGGCGTGATGAATGGCAATGGATCTAATGAAATAGGGGATGAAAGTATAAATGTGATAAACATATGGTCAACATCGAGTGGACGTCCAATACTAAGTGAGGGAATAAGTGAAGCTCAAGCAATGATGCCCAAAATATAGTCTACCATCCTCTCGCCTCCCCCATGAGGGAAGCAAGTCCGTTCACCCGAGTCAGGCCAACGGTGCATCCCGTTATATATAACGAGACCGTATCGGCTCCCTAGCTCAAGGAGGTGTCTATCATACTAGGTGGTGTCCTGACCCATATCCGCTGATACTCTACTGTTTCTCATCTCATTTGTATCTCTATCCCTCATGATATGTGGATACTCCATGTGATATGACTCGCACTGACATGACTGGGTGTGGCCATTGAAGTCCCCCATATGGAAAACTTCACCTAGGGTGCTATAATATAGTATCTCATCTAAAAGTATTGTGTATGGGACTCCTTATCTCAGGTCGGTCCCCCACGGTCCTATCGTACATATGGGGATCGGCCTGATGGAAAGTAACATATGGTAATCTAGACCCAACTCTCCGGTGTTATCTCCATGCGAATCCACATGTATTGTGCCTCCTCATCTCTATCCATGATATGGATCCGGCTCTATATCTCCTGTCTAAATATGATGGCGATATCCCCGACCCTCGTGCAGTACTCTGTCTCGTCATGGTCTTGAATGTGAATTCCCTAAGAAAACATACAATGCGAGATAGGCCCCATTCAAGCTCTCATGTGTCTCTATGATGCATGCAAAGTCATGAGTTTCTAAGATGTCCTCCGGTTGGTCTTGCCGTATCCAAAGTGCTCTATTGCACTTCCATACTGCTCCCTTGAGTGATGACTCCTGATATGGTGTTGCCTCATAGACCCCGTGTCCCTATTTGATAAGGTGTCCATCGATGAAGACTTTATCGTAGTAGTAAAAAGCCTTCCTTCCTTTGGAGCCATGCCTGGAAGATGTGGGGCATACATGCCCATCTATGTTCTATCTACATCTTTGTGAGGTCTCATCCATGAATAGGGGTGCTCTTGCAAGAGTCTGTAACATTCGTTGTTTTTTGAAGAAGCCTATTCGCTCCTCTATTGAAACCATGTGCAATATCAATGCTCGAGGTTTCATACTATCTTTTCCTCTTTTTCATGCTCGAGTAAATGGCATATTGGTATATTCCAACTCCCTACATATATGTGATGCATCCATTTCTGTTGATGTGCCTTCAAATAAACTTGTGATTCTCACATAGGCATCGGGCTTGTCGTAATCTCTCCTCTTCAAGAGTGTCTTGTACACATTTTTTATTGTTTCTTCTTTGACTTCTTTCTTTAAGTTTTTACTTACTTCCATTGAACTATTTTGTGTTGCCTTCATCTCTGATATGATGTGTTTAGCATATATCCCTCTTCCAATCATTTTTTATGTTTTCATTTTTATTGTTTCTTCTTTGACTTCTTTAAGTTTTTACTTACTTCCACTGAACTATTTTGTGTTGCCTTCATCTCTGATATGATGTGTGTAGCATATCCCTCTTCCAATCATTCTTGATTTTCTCCTTTAGGTCATCTAGCTTTGTGATCTATCCTTTTTCTTTGGATATCTTCAGGTGAATGATTTCTTCTTCAAGCCTATGCATCTCAGCTTTCCATTTATCTCGGTCTTCTTGGAGAATTTTGATATGCTTCTAGGGCTCTTATTCTTTGTGCGACCTTCCTCATTTCTTGATTAAGTACTCTCTCTTCCTCCTCCTTTGCCTCTCTAAGTGCTTTAATAATCATGTCTTCCACTTCTTTTCTTTCAACCCATTCCATGTTGCTTCTCAATTGGTACAGGTACAGCCCCTCCAACAGTTTGGGATCGACTTTCCTTGCTAACTCTCCATGGCAATGCAACAAATTTTGTAGTTTCTTTCTTTGATGAACCAGACAAGGGGAGGTTGTGCAGATATGATCGGGCTTCCTCTGTCCCCCTCAATCCTCTCAATGCATGTGGTACAGCAGACCAGATGGGGGATGGGTAGATCTGATGGGGCAGGGATCTGACGATGCAAATCTGACAGGCCAAAGCGGATGAGAGGGATGGAGGGAGAGGGAGAAGGAGAAAAAAAAGGGGGGAAAGGGAAAGGGGGGGGGGGAGGGGAGGTGAATCGAGGGAGAGGGGGGAAAGGAGGGGGGAAAGGAGGGGGGGGGGGGGGGGGCAGGGGGGGAGCGTGAGAGAGAGAGAGAGAGAGAGAGAGAGAGAGAGAGAGAGAGAGAGAGAGAGAATTTTAATGAAATGAAAATACATTAAAGTTTGCTAGAGCTAAATCCAACCATGAGACGAATCATATAATCATGAAGGTTGTAACTCTCTCATCAACAAAAGGGAAAAAAGCAAGAACAGTCTGAAAGTGACATGTGGAATACATCATAATCAGGATCAAAGTAAACAATGATAGTATGGAGAGAATGAATCTTTATGCTATAGGGATCTGTATGAGGCCATGGTCCTCTATATGAGCCCTGTGGGAATCCCAATAGACATCAAAAGCTTTATGGAAGTCCACAAAACTGCCAAATATCTGTCTCCCATGCAACAGTGTCCTCAACATCATCTTGTAGGATCAAGATGTTAGCAAGAGTAGAGAACGTCCCCTCAACTACCAGCAAATGTTCCATACTGGATGCATATAATTGTGCTAAAATGCCACCAACCATAATAGTACGATAGTTCCCAGACTTCATAGGGTCTTCAGCCCTAATGATAGGTACATGGGGATGTGATTTGACTGTTCCCTTCAAGCTTACACTTCCCCTTTTATATATTGCACTTTCCACCATCTGTTATAGAACTGCCACGTTTGAAGTTGTAAATAGGTAGTAGATAAACTCCAAGACTTAGACAGGCCCTCACACACAGCATTGTTAAACATGACTGCTAAAAGCTCTGCAGGCATTTCTCTAACAAGGATAAAATGCTGAGCCACTAAGCCATTGTGACCATAAGCTCCCCCACTCATCCTCTCACGGGCTTTCTTTACCATCTCCATGGTAAACAAAGTATATGTGTATGGGCATGGCTCAGAGATGTATAAAAGAAAGAAAGAAAGAAAGAAAGGAAAAAAAAAAGGGAGGAAAGAAAGAATGAAAAGAGAGAGAGAGAGAGAGAGACAGCGAGAGAGAGAGAGAGAGAGAGAGAGAGAGAGAGAGAGAGAGAGATGAAATGAAATGAAAATACATTAAAGTTTGCTAGATCTAATTCCAATCATGAGACAAATCATACAATCATGAAGGGTGTAGAACTCTCTCATCAACAAAGAGACAAAAAGCAAAAACAGTCTGAAAGTGACGTGTGGAATACATCATAATCAGGATCAAAGTAAACAATGAAATGAAGGAGAGAATGAAATCTATATGCTTAGAGATACAATATTGGAATGTGCATGGGAGTCCTAGCTTCAACCTGGGAAGGATATGTAGAATGGGATATGTGTGGTAGCTTTGAAGGTATCTAGTAGCCTGGTTCTCTGGATATCCAATTCATGAGATCTGATATATCTGAAGCCTCAGATATGTGATCATGTACGTGCTCATTTTGACTCTGCCTCTTCAAGTGTGAGTTCTCTAGGGGGATCAATTGCAGTCTTACTTTGGCTTTGTAAGAAATGTGTGAGGGTGAACTGGTGTAATCCGCCACTTGCCTGGTGGAAGTCCTATAGGCTGATGTCCCTGTGTCTCTGAATCTCAGATTCTCAAGGAGATATCTACCCAACCTTCCAGAGTTAGATATGCTGAGTCCGTATGAGAGTGAGGAAGGTATAGCAAGAATATCGTTGTATCCATCTCAACTCTCTGAATATGCTGGACATCTGCAAGTGAAATGCTCCTTACAGTTGATCTGTGTGAAGCATAGTCAGCAAATCCTCTGCTTTCTAGTAAACTTCTACCTCTCTCAATCTTCAAACAACTTTGAGAAGACCGTAAGGACCAATGACAACTCTCATGGCATATGGTACGAATGCATCCAAGTAAATGGGTCTTTCTACAATCCCCATCGTTGATTTTCTCAGAAAATGCTCTCAGTAATACTGCATTTTGAGTGGGAGTGGCTCATGCATGCTAATCCATTGCAGTCTGACGTGGATCTACCATATCTCCTGTCGAATCACCTTGTTCTGCTCACCGTGGGAGAGTGGACATGAGCATAAGATTGAATGAAGATGGCCGATGTCCGGTCCATGGGCTATGGGCCATGCTATCATCTGACCACACCATGAGTGTGTATCTTCCTCCTTATAAAGTGCTTTAGAAGCTTCGAATGATCTACAAGAAAATATGTCTGGTAGTGAGTTTTGTATTCTGGCAATAAAATTCAAGTGCACGCAAGAAAGCCTCAACCAGCATGGGAGGCAACACAATCTTTCCCCTTCTGAGGCCATGGTACTGATTGTTTGCTTCTAATCATCGGAGTCAGCATTATAACTAGAGGTCTCTCCAGCTGTATCCAAATGTGTCAGGATAAGTCAGGTGCCCCAATCACTGCAGCATACATGAGTGATGGACTGACCATCATGTCAAAAAGCAATCCCTTGGTGCAGAGCTCCAGGAAAAGGGCCTGCTGACATTGGTTCTCCAATAGGGAAAGTGATGTCTTTCATGGCCTGTACCATAGAGACTCTACCTGTACATGGAGTAAAATTAACCCCAAGGTACACATGAGCTAACCACTCAACTTGTCCTCCAGCAAGCGGAAGTGCACATCTACTCCTAACCTGTGCTCAGGTGTGAAAGATGAGACACGGGGGGGGGGGGGGGGAGAGAGAGAGAGAGAGAGAGAGAGAGAGAGAGAGAGAGAGAGAGAGAGAGGGGAGAGAGAGAGAGAGAGAGAGAGAGAGAGAGAGAGAGAGAGAGTTATATTCATACATAAGATCATGCTATGGTTGGTCATCAAAATAATTGTTTCCCATTTTCAAGTTAAAATGCAATTTGAAAAGACCTCTTACATACCCAATCTGTATTTGCAACAACTCGATTGCGAACAAGTTGAGGCTTCTATAACCCCTTTGAAAAACATATAACCTGTCGGGGTTTTAAACTCTAGCACCAAGGAGCCAAAACCAACAAATCATTCAGTGCATCATCATCATCATCATTCTCTTACCCTGTGACTACCACATTTGTCATCATCCTTGTTGTCGTCATGATCATTACCATCCTCATCATTATCTTCATTATCATCAGCACCATCCTCATCATCATCATCAATATCAGTAATGTTGGTAAATTCCTCCTCAGATGGGCCCTGGATCTCTAGAGCTGGTCTCTCATCCCCTGAGCTGTCTGTGTCAGCATCATACATGGGATCTTCAAACCTCTCTTTGCCCAGCTTTAGTGCATTCTCTACAGTGAAGAATGAATCAAACTCTTTATCCATCTCTTCAATCTGCTTCTTTAATTTGCGTAGCTCTTCAATGTTCTTTCTGTATTTCGCATCATCGTCATCTTTGCATCCTGAAGTGCAACTGGAGAAAATAATATAGAATAAAATTTGGAGCGAGAGAGAGAGAGAGAGAGAGAGAGAGAGAGAGAGAGAGATTAGAATGTTACAAAACACAATCGGAAGCACAGCAAACAAAAATTTAGTAAAATCTGCTATAACAAGTGTCAAGAAGTCATACATACTCCAGAAAAATGATGACATAATCCTCCCAAGAAGAGAATTTCGATCGTTAGCAACATCAGCATGTGGCAGCTTTGAATTTATTTTTACGTTTTGTCATCATCCACAAGATCCCCATTATCAGTCGTCATCTCTCATGTGCATACCCCAGTATATTATATGTAGTTATCCATCATTTTTAGTACGTCATTTGCCAAATAAGACTGTTTTCCCTGAGGCTCAACCAGTGCTCGAGATCATATCTTATCAGTGTGAAAAATGGTATATCCACCCAACTATTTTAAATCACTTAAATTAGTTGAACTGAAAAGAGAAAAATTTAGTCTCTGCTCCATGAAAGGTTTGAACCATTATCCAAAATCGTATGTCCATCCAATTATTTTAAATCACTTCATTTTTTTGAACTACAAGTAGAAAAAATTAATCTCTGCCCTATGAAGGGGTTTGCAGTATATATGGATCCCTCACGTGATTTCGTGTAACAACAATGGTAAGAATTCCGACTTTCGTGTCTCCTGTACCATTATTACCAATCCTCCTAATCATCTCACTCTGAAATTCTCTATCTACGTTCTATAAGGCATTCAATAGGTTATGTATAGTAGAACTTTGTTCCTTTGCTTCTAGAACCCATGGTATGGTAAGCCTAAGCCCTTGCCGATGGAAGATGTACATGATGCAAAGAAAGTTAATAACGAAACAACTGCTTCAGACGATTGGGCACACAGTGAGCCATCTACATTAACTTATAACATGCCACCAATGGTAGCCTCCCCATTGTCAAGTAGACTAAGCTGCTAAATACAATTGAAGGCTCAACAAATGCGAAAGGAAAAGAGAAGGCTGATGATTATGATTATACGCTGATAGATGGGGGTAGGAAAAGAGTGCAGACTTTAAGATTCAAACTAAGTCAACCAAGGGGGTAAGATGATCATCTAAGGTTCAGATCAAGTCCAAAGCCTTACATAAGAGGCTTTTATAGCCAAGGCTCAGCATTCTTTACATATGAGCAGACTGTTGAAATATAAGTGCCTACCTCATTTGAAGAGGCAATGTTTATAACTGCCCACCTCATATGAAACTTCTATAGCCAAGAATTGTTCATATATGAACTAAATGTTAAATATAAGTTTCTACCACGTTTGAAAAGATGATTGTTGAATGGAAAGAACCCATGGATGATGAACCTAAGGCATTATAGAACAACAGCACACAGAGCTTAGCACCAAGAACAAAAAGTGAGCACCCCATAGGTTGCAAATGGGTGTACAACATGAAAAAGAAGCTCAAATGATACCATCTCTTGATACAATACATGATGGCTTCTATGGTTCCTAGGCGACTTAAGGATTAAGTTTCCATCATTTAAATGTTAAGAATGCATTCCCAAATGAAAGTTGGAAGAAAAGGTGTTCATGGAACAACCTCAAGATAATTTTCATCCTCGTTTCCTTGCTTTCGTATGCAAAATGACAAATGCACTGTAGTCGACTCAAACAAAGACCTACATAATGGAAATGATATTAGATGTGGATTCAAGGTGATACATGCAAAGTAATCACTCCACATCAAATGTAATGGAAGTGTGATTGTCTTTTAATGAATACATGTTGATGGCTTGATTGTTAAAAGACATGGTTAATAGTTATGCAAGTATCAAGGACATCAAAGTTAAGCTTGGCATAGAGCTCAAAATATGAAACCTTGGATAATCAAGATACTTCTTCGATATTAAAGTTGTAAAGTCTAGGGATGGGCTACATCTTATACAAAGGAGGTACATTTTTTGTCTTGAAGAGATTAACATTAGCAAATACTTGTTTCAACCAATGGTAACTACTATCAAGTCAATTCTTGGATTTATGCAACCATCACTAGATCTCATATGCTATGCAATAAGTGTACTTCGAGAACTCTTGCATACTTGTAAACAAACTACATGCAAATCGCAATGACTGTTTGATACTTAAGAGGGTACCCATCAACAATGGATTTTTTAAAGATTTTTATTAGGCTCTCCCCTTCAAGGATAGAAGGAGCACATCGAGCTATATTATTACATAACAAAGTAATCTCTTGTCATCCAATGTAGGAATCTAGCCTTGTTTTATCTTCCACAAAGAAAGAGTACAACACGTTGACACTTAATACTTGTGAGATTATGCCGAGGAAGACGCTCATAGAAGACCCATAAGTGGAGCATATGATCAAATTGACCTGAACCGTAATAATGTGTTAAGCACTAATCTAACTACATAGTTTATGGGTGAGATCTAAATCCTACATTTAAACCTAATTTTCAATCATTCTAAGTGTATCATCTTTAAAAAACCAAAAATAAATATTGAAGTATTTGATCACTCAAAAAAGTGTTTTTTTTGGTACATAAGGTATGCAGAAAACATACATACTGCTCTATTACCTATTCACTCCCAAAAACACATAGAATACCTAATCTGCTAAACTATAGAGAGTAGACACTTCCTAACATTTGACGTGGTACACCTGTCATGACTCATTCATATACATTAAACGATAAACAGACAAAAGACGTCAAAATGATATGTACCATATAGGAACTATGAATTCAAATGGGAACCATTTATGAGATAATAATCAATGAGATTTCATTATAGAAAAGAGCATGATGCATAGATGAATAACAAACAAACCACATCCCGATTCCAAATTCAAGAACCAAAAGTCAATAGTCAAGACTACCAAAATCTATGTGCATGATACGTCCAACATGAATCAATAATTCATACCAATGTCATACGAAAACCATATTAAACTTAATGATCACTATCACACTATGTCGCTATGGAGTGTAGTCTATAAATTAAAATGACTACCTCATACAATCAACAGAGCCATCATTTAAGGATCATCATCAATATACTAGCCCATAATGATGTGGTATTCAACTCTACATCTTCGAAATTAGCTCAGATCTCAATAACTTACTCTCGCGTCCACTAAAAGATGAGCTCATGCTTGCTTCCAATCCTCTCTCTCTCTCTCTCTCTCTCTCTCTCTCTCTCTCTCTCTCTCTCTCTCTCTCTCTCTCTCTCTCTCTCTCTCTCTCTCTCTCTCTCTCTCTCTCTCTCTCTCTCTCTCTCTCTCTCTCTCTCTCTCTCTCTCTCTCTCTCTCTCTCTCTCTCTCTCTCTCTCTCTCTCTCTCTCTCTCTCTCTACTGGCTGATCCCGCTGCAGCTATCACGATGGCCCTGACTCCACCTCCACCTATGTATCACATCTTACACCCGCCCACTAGCACAGGATGGAGCTAGTTAGTCGTTTCAGATGCATTCCCATGCTTGTTGTACTACCCCTTTGCATATAGACTATCATAGATATCGCACTCCATACACCCCCCCACTTTCATGGGTATCTCCACACGCATATGATGGCATCAGAGGCAGATACGAGACTCTGTTTGCAGGGCAGCCCACCCTCCGAGAGATCATGGACTCTAGAGACCAGCGACAGCTCGGGCGATTCTTACTAGAGATACAGAGTCACAGAGATTCCCTACTCCAGCCTACTGTAGCACTCCATACAGGAGGGAGACAGAGTCAGCTCACTGACTTCTTTATTCCACGACGTGCTGCAGCCCTCCCCCCCTCAGCCCACATACCGAGCGGGGTGACTCTTCAGCAGGCTCAGATATCTCGAGCTAGGAGACGACCCCGTGATATAGGATATCGGGCCCCGAGACTTCACCGACACCAGATTGCGGAGATCCAGGCTTGTGACCATCGCGCCATGGAGGAGAGACGATCCCAGATGATGGCCGATCCCGTTGCAGCCATCAGGGTGGCCCTGACTCCACCTCCACCTATGTATCACATATTACATCCCACCAACTAGCACAGGATGGAGCTAGTTAGTCGTTTTAGATGCATTCTCATGGTTGTTGTACTACCCTTTTGCATATAGACTATCATAGATATCGCACTCCATACACCCCCCACCACTTTCATGGGTATCCCCACATGCACACTACGGAGATCTATATCAGCTTAACCAGTTTCTTTTCAGCACTTTTATCTTTTCTGATTGACAGAAGATACACCCATGTACATCAATTTGTCTCATAGGCCGAGTTCGGCCTCCTAATAGACGTAAAAACACTTTCTTCTCTCTCTCTCTCTCTCTCTCTCTCTCTCTCTCTCTCTCTCTCTCTCTCTCTCTCTCTCTCTCTCTCTCTCTCTCTCTCTCTCTCTCTCTCTCTCTCTCTCTCTCTCTCTCTCTCTCTCTCTCTCTCTCTCTCTCTCTCTCTCTCTCTCTCTCTCTCTCTCTCTCTCTCTCTCTCTCTCTCTCTCTCTCTCTCTCTCTCTCTCTCTCTCTCTCTCTCTCCCCCCTCCCTCTCTCTCTCTCTCTCTCCCCTCCCTCTCTCTCTCTCTCCCTCCCTCCCTCCCTCCCTCCCTCCCTCTCCCCCCCTCCCCCCCCCCTCCCCCCCCCTCTCTCCCTCCCTCCCTCCCTCCCCTCTCTCTCTCTCTCTCTCTCTCTCTCTCTCTCTCTCTCTCTCTCTCTCTCTCTCTCTCTCTCTCTCTCTCTCTCTCTCTCTCTCTCTCTCTCTCTCTCTCTCTCTCTCTCTCTCTCTCTCTCTCTCTCTCTCTCTCTCTCTCTCTCTCTCTCTCTCTCTCTCTCTCTCTCTCTCTCTCTCGATCTCGATCTCGATCTCGATCCATTCTCACCTTTGGACACACTTACATCACATATCACCACCATCCTACAGGACTAAGCTCTCCGCAGCTTCCCACACCGCACACATATGCACTCTCCACGCACAGGATCCATACCCCAAAACCGTTGGTATGATGCACATTGTCGTGAGCTGCGGAAGCACCTACGGATTTTAGAGCATAGAGGAGATATTACACACACACAGGCACAGCGTCGCATGCAGAGCCTTACTCGCCGCAAACGGCGAGATTGGGAGGAGAGACAGTATTGGGATATTTACCATTTGCTCATGAGTCGAGACAGTGTAGTGGCATGGCGACATTTGAGAGAGAGGAGACAGCAAACACCTATCCGAGACCCGAGCACTTGGCATAGCTATGCACAGAGCCTATACGAGGTCCCAGACCAGCCTCCCATTCCCAGACCGCAGAGCTCACGTCCTACTACCTCTGACTTCTTCACACCCACTATGGTGGGACGCGCTATTGCCCGGCTGCAGCATGGCATGGCCCATGATCATTTCGGTTTATAGGCAGAGCACCTTATCTATGGAGGCACGACTCTCGCACCGCTCATTGCCCATCTCTTCAACCGTGCATTGGTTGAAGGGTTCCCAGACTCATGGACTGAGCACACCATAGTGCCCATTCATAAGTTAGGTGATACTATGGATCCAACTACATACCGGACGATCATGATTGGCCCTATATTGGCCAAGTTATAGGGGGCGGTACTAGAGACAGAGTTGAGTACTCTCGCTGAGAGGAAGGGCATCAGGGCTCCAGGACGAGATTACTCTACCATTGACCACATCTTCACTCTGAGATGCCTGATCGACCAGGCCAAGGTCAGGAAGAGGAGATTATATTGTTGCTTTGTGGACTTCCGCAAAGCATTTGACACTGTTCCCAGGGATCGACTCTTCAGACGACTACTTGACATCGGAGCTCCGGAGGAGATGATATGGGGGATCTACGCCTTATACGAGAGAGTATCTGGTAGAGTCAGATGTCCAGGGGGCTTATCTGATCCACTTGCTAGCACTATCGGGGTGAAGCAAGGATGCCCTCTCTCACCCACCCTCTTTGGTCTCTACAATGATGAGATAGGGGACTTCATACAGCAGCATGGGGGAGATGGCATTGAGGTACACGGGTCCACTGTCCATATTCTTTTATACGCTGATGATATTGTATTGGTTTCAAAGTCTGCAGAAGGTCTACAGCATCATCAGCATCATCTACACGGCCTAGATGACTTTTGCAGACACAGAGGGTTAGAGGGTTATCTGTGAACCTTGGTAAAACCAAGGTCTTGATCTTTCATACATCAGCACAGGTACGCAGACATAGTTTGTTCACAGCAGCAGGTGGACCGATCGAGGTGGTCGGATCATATGTTTACTTGGGGGTGACATTTACAGCAGCATCAGGGGTCTTCTCTATGGCTCAGGCAGCCTGTGACCGCATCACACGTGGGTACGCAGCACTAGCTTTGATGGAGAGTCAGTGCCACCAGGCATATTTTCAAGAGCCCTGCACAAAGGGGTGGCTCTTTGACACTTTGGTTACACCAGCGCTCATGTATGGGGCAGCCATATGGGGACCAGGATTAGCTACATCAGTATGGACAGCATTAGAGAGGCCACAGATCCTCATGATTGCCAGACTTATCCGCAGCAAGCCTTCAGTACCACATGATATCATTAGAGCAGAGCTCGCTGCACCACCGATGCTAGTTGAGGCACTGTTCCAGACAGTATGCCTATTACATAGACTTCGGAGCATGGATACAGAGCGCATTGCTTATCGTGCTTTCGAGGCATCACGTGATATGGCATTAGCAGGCGACACCTCCTCATGGTATGCACAGACACGAGACTGGCTTGCCCACCATTGCTTTGACATAGACAGGCTACCACCACTACAGTACGACTCTCATGCACCCACCTACTCACTCTCTCATCAAGAGAGGAATAGGATCATTCGTCAGGAGATATGGCATACATACATACAGAGGACATGGGTGAGCCCTGGGGGTACATTGCCACCGAAAATGCTCTACTACCGTGAGCATTTTCTACACATATCGGGCACAGGCTTCATCGAGATTCCGAGATACATGCAGACCTACCTTCCCCACCACCTACGAGTCATCATTGGGCAGCTCCGGGTTTCATCACATCAGCTCGAGATTGAGAGGGGTCGGTCAAGGGGAGTCCCCCGTGAGGAGAGGTGGTGCCCAATATGCCAGACAGAGGGAGAGTGAGGAGCATTTTGTTATCAGATGTCCAGCATACTTAGACCTAAGAGCACAGTTCCAGATCGAGGAGTCATTCCAGCTGTGCATGACTATGGGAGACCAGAGACGCTTGGCACGCTTCCTCACAGCAACATACGAGAGGCGAGAGCGGTCACTACAGCCCATACATCAGCCACGGGTGAGTGCCCAACAGACCATTACCCAGTTCTTTCAGCGAGTTGAGCTACATCAGAGAGGTCCATCTATAGGGCTCACGCTCCACCAGGCAGCAGCACAGAGAGCACGGCGCCGACCATGCATGGGCGGATATCGTCGACCACGACTATATCAAGAGGATATCTCACGCATCAGGATTGCCTACGACCACATGATGGAGCATAGGCGTACCACCACCCCCTGGGTTGTCTTCCTTCAGGAGGCACTCAGACCACCACCGATGTACCACATACTACACCCACCTCCACCCATCTCCTGTAGCTAGGGCGTTTTACTCACATTTTGGATCCCCCCATGTATTAGGTGGCCACTATCTGCAGAGTCAGAGCCACGTCTCCCCAGCCTTTTCCAGCCCTATATAGCTTTGTGTAGCGATATACTTTTTATTTCATTTTATCTTCTACACAGGGTTATGTACATGGTTTTTGTCTCATAGGCCAAGTTTGGCCTCTAGAAGACGTTAATATGACTTTCTCTCTCTCTCTCTCTCTCTCTCTCTCTCTCTCTCTCTCTCTCTCTCTCTCTCTCTCTCTCTCTCTCTCTCTCTCTCTCTCTCTCTCTCTCTCTCTCTCTCTCTCTCTCTCTCTCTCTCTCTCTCTCTCTCTCTCTCTCTCTCTCTCTCTCTCTCTCTCTCTCTCTCTCTCTCTCTCTCTCTCTCTCTCTCTCTCTCTCTCTCTCTCTCTCTCTCTCTCTCCCCCCCCCCCAAACCTCTCGTCAAATTGTTGCTGCCGAAACCCTAAAATCTCTCTCGTCAAAGCTGTCATGTCACTACCGCCAAAACCCTAAAATCTCTCTCATCAAAACCATCAGCTCGCTGTCGCCGAAACCCTAAGCCGTCATGTCAATGCCACCGAAACCCTAAAATCTCTCTCATCAGGTCGCTGCCCCCATTCACCCTCCTATAGCTGCTCCCATCGCTGCAACACAAAGATCATGCTGCCCCGCATCACCCTCCCGTGTAGCTCCTCCCATCTGCGTCCTCCCAGAACCCTCCCGTCACCCAGCAACACCCCTCGGAACCCTCCTCTCTCCTGTCTCAAAGCCCTAAATCATTGTTGAAACCCTAAAAGCACCCACAGCACTCATCCTCCCCCCCCCCCCCCCCAAAAAAACCCTAAAGCACCCGTCGTTCCCTCCAAAAAGCCCTACAATAGCCATGTGATTGCTTAGGCAGACAAGGGCTACATTGAAATGAGATGATCTGAGTAAATGTGACCTATACAAGTCACTTGGGGAGAGACTTAGTACATTGGTGACAACTTGTTTTCGAGCATCACAGGTACAAAAGCAGTAGCAACATGGCACGGCCAGAAAAAAAAGAAGTGGAGGACATGATTACTAAAGCAATCAAAGAAGTAAAGAAACAAGCGAACAAAGTACTTAATCAAGAAATGAGAAAGGTCACAGATAGAATAAGAGCTCTAGAAGATCATATTAAAAGTCTCCAAGAAGACCGAGATGCAAGGAAAGTTGAGACACATCGGCTTCAAGAAAAATTATTCACCTGAAGATTTCCAAGGAAGAAGAAGAGATCACAAAATTAGATGACCTAAATAAGGAAATCAAGAACGACTGGAAGATGGATATGCAAGAACACATTAGATCAGAAGTGGAATTAAATACGGAAATCAAGAACGATTGGAAGATGGATATGCAAGAACACAAAACAGTTGGGTGGAATTAGCAAGCAAAAACATTAAAAAAGAGGTCAAAGAAGAAGCGATAAAAAATGAATACATCCGCACTAGAAGACAAGAGACTAAGATAGGCTCAACCTCTGCATGCGAGAATCACAAGCCTACTAGAAGGCATGTCAGCGAAAATGGATGCATCACAGATATGTTGCCAGCTAGGCTATAGCGATATGCCATTTACTCGAGCATGGAGAGTAGGGAAAGATAATATAAAGCCTCGAGCATTGATATTACACATGATCTCAACAGAGGAGCGCGTAGCTTTCTTCAAAAAACGACCAATGTTACGAAGTCTTCCACGAGCACCGTTATTCATGGAGGAGGATCTCACAAAGATGAAGATAAAACATAGAAGGGCATGTATGCCCCAAATTTTACAAGCACGATTTTCTCTTCTTTCTCCCTACTAGTCTTTCTGATACATCCTCTCTAGCCTACGAAATGGGATCTTCTAAGTTTTGCATGGTACTATTTCAATAATAAGGATGTTGATCAACTTCAACAATGTTATTGTTCCTAGTTTGAACTCCTTCCCTTAGCTACAACAAGGAAGAGGTATAAATTTGGTCCTTATCAAAGCAAATGGTGCTTCTTATTTTATGGAATTTAGGATTATCAGGTTCCATTATCAATTGATGCTACCTCAGTGTGGAAAGATTGGTTGTATGTTAAGCATATGACATGATGGGGCAAGAAAGTCAACTTATTTTATGCAAGAAGGATATGTCTTTTCAAAGTAGCAACAAATGAAATATTATTAAAAGTAGGGATTGATGGTTGACAAGGTACACGACGTTTTGGTCCTTGGAATTGACTTTTTGAATGAAGGTTTTCCTTTGGAGAATATATCTGGCCACTTTAGCAGCCTTCTTAAACAAGCATGGTTGTACTTTAACTAGATGCCCTCATTGTATGTCACCGTGGGAGAACATGAAACATGCACTTTGGAATTGTATATCATGAATGTACTACAACTAGATGCCCTCATTGTATGTCACCATGGGAGAACATGAAACATTGGAATTGTATATCAGTCAGGCAAACATGGAATACATTTTGGAATTGTATATCAGTCAGGCAGACATTTGGATAGAAAAGCCAACAAAGCTAAGACGTATGTTTTTGGATTTAAAAATGTTGATATGGAGATGTTGTGAATAATGCCCAGTCTACAGATGTCTTTATCACCTAACTGTGCCATATCTCGAATGTTTGGAACAAAAGCTTATATCAAGGACATTCCTCCTTTCACCACTTACATAGGAAGCCTGCAAGACTCAGCAAATCTGGCGCACAAATTTGTGCCTTTTCAAGTGGTTCCCCAATTTTGTGCCAAATAATTGAAAGCGTCTTTGCTTTCCCCCCTAACTTGAGCTTCTTAACCTGTCATCATTTTGAGGTGTTTACGTGTCCATAACTAATTGTGTGCAAGTAAATTTAGCTACATGGATTGGGTTGCCAGGCATATGTGGTAGTACCTACTCTTTCCCCTAAAAACACACAAAGATTCAAACTCGCATAAAGAGTGAAAGAAAAGCAGAGAAAATTGATCACCCTTTAAATGAGGGGAGATTTTACATATGCTACATTACAGATGAGCAAGCAAACACGATAGAACTCATCATAAGAATGACCACACTTGACTTAATTGGGCAAAACAATATAGGTCAAGCAGCATTAGGTGCATACATATGTACATAACCAGTGGAAAGTAGGTAGCACAAAATGGACACGAGTTTAAGAAAAGCGACCAGCAAAATAAGAACTGAAGCATGTACACCATTTTATAACTTTTTGCTTGTTTTATGAGCATTCCATGACTTGTATCACATTTATGATCCAGGACAGTTCTTGAATGTGAATTGTAAATTGTAACAATGTGATCATATATTGTATCAGATCCTATGAGCCACCAAAATATATATGTTTACAAGAAATATTCTAACTACTAACAAATAGACTATTTTCTGCTTTCTAAAAGGTTTCAATAGCATTTCATGCCCAATAACCATCATAAGAGGAACTTAACAGACCTCTGTGTAAACATCAAGTCATGATTGTGGCGATTGCCCTAATATATTTCATGTGGCACAAAATTATTGGGCATCGCTAAGTAGATTTGCTTGGATATATTGATATTGTTCCAGAGTTCACATCTCATCTATATTGCAGGTATTGATGTCTGCTGTGCCCCTCAAATGAAAGGCGAGAGGAAGGCTTAGAAAAGAGGAAGAAAAGTATAGGGAAAGCTTTACGTTGGGAGCAACTCCTTGATTGACAAGGTTCATAAATTCTCCACTGATTCCTTCATTTTCCACCACAAAAAGTATTTTCCACTACATTTTCACAGTACAGATAGTCAAAAGCCAACAACACCTAACTTACAAGTAATAAGGTTTCAACTTTGGAATTCGCCTTTGATAAAGATGCTCTGCAACTGATGTCAAAGGAAACAAAAACCGATGTTACAGGCTATGCCAGAATAAATATCACTTTCAAACACTACTGCAGGAAAACCCTCCCTCCCTCCCTCCCTCCCTCCCTCCCTCCCTCCCTCCCTCTCTCTCTCTCTCTCTCTCTCTCTCTCTCTCTCTCTCTCTCTCTCTCTCTCTCTCTCTCTCTCTCTCTCTCTCTCTCTCTCTCTCTCTCTCTCTCTCTCTCTCTCTCTCTCTCTCTCTCTCTCTCTCTCTCTCTCTCTCTCTCTCTCTCTCTCTCTCTCTCTCTCTCTCTCTCTCTCTCTCTCTCTCTCTCTCTCTCTCTCTCCCCTCATATATGCAGCCTCCACTATAGCCCCGTTGATTGCACATGTCTTCAACCGGGCTATAGGAGAGGGCTTCCCAGAGGAGTGGACTAGGCACACCATTGTGCCTATCCACAAATCTGGCGACACCCTGGATCCAGGGAACTACAGGACCATCATGATTGGCCAAACTATACGGTGCCATACTTGAGGCAGAGCTCAGTTCATATGCAGAGACTGAGGGGCTACGAGCACGAGGCCAAGCAGGTTTTCGACGAGCTTTCTCTACTATTGATCACATCTTCATTCTGCGCTGCCTCATTGATGGGGCAAGGGTGCGGAAGAAGAGGCTATATTGCTGCTTTGTGGACTTCCGCAAGGCTTTTGATACAGTGCCGCGAGAGAGGCTCTTCCAACGCCTCCAGAGCTTGGGAGTACCATCAGGGATGATTTGGGCCATCTATGCACTCTATGAGCAGGTGACTGGGAGGGTACGGTGTCCAGGAGGTATGTCTGAGGCCATTGCTAGCACCATCGGTGTTAAGCAAGGCTGCCCACTCTCTCCCACTCTATTTGGTCTCTACATTGACGAGATTGAGGACTACATTCTCCGAGCTGGAGGAGAGGGTGCAGACCTCGCAGGTACACATGTCCACATTTTATTATATGCCGATGACATTGTCTTGATTTCAGAGTCACCCGAGGGATTACAGCGCCACCTTGAGGCCCTGGATGAGTTTTGTACACAGAGGGGCTTGACAGTAAACCTTGGCAAGACCAAGGTCATGATCTTCCACACCTCCCCCATGGTGAGGAATGGAGCAGGATTCAGAGCTGGTGGTGGACAGATTGAGGTGGTCACTTCCTATGTCTATCTCGGAGTCACATTCACGAGCTTGCCTGGCCCCTTCAGCATGAGACAGGCAGCCACCGATAGACTCACACGCGGATATGCAGCTTTAGCCATGTTAGAGCGGAGATGTCACCAAGCACACTTCCAGGAGCCCCGCACGAAGGGCTGGCTATTTGACACACTGGTCAGACCAGCTATGATGTATGCTGCGACGGTTTGGGCCCCAGGTCTCACAGTCACCCAGTGGAGTGCGATCGAGAGGCCACAGGTACGTATGATCTCGCGATTATTTCGTGGGAAACAGTCGGTGCCACATGACATCATCAGGGCAGAGCTAGCTGCACCACCCATGGCAGTAGAGGCACTATTCCAGACTATCTGCTTTATTCAGAGGATTAGGGACCTCCCTACAGATAGACTCACACACAGAGCTCTTGAGGCATCTATACAGATATCAGAGTCAGGATATGAGAGAGCTTGGTACACTCATGTTAGAGTCTGGTTTGATAGTCATGGACTTGATATGGACAGATTGCCGCCTTTTCAGTATGACCCAGACTCACCTCACATCCACCTCTCTCGTCGTGAGAGGAATGTTGTGCTCAGACAGGATCTCTGGCAGCTCTACATTAGTCAGACATGGCACACACCACACATGGGATCGAGACTATCGCACTATCGAGACCAGTTCATAGACATACTAGCTGACGGTTTCATCCAGCGACCACGCTACATGGATACTCACATGCCTCATAGCTCCAGGGTAGCGATTGGCCAGCTGAGAGTCTCATCACACCGACTCGAGATTGAGACGGGCAGAGCCGCAGACATTCCCAGAGAGGAGCGGATATGCAGAGTATGAAGAGTAGAGATGGAGGATGAGGAGCACTTTGTATGCAGATGTAGCGCATATGATGGCATCAGAGGCAGATACGAGACTCTGTTTGCAGGGCAGCCCACCCTCCGAGAGATCATGGACTCTAGAGACCAGCGACAGCTCGGGCGATTCTTACTAGAGATACAGAGTCACAGAGATTCCCTACTCCAGCCTACTGTAGCACTCCATACAGGAGGGAGACAGAGTCAGCTCACTGACTTCTTTATTCCACGACGTGCTGCAGCCCTCCCCCCCTCAGCCCACACACCGAGCGGGGTGACTCTTCAGCAGGCTCAGATATCTCGAGCTAGGAGACGACCCCGTGCTATAGGATATCGGGCCCCGAGACTTCACCGACACCAGATTGCAGAGATCCAGGCTTGTGACCATCGCGCCATGGAGGAGAGACGATCCCAGATGATGGCCGATCCCGTTGCAGCCATCAGGGTGGCCCTGACTCCACCTCCACCTATGTATCACATATTACACCCACCCACTAGCACAGGATGGAGCTAGTAGTCGTCTTAGAGGCATTCTCATGGTTGTTGTACTACCCTTTTGCATATAGACTATCATAAATATCACACTCCATACACCCCCCACCATTTTCATGGGTATCCCCACATGCATACTACGGAGATCTATATCAGCTTAACCAGTTTCTTTTCAGCACTTTTATCTTTTCTGATTGACAGAAGATACACCCATGTACATCGATTTGTCTCATAGGCCGAGTTCGGCCTCCTAATAGACGTAAAAACACTTTCTTTCTTTCTTTCTTTCTTTCTTTCTATCCTACAGGACTCAGCTCTCCTAAGCTTCCCACATCGCACATATGTACACCCCCCTCGCAGAGGATCCATGCCCCAGGACCGCTGGTATGATGCAGAGTGTCGTGAGCTACGGAAACACCTACGGATATTAGGGCATCGAGGGGACATTACACATGCACAGGCACAGCGTCGCATGCAGATCCTTACTCGCCGCAAACGGCAAGAATGGGAGGAGAGACAGTACTGGGATATTTACCATTTGCTCATGAGTGGAGACAGTGTAGTGGCGTGGCGACACTTGAGAGAGGAGCCAGCAGACACCCATCCGAGACCCAAGTACTTGGCATAGCTATGCACGGGGCCTATACGAGATCCCAGACCAGCCCCCCATTCCCAAGCCGCAGAGCTCACGTCCCACTACCTCTGACTTCTTCACAACCACTATGGTGCGACGCGCTATTGCCCGTCTACAGCATGGCAGGGCACATGACCATTTCGGCTTACAGGCAGAGCACCTCATCTATGGAGGCACGACTCTTGCACCGCTCATCGCCCACCTCTTCAACCGTGCATTGGTTGAAGGGTTCCCTGACTCATGGACTGAGCGCACCATAGTGCCCATTCATAAGTCAGGTGATACCATGGATCCAGCTACATACCGGACGATCATGATCGGGCCTATATTGGCCAAGTTATATGGGGCGGTACTAGAGACAGAATTGAGTACTCTCGCTGAGAGGAATGGTATCAGGGCTCCAGGACAGGCAAGTTTCAAACGAGATTACTCTACCATTGACCACATCTTCACCTTGAGATGCCTGATTGACCAGGCAAGAGTGAGGAAGAGGAGATTATATTACTGCTTTGTGGACTTCCGCAAAGCATTTGACACTGTTCCTAGGGAACTACTCTTCAGACAACTACTTGATATCGGAGTTCCAGAGGAGATGATATGGGGGATCTACGCCTTATATGAGAGAGTATCTGGTAGAGTCAGATGTCCGGGGGGATTGTCGGATCCGCTTGCTAGCACTATCGGGGTGAAGCAAGGATGCCCTCTTTCACCCACCCTCTTTGGTCTATATATTGATGAGATAGTGGACTTCATACAGCAGCAGGGAGGGGATGGCATCGAGGTACATGGGTCCACTATTCATATTCTTTTATATGCTGATGATATTGTACTGGTTTCAGAGTCTGCAGCAGGTTTACAGCATCACCTACATGGTCTAGATGACCTTTGCGCACAGAGAGGTTTATCTGTGAACCTTAGTAAAACCAAGGTCATGATCTTTCATACATCAGCACAGGTACGCAGGCATAGTTTGTTCACAGCAGCGGGTGGACCGATCGAGGTGGTTGGATCATATGTTTACTTGGGAGTGACATTTACAGCAGCTTCAGGGGTCTTCTCTATGTCTCAGGCAGCCCGTGACCGCATCACACGTGGATACGCAGCACTAGCTCTGATGGAGAGAAAGTGCCACCAGGCATATTTTCAGGAGCCCCGCACAAAGGGGTGGCTCTTCGACACCTTGGTTACGCCAGCACTCATGTATGGGGCAGCCATTTGGGGGCCGGGATTAGCTACATCAGTATGGACAGCGTTGGAGAGGCCACAGATTCTCATGATTGCCAGACTTATCTGCAGCAAGCCTTCAGTACCACATGATATCATTAGAGCAGAGGTCGCTGCGCCACCGATGCTAGTTGAGGCACTATTCCAGACAGTATGCCTATTACACGGACTTCGGAGCATGGATACAGAGCGCATGGCTTATCGTGCTTTCCAGGCATCACTTGATATGGCATTGGAAGGTGACACCTCCTCGTGGTATGCACAGACACGAGACTGGCTGGCCCACCATGGTTTTGATATAGACAGGCTACCACCACTACAGTACGACTTACATTCACCCACCTATTCTCTCTCCCATCAGGAAAGGAATAGGGTCATTCGTTAGGAGATATGGCATACATACATACAGAGGACATGGGTGTGCCCTAGAGATACATTGCCTCCGAAAATGCTCTATTACCGTGAGCATTTTCTACATATATCGGGCGAGGGCTTCATTGAGATTCCGCGATACATGCAGACATACCTACCCCACCACCTTCGAGTTGTCATTGGGCAGCTCCGTGTGTCATCACATCAGCTCCAAATTGAGAGGGGTCGGTCTAGGGGAGTCCCCCGAGAGGAGAGGTGGTGCCCAGTATGCCAGACAGAGCTAGAGAGTGAGGAGCATTTTGTTGTCAGATGCCCAGCATACTTAGACCTACGTACACAATTCCAGATAGAGGAGTCTCTCCAGTTGTGCATGACTATGGGAGACCAGCGGCGGTTGGGACGCTTCCTCATAGCGGCATATGAGAGGCGAGAGCAGTCACTACAGCCGACACATCAGACACGGAGGAGTATCCAGCAGACCATTACTCAGTTCTTTCAGCAAGCTCAGTTACACCAAAGAGGTCCATCTAGAGGGCTTACGCTCCACCAGGCAGCAACACAGAGAGCACGACGTCGACCACGCATGGTTGGATATCATCGACCACGACTTTATGGGGAGCATATCTCACGCATCAGGACAGCCTATGACCACATGATGGAGCAGAGGAGTACCACCACCACCACCTGGGTTGTCTTCCTTCGAGAGGCACTCAGACCAGCACCGATGTACCACATACTACACCCACCTC
>CM035435.1:39556985-39834485 GCA_020310875.1 Ceratopteris richardii | reverse complement strand
TTTGGATCATACTGATGTATATGTTTTGTCTCATAGGCCGATTTTGGCCTCTAATAGACGTTAAAAAGTCTTTCTTTCTCTCTCTCTCTCTCTCTCTCTCTCTCTCTCTCTCTCTCTCTCTCTCTCTCTCTCTCTCTCTCTCTCTCTCTCTCTCTCTCTCTCTCTCTCTCTCTCTCTCTCTCTCTCTCTCTCTCTCCATGGCTCCCAAGTTAGAGGAATGACTGGCAACTTTAGAGCATACCCTCCGAGAGTTGATAGGGAAACATAAGAAAGAAAGGAATTCTGGACTCAACGGGGTTACCCGTAGAGTCGTCGCCCTCGAAGCCAAAATAGAAGCCTTGGGGAAGGATAATCAGTCCCTCCGGGAAGAGCTTCTTGCTATCTGCAAGCAGCACTCATGGGATTAGGAGAGTGGCACACTGGACTTACTGATATGAGGATGAAACTGGATAGCATACGTGAGGAGGGGGAGATCGCCCCACAACTAGAGGAGATACGGGCGACTATCAAGAAATAGTGCATAGAGGTGGTTCAGAGTGAGCTTGAGACCAAAAAAGATGGATGGGTCGAAGTTGTCAAAAAAAACCTTCGACAGGAGGTGAAGAAGAACAATCAGCATGAGGAGATCCATATAGTACACACCACCATTGAGGAGGAGCGGATGCGACAGGCTCGCATGCTCAATGTCCGCGTCTCTGGCCTCACAAAGTCAGATGGATAACCAGAGCAAGACGGGCATCGCTTGTGCACACCACTTGGATACCGTGCGGATGAGCCTCTCCCTTTCAGCAGAGCCTAGAGAGTGGGACGGGACACCACATGGAGCAGAGCACTTCTCGGATGAGGCCGGGAGGAGAGACTTCCTCAGGCGACGGGCAGTACTGCGTCCACACCGAAAACCCCGATCTATTTGGATGACGACCTTATACAGATGCAGGTAGAGCACAGACATGCATGCATGCCACGTGTCCTCCAGGCCCGACGCGAGGGACATCGTGCCCTATACAGAGACGGTCGTGTCATCATCGACAGAAGGCCCATTGGCTAGGGATTCGCGGCCTATGAGACAAAAGAGCAGGAGGTGCGCATTGGAGTCTAGAACTGCAATGGATCTTTGTGGACACATCCGGGGCACCCCGAGGAGGTGATGGAGGATAGGGACATGATCTTCTTGACAGAGACAAACGAGAGTCCGGGGAGGAGCCTACCGAGGATTGAGGGCTATAGGCGGGAGTCAACTCACCGCCAACAGATGCGACAACACAATACACGAGGATCGGGAGAAGTAGCGGTGCTCTACAAACAATCTCTACAGCATAGGGTACAGGTGGTAGCCAGAGACCAAAAGGCACGTTTCATGTGGATACGCCTCCAGCTATCATATGAGAGTACAGCATATTTCGCCGTCTTCTATATTGCACCCATCGGCTCGCGCTTCACACATACCTCCGAGCATCCCTCAGAGGGAGAGGGATCAAACACCCAATCTCCATATGATTGCCTCAATGACATCATTATGGAGTACACCGAGATGGGCGAAGTCTTCCTTGTAGGAGACTTCAATGCCCGCACTCAGAGCCACCAGTGTGATATCTATGACTTCGACGACCCTGAGATGCTTCGCACCATGGAGGATGTGTCTACACCTAGAGCCTCAACAGACACCGCCACACCCACCTCATACGGCCGACCTACTCGAGATGGGGGCAGCACACCATCTCATTATTTATAATGGGATGGCGGCTTGCCCACCTCGGGTAGTCTCACCTGCATCCCACCCATGACACCGGATGGAGATAGTGTGGTAGACTATGTTATCAGACCCCCGGAGGCGACACATCTCATCACCTCGTTCACCATCCCACCCATACCGATTGGAGCTGAGCACACATACCTCGCCCTATCTATACACGGCTCACCATGCATACCCCACCCCGCCACCGTACCACCACATAACCATACCACCATTCACTTTACACACAAGCTAGCACACATCTATAGCTCACATATCCGAGAGGGCATCTACTCCCTTGACCCCTCTGCCCCATTGGACACCCTCACCGCCCACTTCTCCACGGTCCTCCACACATCCGCTACTCTCAGCTTCCCATACACCACCCACAACACCGCACATTCGACACGGCTGGGGCATACACCCCAGAATTGATGGTACGATGAGGAGTGCAGAAGATTATACGGACACCTCAAAGCACAAAGTATCTTGGGATCCATCACGGAGAGGGAGGCACGGCGACAGATGCGAGCTCTCACACACCGGAAGCGGCAAGCTTTCGAGGGACGACAGGAGGCAGAGCAGTTTGACCTTCTCATGAGTAGGGATAACGCCACCGTGGAGGGCCCTACGTGAGCCACGTCCACCCACACCCATAGAAGATCCTCAGACTTGGCACACCTATGCCCAAGGGTTATATGACGTCCTAGGACAGCCTCCATTGCCGATTCCTCCCACACCACGTCCTGTGATATCCACCCTATTCACAACAGGCATGGTACGACAGGCCAACCATAGGCTACAGCATGGCCGCTGAGCAGACCACACAGGACTACAGGGCGAGCACTTTACATATGCAATCGATGTAGTTTCCCACCTAATCACCCACCTCTCCAGCCGTGCTTTGGTTGAGGGGTTACCTGACTAGTGGACTATGCATACCATTGCGCCTAACAAGTCCGGCGATATGATGGACCCGAGGAACTACAGGACTATTATGATAGGCCATATCTTGGCCAAGATCTATGGGGCAGTACTAGAGGCAGAGCTTAGTACACATGCTCAGCCAGCTCGAATCAAAGCACCCGGCCAGGCAAGCGAGCAAGAGGGCTAGGAGGAGATCTCGGAGGTACGCAAGTACACATCCTACTATATGCTCATGACATTGTCTTGCTTTCAAAGCCACAGGAGGGGCTGCAATCACATTTACAAGAGCTCGATACCTTCTGCATGGAGAGAGGACTCACAATGAACCTTGGCAAGACCAAGGTCATGATCTTCGACACCTCAAGCACAGTATGCCGTCGAGCCTCTTTCACCGAGGACAGATAGAGGTAGTGGACTCCTACATCTATTTAGGTGTCACCTTCTCAGGCAGCATAAGGGCATTCTCCATGGCTCAGACAGAGAGAGACAGATTGATGCGAGGCTGTGCGGCACTTGCTGGATTAGAGAGACGCTGCTTTCAGGCACATTTCTAGGAGCCCCGGACTAAGGGGTGGCTCTTTGATACTCTAGTGACACCCACACTGATGTATGCAGCGGTAGTATGGGCACCAAGCATTACGGAGGCAATGTGGATGCGGATTGAGAGGCCCCAAGTCACCATGATCTCATGCTTGCTCCGCAGCAAGCCCTCCGTTCCACACGACATTATACGAGCTGAGCTTGGCACACCATTTATGTTGGTGGAGGCCCTCTTTCAACTGGTGACCTTTATTCAAAGAGTCAGAGAGCTCCCCACCAGTCGACTCACCAGTATTGCATTTGAGAGCTCTAGACATTTGGCAGAGACAAGGCATGAGAAAGTATGGTATGCACAGACCTACCGATGGTTTCCAGACCATGGCATGAGCATTATCGACCTCCCCCCTTTTCAGTATGACCTCTCTTCCCCCTACATTACCCTCTCTCGTTCGAAGAGGAACAAGATCATCCGTCAGGATCTACAACAGATACACATCAGGGAGACATGGATAGCACCACAGGAGCCTCTTGCCACAAAGAGGCAACACTACAGAGAGCACTTGCAAAAATATGACCTGTAAAATGAGCCACTGTAATAAGTTTCTAGCAAGTACGTACTTCCTCAATCCTTGTAAATGTACTCCTATTTAAAATGAGAGAGAATTTTTGCAACAAAAGACTTGTAAATGAAAAACCAACAGTGTAGATGTTGAAAATGACTTGTGAGAATACAAGAACAATGGAAGAGGTTTTTTGCGATGAAACTCTACGAAAAACTAAAAATTTGCTTCAGCTTTGCTATGGGCAGAAGTAATCCTCCAAAAACAGCATTTTTATCGCAAAAAATGAAGGTTTTTCACGATAAAATTCTCCCAAATGTAAAAAAAAGCCTAAATTTGCTTCAGCTTTGCTATGGGCCAAAGTAATCCTCCAAAAACAGCATTTTTGTAGCAAAAATTAAGGTTTTTTGTTCCCAAATGCAAGAAAAAGCCTTCAGCTTAGGTTAAGCTGAAGTAGAAAAGCATTTGAAGCAACTTTGGCACGATGGGACAGCCCGAAGCTTTGATACTAGTTGAAAGAGGCCACAAAGAGCTACTTGGTGGTGCTCTCGGTTGCTCCAAACGCCAAGGGAGTTGGCTACTGCGTGAGGAGAGAGAAAATAGAGCAAAAAACTTGCACAGAAATCTAGAGAAGAAGATAGAGAAGCTTAAACTGAAGATGTCCCAATCAAGTTATGAGAGATTTGGAACCAAGTCTTATTGATAAGTGACTTTTAGGTCATTTGGACACGTTCACACATGGCAAACGACCAAAAGACATAAAAATAATGTAAATGCCTATAACTCCCCAATTTGAGGTCCAAAAAATATAACAAAAATATGTCTGGAAAGCTCTCGAAGAGAGTTACATGAAAGGGCCAAAATATACAAAAAGAGAGTCCTTGGGGCCTTTATCCCCATCAATTAATCACTAGATAATCTTACACAACACATGTAAGATCTAACATGATTGATCATGCTTTGGCTAAGTTGTATAGCATGGTTATGGAGGTAAAGCTTGGTAGATATGCACATAGCTTCACCTCAGCAGCCTAGTATCTACAAGTTGTTCCACCTTCATAAAAGCAATATGAATAAAGCAAAAACATTTTTAGAAACAACACAACAATCATTTCTTCTAAGTGAAACATACATCGAATGTTACATGATGTTTCATTTAGATCATCCACACTTATACCAACGAGTGCATAAGTAAACACAAAGAAACCCCAATACGTGAGGTACTAAAATAATTGAAAAGCTCTGAACATTGTGATATGAATCATGACATACATGAATCGATTCTCCATCTTATCATTATTACTCAACTTTTCCTTCACATTATATCCCAAAATGAACATTTTACAAACTTACTTCCATCAATGCATCTAGAGTCTAGCACTTTCTTCTTTATGATTGAAACATATATGTCTAAAACTAATTTCCCATGGTACACTTAAGCCCACCAAAGCATAGCATCAAAATATTCCAGAATATTAAAGGATAAGATTAAAGTGTATCCTAAATGTAAAACCTCAAAATGCTGGGTAAATGGATCAGGAACTTACAGAAGCATGAACATATCTTGTTTTGCGCAGACAGACCATTAAGGAGGGACCTCCCTTTTGCTAAAGAACTACGAATCATTGAGATGGCAACCAGCAATCAGTTGAGTATCTGCTTGTTCTTTCTTGACGTATGGACAACCTGCCAAGCAACAGACACAAAAAAAAAAAACAAAAAACAAAAAAGCATTCGACTCAATCTCATATACCTCAACTCATTGATGATGTATCTACCCTCATAAGTTTATGAATATGTGACCATTTGAGCAAGTGCTAAGAAGTATAAAAAATAAGAAAAGAAGCAAAATAAGAATTAAAATTGAAAACTAAATCTAAAAATATGAAAATTAGAAAAGAATAAGAATATATTATTTACACGCACATGATGAGATTAAAGGAAGCATCGGAGTTTTGATTTTGGGAAAAGCATGATTGAATTTAAAAATCAATCTAAAAATAAAATATTTAGAAAAGAAAGACATGCATAGAAGTAAACATATGCAAATAAAATTCTAGTCATAAGCATGGAAGATTAAACAAAAAGCTAATATAATTATTTTTTTATTTTCTTCCCTTTTTTTATCCTTTTCTAAAATCAGAAAGAAAATCACTCGTAATAAATGAGAATAATTTGTTAATAAGAAAATATTGGTATGAAAAAAGATGTCTTCCACTCTAACATAAGGAAGATTTAAGGAAAAACCAGCATAATGAATCTTTGCTTCTTTAATTTTATCTACTGAATGTCAATGGGTTATGCAGTGTAGAAAAACATTTTTTTTCTTCAGCGTGAATTCACATTGGTACATTATAGCTTTAGTAAAGAAGCTGCTACAATTTCCTCTAGAGAGACCAAATCAGCATGCATATGTTGGATTTTCTCACGTCAAAATCCTTAAACATAAGATGAGAGAGTACGCAAAGGTATGGAAAAGATCTTGAATAAGATAGAAAGAAACATGAGAGCATGAGACATAAGACGATGCAATAATATGAAAACTGAAAGAATAATTAAAGCAAATAATTACAGAATCGTCACATATGAGATGTGATCACTGATATGACAAAGAAAATAAGGCTGAGGACAATGTTAAAATGAGGTCTATTTGAGGCTGAGCTGACATTTAGGCTGAAGCTTAGGTGGAGAACATGAGAAGTAGACCCCTCTGAAGTATATGTAGAAGCTGTTGATCCAACCTATCAAGAAGAAGCAACAGATTTTATGACAGACTCCAAGTGGCAGATCTCTTACAATGGATGACAGAAGTAGAGACCTGTCAATGTTTTGCAGTTAATGTGAATGACAACCGGCAGGACAAGAAAGTAACTGAAATCATTGTGGTATCCAGCAAACGTGCTGAAAGGGAAAGAAAGAGGCGGAAGGGATAAACACAAAGAAAAAGATCCAAGGGAAAACAATGCAACAAAAGTCAAAAGGTATCACTCTATCACCCCAAAGTATGCGGTAAGGATGGAGCAAAGAAGAACCCTATTAGGAGAGCTCCCATACACCCATCCATTGAGCAGCATGTGATAGACTTGGAAGCAGAATTGTTATGGATGAATACCTCAAAGGATAAGCTCTATAAGGCGCTTGGAAGATAAGGAAGCCGAAAGCATTATAAGCAGCACACTCATTTTACATACCATGATCATCAATTGTAACTTTTCGGCACAATTTCCTTTTGGAATAAGGGTAACTCCTCTCTTCTTCTTTTGGATCCAAGTGGACTCCTCTCCTTGAGGAATGACTTTGTTCCCAGTGGACTCCTCTTCTTCTCCTGGATGGGCGACTTTTATTCTGATGGACTTCTCTTGCTTTCTGGGCGACTCCTCTTTTGTTTGTGATAGTACCTCTTTTGCTCAATGGACTTCTCTTCCCTCAACAGGCGATTCTCCTCCTCAAGCAATTCCTTCAAATGATGAATCTTCTTCTCAATGTGGCCATGCACCTCTTCCCCAAAGTGTTATGTCTCTTCTAGTGGACTTCACCCCTCTTTTGGATGTGATGATCCGTGAGTCTCTCCTATGATGGAAACTCTTTTTCTTCCTCACATATCTTCCCCTCTCGTCTCCCTCCATGGTGACCTCTCGTCTTCAACTCTTCGTCTGCAACTCTCTCTTTCTCTTCAATGGTGACTCTCTCCCCATATGACTATTTTCTCTTCATGTGTACGTAAAGTCCTCTCTAGGACGAAGAGGTTATAGTGGAGGGAAATATGTAGAAGGGAAGTTCAACACACCTCCATTTGGCTTCTGATTTCGAGACAACTCCTACTATTGGGCAACAACCTCTTCACCCTCCCTCTGTACTTCTCTTGGGTTACCCTCCCCCAACAAAACTCATCTCCCCCCTTGGAGTACCTCTAATTCATCCTTCCTCTCTCAACGAGGTGGGTTAGCAAGCTTGCCCCATAGCCCCCACCAATGGCAAGGAGACACATGCCATTCAAGGCAACCTACCATCATTTTCAAGCACCATAGGCTAACTCCCAACTTTCCCATCTCATTTTTGGGCTTCTCATCCCACCAAGTCTTCTATATCATCTTTGGGCTCCTCGTCCCTTCATCTATATCAAAGCTATCTTCCCATCTCTACTTCTCAGCGGCTTCCATAAGTTGCACCTCCTCTACTTCGGAAGATCTCTTGCAGGCCCACCCTCACCCAAGGGAGGGAAACCTCCTTGAAGATCAGCCTTGCCCAAGGGGAGGGCGACCTCCTTGGAGGCCCACCCTTGCCCAAGGGGAGGGTGACCTCCTTGGAGGCCAACCCTCACCCTAGGGGAGGGCGACCTGCTTGGAGGCCCACCCTCGCCCAAGGGGAGGGCGACCTCCTTGGAGGCCCACCCTCGCCCAAGGGGAGGGCGACCTCATTGGAGGCCAACCCTCGCCCAAGGGGAGGACGACCTCCTTGGAGGCCCACCCTTGCCCAAGGGGAGGGCAATCTCCTTGGAGGCGAACCCTCACCCAAGGAGAGGGGGAACTCCTTGGCTGGCAACTTTGAACAAGGAAAGGAGAGGCACTCGCTCAATCGAACATAAGGGTGACCCCCCTTGAAAGGCTAACCTCCCCATAAAGGTAAACCTGGAGGTATGATAAAATCTAAGCAAAACACAAGAAGACCAGGGACACATCCCCATTGGAGAGGCACTCGCTCAATCGAACATAAGGGTGACCCCCCTTGAAAGGCTAACCTCCCCATAAAGGTAAACTTGGAGGTATGATAAAATCTAAGCAAAACACAAGAAGACCATGGACACATCCATCCATGCCCAATTACCAATGCTCCATTCTCCTCATAAATAAGTGCTTCTCTCTATGCCCTAGACTCCTAATCCCTTCACATAAGCTCATCCCTCGCCTAGGATGAGAACATAAGGATGAAACAATTGAAGGAACAGTCCTAGCCCAATAAATGGGCGACCTCTCCATATGGATGGCAAGCTCTCTATGGCCTTCTCTTCCTACTCATTAAGGGTATAGCCATCCCACAACATCACGCACTCTCCTCCAAGCACCTTCGGACCCCCCTCCACTCGTCTCACCCAAGGTGAGGGTGACACATGCTTTGGAAAACCTTCCCGTAGGGCAAGAGAAGTCACCCTGTGGATGGGCAAGGGTGACTTTTGGCCTATGTGGATGCGTGAGGGCAAGTGATGGCATAAACAACAATAGCCCATGACAACAACGGAAAAGGCATGATACATGATGAGGCAAGGCACCAAACCTCTCTCGACTTGGCATTGGGAGACAAAATGGTTTCAAGGGAGACCTATAGGCACCACCCAAGCCTCCACAAGGCAAACACACTTGGGTCACCCTCCGACTCTTCTACAAACAATTGACAAGGCAACCAAACTTAGGCACTACCTGTCATGGACACAAAGGAAACCATCTTAAATCTTAGATTCCATGTGACTTTCCATATCTCATGATTGGCTCAGATTTTGGAGAAACTAATGCTTCCATTGCGTCTAGAACGTGCCAAAACCCCAAGATCGACGGTCTATTTGCTGAATTCTGACACCCGGACATCCCGTTTTCAGTCGATGACATCATCAATGACATCATCAGGTTAGTTGTCATGTTAAATAAATGACATTATTTGCTCTTTCATGGTTTGCACCTATCCTTGAGAAGGACATGGATATTTTGCATGATTTCAAGGCCTTTATTCGAGAGTTCACATCTTCATTTGGAGATAACAATTGTTCACGTGTTTCTGAAACAAAGCTAAGGAAGCTACATCAAGGAAATAGGCCTTCATCTACCTATGCATCAGAATTCAGACAAATCATTTGTGATCTCACATGGCACGAGGATTATTTTATCAACCAATTTCGATGGGGCTTACGTGATGATGTCAAAGACCTCATGTTAACGATGCCCAAGGTAAATACTTTGAATGAATTCATGAATCAAGCAATTGAGTGTGACAATAGGTTGTTTGAGAGAAAGCAAGAGAAGAAGATTTATGTTTACGATCGAGAATACAAGTTTACCTCAGTTCCTCAACACCACATGTTGGAAGAATCTCAACCAGAACCCATGCAGTTGGATAACATTAGGGTCAGAGGACTTACACCAAAGGAAACAAAACATCGGAAAGACACTGGATTATGCTTTTATTGTGGAGATCACGATCATATGGTATTCAAATGTCCTAAGAAAAAGAAGCAAGTTGGAATTAGGACTTCTATAATCAGCATCCCATATCAAAAGGATCATCATCAGAATCAAAAGAGGAGTACTACCCATCATGAGAATCATCGTCTTGATTCCGCACCTAGATATACTACAAACCCTTTCCAGTTTCATCATGGATATCCATCATCATCATGTTCCAGTACCACATACCAAGAGCTCTACAAAGACCAAGAGCTATGAAGATTCAAGTTCTAGAACATTTCATTTGACTAAAATTATTATTACATAATGTGATAATACTCCTTGAGAGCTATCCAACCATATATGACACTTGGGTGTTTAGCATCTATTGGTTGATCAAAAATCAAACCCTAATTTCAGGTTTTAGTATGAAAAGCAATTTAAAAGTGAAAACCAAATAATGCAATCGTCAAAATCATATGAAAACAAATAGATTAAATCCTAGGATGATAATATGACACTTGACACCTTAAAAACTTGAAGAAAAAGCCAAAGGATGTTCTATAATTTACGACAAGATTCACCCTAAGATTTGCAAAGGTGTTTTTTTTAGCTTTTTATGACTTGCTCCGGAAAATATATATATAATAATAATAACAAATAAAAAACCCCAAATATATATGTTGATATATTTAGGTAGTGACGTGTATGAACACTCTAGGACCGCCGCGGCACTTTTTTCCCTCTTTAGGAGGGTTTTTTCCCCGGCTTGTATATACGCCTATTGCCCTAGTGGGCTACTTATCTTTGTACATTCTCTAGTAATACATTCAGTCTTGTGTGTTGTGCTCCAAGCTTCTTCTTCTTCCTTGTGTTGTTTGAGTTCTTCCGCAGACGTCTAACTCCAACAATTGGTATCAGAGCAGGTCGCCGCTTCATCTAAGGCGTCATCGACACTCCTCCGGTTGCAGTCTCAGATTCGCACGAAATTTGGTGAGCATACTCAGGGTGTTTTAGAGATCAAAACTGCTTCGCTCTGTGGTGCCGAAATCGCGATCTGAGCTCGTTTCGGCCTCCGAACGCACTATCGCAGTGCTTGTGCATGCTATTTCGTTCATGTGCACTTGCAGCCCATCATGGTTGGAATGTACATCAGTTGGACATTAAAACTTCATTTCTGAATGGTGACTTGCATGAAGAAGTGTATGTTTTTCAACCCCGTGGTTTTGTGCAAAAAGGGCATGAAAACCAGGTGTGCAGGTTAAAGAAGGCATTATATGGTTTAAAGCAAGCACCACGTGCTTGGTACGAGAAGATACATGCCTATCTGATTGCACATGGTTTTGTGAACAGTCCAACTGAGAGCACCTTATATGTTAAGCGTGCTAATGATGTGCTTCTGATCATTGTTGTCTATGTTGATGACATGCTTCTCACTGGTCCTATTGAGAAGCATATTGCTGATTTTAAGGCTGATTTGCATTCCTCATTTGAGATGTCTGATTTGGGGCATTTGCATCACTATTTGGGCATTCAGTTTATGCAAGTTGATGGTGGATTGGCTTTGTGTCAAACGAAATATATTGACACATTATTGAAGCATTTTGGCCTTGAAGACTGTAAGTCTATTGCCACTCCTATGGAGACAGGTTTACGATTGAGTCTTCATGAAGCTGGAGATGCATTTGATGTTGTCCTCTATCAGCAGGTTGTTGGATGCCTGATTTACTTATGCATTACTCGGCCAGATATTCAGTTTGCAGTTTGCTGTCTCCCAGATGAGCAGGTTTATGCATTGCCCATGTCTCAAGCATTGGCAGGCGATTAAGCACATCTTTCGCTACTTGAGTGATACTCGACTACTTGGGTTGTTTTATCCCAAGGGGGGATCACTACCGCCAGATTTGAATGCTTTTTCTAACTCAGACTGGGTTGGTTGCTATGACACGTGTGTCCACTAGTGGCTTTTGCTTCATGCTTGGTAGCTCATGTATATCTTGGTTGAGCAAGAGGCAGCCTACTCTGACCACTTCCAGTTCTGACGCTGAGTATAGGGAAGCTTTCACAGCTACTGTTGAGTGTGTGTGGCTCAGATGCCTTATGGTTGATTTGGGTGTTGGTCAGTCCTCTGCCACCATAATCTTCACTGACAATCAGAGCCCATTGGCAGTTGCGAGGAACCCTATGTTCTATGCTCGCACTAAGCATATTGAGGTGCATTATCATTATGTCAAGGAGAGGTTCTCTGCTAGGGAGATCGGCTTGGCATATGTGCCCACGCAGGAGAACATCGAAGACCTTTTCACGAAGGCTCTGCCTAGGGAGAAGTTTGAAGCTTTCCGCAAAGCTTTGGGCTTACTTCCTTTCGAGGAGTGATTTCCACATAGTTTTGCACTTTCTTATACATGAGTGCAAGCTCCTTGTTCACCGCATCACTCCCAGGGGGGATTTGTTGATATATTTAAGTAGTGATGTGTTTGAACACTCTAGGACCGCCGGGGCACTTTTTTCCCTCTTTAGGAGGTTTTTTTCCCTCGGCTTGTATATACGCCTATTGCCCTAATGGGCTACTTATCTTTGTACATTCTCTAGTAATACATTCAGTCTTGTGTGTTGTGCTCCAAGCTTCTTCTTCTTCCTTGTGCTGTTTGCGTGCTTCCGCAGACGTCTAACTCCAACAATATATTAGAAAAAAAATCAAAAACAAAATGAAAATATAAAAAATTAACAAAAACATTAGAATAAAACTAAAAATAAAGAGTGAAAGAACCCCCAAGAAATTCTATCATTAATGATTAGAAAGCTGCACTCTACTCTTGAATTTATTAATGATCAATTTGAAAAAATCTCCACTAAGAACTTATGTGGTGTAATAATAACATCCAAGTGAGGGCAAAGATGGAGCAACAACATATAGAAGATGCAGATAATGCCTTCAACAAAGCAAACAAGCACAACTATCCTCTTCATAAAGCATTACTTCCAAACCAAGCTACCACAACAAGTCTCTCTTGCTAGCATAATCAAACACATGAAGTTGCAGTACCTCTACGTGAAGAAATGTAGCAAGTTCACTGCTTCAAACATCATTACAACACTATTCTCACAGCCATGCGACCATGCAATAACATCGTATTCACAATCATGGAGCAAGGACTTGGAAGATAGGATTTTGTGCGCTCTAAGGACGTACTCTTCCGAGAACGATATTGGATGAGAGAGACAAAAAGAGAATCAGCCATAGGCTCGTTCTTCTTCAAAGACGTTTACACTTTGAGAGGCTGTACTGTCTGTACCTCGATGCAATGCTACAAAAAGAAAGAGAGAAAGAAGGGGGAAAAAAAAAAGAATTGATTCATAGAGAAAGAGGAAGGGTAGACTGAAAGCGCTACATGAGAGAGAGAGAGAGAGAGAGATGAGGTACCTTGAGGAAACTATGACTTCTATCGAATAATAAGCACCATTTGACCAGCTCGCCGTGCTTTGTCCAGCACGGGATCCTGTGTCATTTGACCTGCTCGCCATCGAAAAATTTCTTTAGTGGAGGGTCACTTGTTTTGCTTTTTTTTTTTTAGTCTAAGCACTCGACAAGGATTTTATATGTTAGCATTTATGTATTGTTGTGCAAGGTCGTATGAGCTACAAGTTTTTTTTTTTTTTTTTTTTTTTTCTTTTTTTTGGGGGGGGGGGGGGGGGGGGGGTAAGGCGTATCTCTTCCCTTGTCAAACGTAATACAAGTCCGTCTCATACGGGCAAGGGCATCAGGGTGTCAATCCCTCTATTTGGTGTTTGGCATTTAGTGGTGTCTTTGAACAAAGTGGAAATCATCAAAATTCAAGAAAAGCTTAAGAAAATATGTCTCATCCGTCAGTTATTTGGAACTTTACTTTTGATTGAGGTGTTCATGTCTTGGCTGAGAAAGGAGTGGTTTTCAAGGGGAACTGTACTCAGCAAGTGCTTATTTCTACTCGCTAACCACATTCTCCTCACCTTCAAGAGTGAAGAGATAGTGTTCCAATCGTTTTACGTTACTACTTCATAGGTGTAGAGGGTGACCATGCATCTCTTCAAACGGCTCCCAAAATTCACCTCAAAAAAATTTAAAAGCATCAAAGTAGCTTCAGTGTGTTGAGCTCTCTAAAATTTCATTCTTTCTTTATGATTTTGGCAACAAGATTATCACATCTCTTGGTTGACATTGGCAAACAAAGATGATGTTGGTCGTCCTATATACGAGGGATCTACCTAGTCATTCAACGCCACATGACACCCTCAAATCTACATGGAATGGGGGCTCAACTTAGAACTTTTGAATTATATTAGTATAGAAAGGGAAGAGGAATTATTAGAGCATGAAGTCATTTATAAAAATCTTCCCAATGCTTGCTTTCATTGTGCTACCCATTTCCAAGGGATGAAGAAGTACCCCTTGAGAAAGGGTACTCAAAAAGTGAAGTTTCATGTTGAGGGTGCTTCCATTCCACTTGAGTTGATGGATTTTTTGTTGACTCCTATTAATAGGAGCACTAGATTGTGCCTTTTGACTAGAACTGAACAAATTTTTGAAAATATGCTTTTGATTACAAGATCACCCATGTAGGGGAAATAATACAAGGATATAGAACTATTACAAGAAGTACCACAATGCAAGACTAATAGATATGGATAACTGGACTAGACAAGTTACAGGAGATCCCACGACTCGAGACGGCAAGTGTGAAACAAGATATCTAGATTATAACAACCATCTTGAGGGAGATGAACTATATACAAGAAATAACTAGACAAGATCTCATACCATGAGATTACAAGAGGACAAGACAGGATGTCCAAAATACTAGACTAGAAAAGGCTAGAACAAGGAACAAAACAAGAACTTAAACTCGAACTTGGAAAGTACTTACTTGGAGATCATGACTCCTCAAGCTCTCAAAACTAATGTTGGCAAGAATGAGGGTGTATCTGACCAATTGGTTCTTTTATAGGAGTTCAAGGGTGATTACAAATTGATTATGTTATCGATGATGTCGACAATCCAAAACAGGACCTCCAAATGTCAAAATCAAGCAAGTAGGCAATCGATCTTAGGGTTTTCACATGTTTCTAACATGATAGAAGCATTAGTTTCTCCAACTTCTAAGCCAATCATGAGATATATAAAGTCACATGGTATCGAAGGTTTATGATGGTTTTCTTTGTGTCTATGGGATAATCTCCTCTTCAAATGCTTGAATCTCTTGAGATTCTGAGGAAGGAGGAAACATGGGAAGGTCATGGTACAAAGGAAGTGAAAGTGAGCTGACTTCCCCCATGCATGGACATCAAACGATCACCTCTAATGGTAGCCTTCCAGAGGATCACCACCTGGCAAGTCCCTAACCTCACAAGGTTCCTGTCAAGGGAGCACTAGATTGTGCTCTCTGACTTCACTCGACAATATTTCGGAACTATACTTATGATTACAAGAACACCCACGTAGGGAAGATAATACAAGAAGATGTAGCCAATACAAGACATCCCACAACCCGAGACCAATTAGTATGGAAAACTGGACTAGAGATGATATAGGAGATCCCACAACCCGGGATCGTAAGTATGAGACAAGATATCTAGATTGCCAGAACTCCCTTTTGGGGGATGAACTAGATACAAGAAAGAACTCAAAAAGATCTCGTACTACAAGCTTACAAGAGGACAAGACAGGATGTCCAAGAACTAGATTAGACAAGACTGGAACAAGGAACAAGACAAGAACTGGAACTGGAACTTGGAGAGTACTTACTTGGCGGTCACGACTCCTTGAGCTCCCAAGACTGGTATTGGCAAGACTGATTATGAATGTGGCCAACCCCTCCTTATATAGGTTTTCAAGGGCGGTTCATGAAAGGTGGTTACGAATTGATGGTCATCAATTTGAAACATGAGCTCTGGATATTCAAATGAGGCAAGTAGACAGTCGATCTTAGGGTTTTAGCACGCTGTGAATGCAATGGAAACATTGGTTTCCCCAAATTCTGAGCCAATCATGAGATATAGAAGTCACATGGAATCTCAGGTCCATGATGGTTTCCTTGTCCATGACATCACTTCCCCCTCAAGCGACGAGGTCTAGGAGGAGCGGTCATGATCTCTAGTCTCGCATTCATTGGATTTTTTTATGGAATTCTCAAACCTTGACTGGTGCTCTCTGAAGGTTTTCTACAAGTTCCCAAGTACGATCACTAATGTCATACCCTTTCCAATGAATAAGGTACTCCAATCTTCCTCGAGATATTCTCGAATCTAGGACATGCTCGACTTCAAATTCTTCATGATCATCAATCTCGATAGGTGGTGAAAGACTAGGTCTCTCCCCCCTCAATGGTGAAATCTAATATGGTTCCAACATGGATACATGGAAAACTGGATGTATTCTCATGGTACTTGGTAGCCGGAGCTTGAAGGTGATTGGATTAATCTTAGCCAAGATGGTGAATGGAGCAAATCTTTGATGATCTAACTTTGCACAATTTGTTCTCTTGTTCAGACAATTAACTGCAATATTTCTATGGTTTCTACGATAGAGACATAACTTATTAACTCTCCTTCTCTGCTTCTCTTGTAGTGTTAGAAGTTGAAACCTAGTTACATCCATTTGCATAGGTTCAGGCATAGACTCATCTTTGGGAGTGGGCTGGAAGGGTTTCCACTAGCGAGGTCTTCCTTCTACTTGTTTTTCTTGCTTCCTTTCAAAAAGTCGGTTATCACATTGAATAGCTTGCATGATATATTCATTCAATGTTTTAACCTCTAGCATCAGGTCCTTCACATCATCTCTTAAACCCCATCTAAATTGGCTTATGAAATAATCTTCATGCCAAGTGAGATCATATATCAACTACCTAAATTCAGATGCATAGGTAGAGGCAGGGCGGTTACCTTGATGAAACTTCCAAAGTTTTTTTTCTGCTACTCGACTTGTGTCTTCATCTCCAAATGTGGTGGTGAGTTCTCGAAGAAACCCCTCATAGTCCTAAAGTACTACCATGTTCTTCTCCAAGATTGGGGCAAACCATGATAATGCTTGGCCACAGAACAAGGTTCCAATAAACCCCACCTTGGATGCTTCATCAGGGTATCTTTTAGGTTGCATACGGATGTACAATTTAACTTGCTGGAGAAATCCACGAAACTTTGTACGATCCCCATCGAACTTTTCTAGCATGCAAATATTGGGTTTCATCGTCTCAGAATTGCATGAAAATTGGTGAGCAGATTCAATAGGATTAGGAGTTCAAAATACCTTCACATTGTGGCATTAAAATTTTGATCTCAGCTTGTTTTAGCCTTGGAATGCACTATCACAGTGCCTATGCAGGAAATTTTGTCCTTTTCTGCCAAACATATATATATATATATATATATATATATAGGTTTCCATTCACCAGTTTAAGTGCCTCAAAATCTGCTACAGGTTTAGTAGAGCTCAATAGGGTATTTCTTTTCAACTTTTTGAGATGCAATCATTTTTTTGCATCAGGGTATTTTAGTCAGTGGCCATGGCTGAAAGCAATCATGTATTCAATATATTGGTTGTTGAGGACAAGTTGGATGGTACCAATTACCCATTGCGGGTATGTGTGATGCATCATGTATTGGTCATAAAAGGACTGTGGAATATTCTGCAAGGTATTGAAAAATTCCCTACTACACCTACAAATGCAATTATTGAATGTGATGCAAATGGCATTGAAGATGATGATCTTCAGGTTCTTGTTTATGTTGCGGTTCCTATTGCACCTATTGTAGAGCAACTTCATTGGGATGGCAAAGATGCTTAGGCACATGCATTGATATCTTTGTCTGTCAAACGTGCCATTATCCCTCATACTCACTCTTACAAAATAGCAAAGGATGCTTAGGACACACTTACCACTTTGTACCAAGCAAGAAACGAGGCTCATGTTGCTTACTTTCAAAAATAATTGGAGGGTGAGCATATGAATGAAGAAGATTCAATGGACAACTTTTTGACAAAGATCAAATATTTCAAGGAGTAGTTGATTTCTGCAGATGAAGTCTTGCCAGATAGTTTAGTTGTGTAGACTATTCTTAATGGTCTTCCTAGTTCATATCAGAGTTTTGTGTATAATCTTGGGTTGATAATGAAAGGCAATCCAAATGACTTAACATTTGAGGAGTTAGTCTCTATTTTCTTGCAAGAAGATCAGTCCAGGTAGAACAAGTCCATTATGCATGTTGCATATCAAGCTTCCTTAGCTATTCAGAAGGGAAAAAGTAAATGGAGCTCATCTACTAGTAAGCAGAAACTAATGCTGCACAATCAAAGAAGGAAGACAAGACGAGAAGAAAACAGAGAAGCAAAAACAATTTTGCAAATAATGTAAAGGTAATTATCATGTCATAAAGAGTTGTCCAAAAGTGACTGCAAACGAGGCAAAGAAAAAAGAGGTTGGAATGGTTGTTACAAAAGCCTCAACACCTAAAACAAATTCTGCAAATATTATGCAGAATGAAGAATGGGTATTTACTACTATTTGCAGTTATGATCCATCTTCTCATGAATAGTGTATGTTTGTAGTAGAATCAGATGTTTGGTACTTTTGATAGTGGAGCAACCAAACATATTACATTGAAGCATAGTTTCGTTAGTTTACTTGAGCCTGCCCTATAGGGAATATTGTCATAAGCACCAACAACTCCTCTTATCCTATCATGGGAATCACTAGATTCATTTTGACTATTGCCGATGGTATAAGTTCTTTCACATTGTTAAATGCTTTGTTTGTGCCAGGGATTAAGAAAAATCTATTGTCAATTTCAACATGAGACAAGATCAGCTTGATTGTCAAATTTGTTGATGATAGATGTACAACTCATGATTTGTCAAATGGTGATGTTATTATTGCTTCTAGCATTTTATGTCATGGGCTATATAATCTCATAGACTATGGAAAATGTGTGAATGATTCAACATGCATAGTCCAAGATTCTTAGGCTATCTGAGATGCAAAGCTTTGGCATGCACACTTTGGTATATATAAATTTTTGCTAGCTTTCTATGCTTGCAAAAATATGAAATGGTGTCCCCTGTGAAATGGTGTCCAAAAGATGGTTCAATTAGAGCTACTTAGAAATTGCAGCTTGTTCACAGTGATGTCTATGGTCCTATGTCGACACCTTCTTTTGGGGACTACCCTTACTTCGTGACTTTCATTGAAGATTTTTCCAGGCATGAATAGGTGTATCTAGCGAAAGCAAAGTCTAAAGTGTCTATGTGCAGCTAAAAACTTGTCAGCATGTAAAATAAACACCCTGCGTTTTGATAGAGGGGAGGGGATAGATGTCTTTGGATTTTAATGCATTTTTGGCTAAACGTCAGAGAAAACATCAATTTACAATGCCATATACACCTCAATAGAATGGAGTTGTTGAAAGAAAGAACAAGGTCTCTCATGGAGATGGCGAGGTGTATGGTCAAAAGTTAGGCTTTAGCACAGAGCTTCTGGCTTGAGGCTGTTATGTGTGCAACATATGTGCTTACTAGGTGTCCCACCAAAGAACTCCATTCTATCACTCCTGAGGCTTGGCATAGCCGCAAGCCATCTTTTGCTCATCTACATGTCTATGGTTGTCTGTCATATGAATTAATGCCAAAACAACAACATAAAAAATTAGATGATAAAGTAATAAAGTGTATTTCTGTTGGGTATATTTTTGAAAGCAAAGGTTATCATTTGTATCATCCACATACTAAACACATTTTGGTTAGCTATGATGTTGTTTTTGTGGAAGATGCAATTCAACCATTACTTTGATGTACTAAGGAGACATCAATTAGCTTCAAAGATGTGTATGACACTTTGCTACCTCTTTTTAAAGGTGGATAGTCAAGTGCTGGTTCAAATGAGGCAATTTCTCACCCTTTACAAGTTTCACATGATGATGCACATCATTCCATTTATGATGCAGATTTACATTATGTACTTGTTGATGAGAGGATAGATATATCCGAGGTAAAAAGTATGACCAAATGGCTATTGCAAACTTTGCGAGATAGAAAATTAGATGCACCTCTATCCTATTGTACATGTTTAGCCTCTCATAATGTTTATTTTGCATTAAACTTCTATGCAATGACTACCTCTAGTCTTTGTGATGAGAATGAGCCTGTTTCTTTTAATGAAGCACAAAACTCAAAAAATTGGATGGCCGCTATGCAATCAAAATATGATGCTATTATGAAGAATGGTACTTGGTCTTTATGTGATTTGTCTCCAAGCAAAAAGCCCATTGGCACTAAATGGGTATAGAAGCTGAAGCGTAAGCTGGATGGAACAATTGTAAGGTATAAGGCTAGGATTGTTGAAAAAGTTTATGCTCAAGAGAGAGACATCGATTTTGATGAGAGCTTTGCACCCGCATGCAGAATGACCACTGTTAATAGCATCTATGCACTTGCATCTCATGATGGTTGGAATGTACATCAGTTGGACATTAAATTGGCATTTTTGAATGGGCATTTACATGAAGAAGTGTATATATTTCAGTCCCATGGTTTTGTTCAGACTGGGCATGAAAATAAAGTGTGCAGGTTGAAAAAGGCATTATATCGTTTGAAAAAAGCACCATATGCTTGGTATGAAAACATACATTCCTACTTGATTGTACATGGTTTCGAGAATAGTCTAACTAAGAAAACCTTATATGTCAAGCATGCAAATGATGTGCTTCTGATAATTGTTGTCTATGTTGATGAAGTGCTTCTCATTGGTCCTAATGAGAAGCATATTTCTGATTTTAAAGGTGATTTGCATGCCTCTTTTGAGGTGTCAAATTAGGGGCAGTTGCATCATTATTTGGGCATTCAATTTATGCAAGTTGATCATAAAATAGCTTTGTGTCAAACAAAATATATTAACACATTATTGCAATGTTTTGGACTTGAAGACTGCAAACCCATTACCACTCCTATGGAAACAGGTTTATGGTTGAGTCCTCATGATGTTGGAGATGCATTTGATGTTGTTCTCTATCAATAAGATTTCCTAGGTGTCAAGCATTGGTAGGCCATTAAGTGCATCTTTTGTTACTTGAGTGGTACCCAGTTACTTGGATTGTTTTACCTTGAGGGGGGATCACTATCACCATATTTACATGCTTTTTTTGACTCAGACTGGGTTTTTGCTATGACATTCATGTGTCCACTAGTGGTTTTTGCGTCATGCTTACTAGGTCATGCATATCTTGGTTGAGGAAGAAGCAGCCTCTTGTGAACACTTCTAGTTGTGAGGTTGAGTATACAATGACTTTCACAATGATTGTTGAGTGTCTGTGGCTCAGATACCTTTTGGCTGATTTGGGCGTTGGTTAGTCTTTTGCCACCATCATCTTCAATGACAGTAAGAGTGCATTGGCAGTTGCAAGGAACCTTGTGTTCCATGCTTGCACAAAGCAAGTTGAGGTGCATTATCATTATGCCAAGGAGAGGTTCTATACTGGGGAGATCAGTTTGGCATATGTGCCCACACAGGAGAACAGTGTAGACCTTTTCTCAAAGGCTCCACATCCGAAGAAGTTTGAAGCCTTTTGCTAAGATTTGGGCTTACTTCCTTTTGCAGATTGATCTCTTTCCACATAGCTTGCCACTTCCTTATTCATGATTGCCAACACCTTACTCACTGCACCACTCCTAGGGGAGATTTGTTGATATATTTTGGTAGTGATGTGTGTGAACAGACTTAGGACCATTTGGGCACTTTTTTCCCTCTTTAGGAGGTCTTTTCCCTGGCCTGTACATACACCTTTAACCCTAATGGGTCACTTATCTTTGTAGTTCACTTGGTAATACATTCAGTATTGTGTGTTGTGCTCCAAGCTTCTTCTTCTTCCTTGCAGTGTTTGCATGCTTTCATAGACCTCAAACTCCAAAAGACGACATAGGAGGATCCACCGTGCAAACTAATTAGAGCCCTAAGTGCCATTGCTTCTAAGCACAAGAGTCCAGATTCTAGATTTGGCACCTACCTTCTTCCCCCCGATGTTGATGCCCAAATCTTTAGTTGTTGCACTTTTTTCTGAGCATTCTCTACTTATAAGAATGTCCCACTGCAAGCTATTATCCCTCCCAACCAACACTCATCAATCACCACTAGTGTGTGTTGTCTTCTAGTTCCACACCATCATCGAAATCTTTAATCCTTTCCAAAATCATCAACTATCCTACTGCTTGGTTCTTCACCTTCTCCACTACGCTAACCATAGCCTCTCATCCAAATATACCCAAATCTATTGCCTTTGTGTCTGCTATCATGGGTTGCCATTTTGCACTTTTACTGCATCCTCCATCTCTTGGGTGTTGCTATTTCCTAAGTGCCCTCGGATAACCCTATGCATATGCACAATTTTGTTCTATATATACCCCTGAATGTCTATGGCAAGATGAATTTCTAACAATGGTGCAATGCTCTATGACTTAGCAATGTATGGTAATCTACTATGATGACCTCTTCCTTTACCATGTTGGTTTATGCACCTCTTGGTGTGTGTATCTAGGCATGTGTGTCTCAACATATATGTGTGCATATCGCTCTCTACATTCCATCTATTTGTATATATGATTTGGCTATTGAAAGATCCTTTTATATTATGGATCCCCTTGCCTGCCTTGGGAATCTTTGAATCTTCTTTGTTACTCTACCTTGTTGTACCATGATAGTTGCAGTACTTTCAACTGCCCATTTTTCACAAGGAAATTATAAGGAGATATGAGATTTTCACTCCAAGAAGGGCATTGCAGATGGGGACTTCATGTTGGCGGCAAGAAAGTTGGCTAGCTTTAATGTGATAGACAATGCAAACACGGAAATAACTATTATTAAATTGCATATTCACAGGCATGGGACAACACTTGGGTGGGCATTTTTTTATTCCCAAGTAACAACACTAAGAACAAGGAAAAGCTCGAGACACGCTAAGAAAAGGAGGTCGAGGCTACAACAACAACAATGTGAAGAAAGCAACAAGATGCTACAAATGCAACTGTGGTTTTTTATCTGTAAACTTCTCTTCTGGTGTTACTTGATGCACAACAATGGTTAGAGTTCTATTCAGAATATATATAGCAGTGTGCATAAATTCTGCCCTATAACAACAAGGCATGTTTTTCTCAACCCTCAAGGCTCTTGCTATTTTTGCAATATGTCTATTTTTGCGTTCAACAATGCCATTCTTTTGTGGTTTGCACATGCATGAAAATTGCATTTGAATTCCATGAATCCTTAGAAAATTACTAAATTCATTTGATATGTATTCACCTCCTTCGTTAGATCTTAATGTATGAATATAGTTCCATATCTACTTTTCGCCCATAGTCTTGGAATTCTCAAAGTGAGTAAACACCTCTTGCTTCTCTTTCATGAAGTATACCCATAATTTTTGTGTATGTTCATCAATGAATGTGACATAAAACATGCAACCCCCCATGGATGTGGTCTTTATAGGACCCTAAATATTTGTATGTACTATCTCTAGTATAGGATAGTGTACACTACTCATGTGTCACACATGATAGGAATATGATTCATCTGCATATTTAAATCTTTAAAGAGCATCTTCAACCACAAAATTTCACAAGTGACGTGGTCTAAATGTCTATGTTCAGCTTCATTTCAATATAGGGATAATGTTGGCTCCTTCTTGGAGCTTCACAAAGTAATCTTACTTCCAATCATGACTACATAGCCTATTTTACTCCTTTTGTTAGCCTTTGAGCCTACCCAATCTACATTATAATAAGCTTTCACTTGTAAATCTTTAGCAAAATCATAAAGCAAATCTTCATTTATAGTGCCTTGATGTATCTAAGAAGCTTCTTGGCTGCCATCAAGTGTTGTTCTTTGGGAGTTTTCATAAATTGTGAGAGAACTCCTACTACATGCTTGATGTCCAACCTAGTATGGATAAGTATTCCACTAGCCTTTGGTTCCAAGAAATTGGGGCTTGCGTGAGACCATAATATCCTTCTTTAAACTACACACATAAAGAGGATACCTCTAATCTTCAAAGACTTTAGGCTACTCTATGAAACTAGTCTCCTCTAGGTCACCATTCAAGAAAGCATTCTTGATATCTAGTTGGTAGATTTTTTAGTTCTTTGAGGCTACAATTACAATGAGAGTTCTTATTGGAGTCATCCTTGCTATAAGGCTGAAAGTATCTTCATATATGAATGCCATAAGTTTGTGTAAAACCTCGCTTGAATGCCATAGGTTTGTGCAAAACCCATGAAAGCACACAAGCACAAAAATGGAACAAAAATTATAAAAAATAAGAGTCATTTGTAAGAAAGTAGTTACACAAGAGAACATAAGGGCACTAGCAAAGAAGATAACAAATATAGTAGGATCTCAAAATCATTCTACTAACAGCAAGTACGAAGATGATGGTGTTGTCCACCCATGCGCTCTCAAAGTAGAGCTTAAATGGCGATCTAGACAACTCTAGATAGAGAGTTACAAGGTAGAGGTATCTTGGCTCTATTTGATATTTGGGGTACTATAGTTGTCATGTATACCTAGGCTAATGAAGAGATGTGGCCTTCTGTGTATGGCTATACATGGGTGGTAGAATGTGGGCAGCCATCAATCGCATAACCCCGTACACGACTTAGGCCAATTCAATCGACCTAGCATATATGAATGATTTCTGAGTTTGATAGGGAATATTCCCTTTACCATCACATTTGGGGTGCTACCCTTGGTCCCCCACGAGGGGACCCCTAGCCCCCTAGGACCCCCTAGGACCCCCTAGTCAGGGGTGTTGATATATTTAGGTAGTGATGTGTGTGAACACTCTAAGACCGTCGAGGCATTTTTTTCCCTCTTTAGGAGGTTTTTTTCCCCCGGCTTGTATATACGCCTATTGCCCTAATGGGCTACTTATCTTTGTACATTCTCTAGTAATACATTCAGTATTGTGTGTTGTGCTCCAAGCTTCTTCTTCTTCCTTGTGTTGTTCGCATGCTTCCACAGACGTCTAACTCCAACAATTGGTATCAGAGAAGGTCATCGCTTCATCTAGGGCGCCGTTGACACTCCTTTGTTTGCAGTCTCAAATTCGGACGAAAATTGGTGAGCATACTCAGGGTGTTTCAGAGATCAAAACGGCTTTGCTTTGTGGTGCCGAAATCACGATCTGAGCTCGTTTCGGCCTCCGAACGCACTATCGCAGTGCTTGTGCAGGCTATTTCGTCTTTTTGTGCCAAATCTATATACCAGTTTCTGTTCGCCAGTATAAGCGTCTCGAAGTCTGCTACAGGTCTAGCAGAATTTGTCTAGGAAGTTCTGTTCAACTTTTTGAGATACAATCAATTTTCTACATCAAGGTATTTCAGTCACCGACCATGGCTGAAAGTAGTGATGTATTCCGTATGTTGGTTGTTGAGGATAAGTTGGATGGTAACAACTACCCGTTATGGGCTTACATGATGCGACATGTGTTGGTTGCAAAAGGACTGTGGAACATTATGCAGGGTGTCGAAAAACGTCCTATCACACCTGCAACTGTTATAACTATAGGTATTGAAGCTAATGCAGAAGGTGTTGAAGATGATGGTATTCTGCATATTCTTGTTCGTGCTGCAGTTTCTGCTGCACCTACTATAGAGCAGATTCGTTGGGATGGCAGAGATGCCCAGGCACATGCATTGATATCTTTGTCTGTCAAACGTGCCATTATTCCTCATATTCGCTCTTGCAGAACAGCTAAGGATGCTTGGGATACACTTATCACATTGTATCAAGCTAGGAATGAGGCTCGTGTTGCTTACCTCCGAAAACAATTAGAGAGTGAGCACATGAATGAAGGTGATTCTATGGACAGTTTCCAGGGTAACAAAGATCAAAGACCTAAAGGAACAATTGATTTCTGCTGATGAGGTTATACCAGATAGCTCACTTATGCAGACCATTTTGAATGGCCTTCCTGATTCATATCAGAGTTTTGCTTCTACTCTTCAGTTGATGATGAAAGGTAATCCAAATGACTTGTCATTTGAGGAGTTAGTCTCTGTTCTGTTGCATGAAGATCAGTCTAGACAGAACATGTCCATTTTGCATGTTGCAGATCAAGCTTTCCTGGCTAGCCAGAAGGGCGGAGCTCTTCTACTAGTAAGCAGAAATCTACAAATGCTGCACATTCGAAGAACCAAGACAAAGATGAGAAAAAATCAGAAAAGCAAAAATTGTTTTGTAAGTACTGTAAAGGGAATGACCATATCATAAAGAACTATCCAAAACTGGCTGCAAAAGAGGCAAAGAAGAAAGAGGCTGGAATGGTTGTTGCAGAAGCCTCTACACCAAAAACGGAGTCTGCTAATCTTGTGCAAGAAGAAGAATGGGCATTTACTACTGTTTGCAATTTTGACCCATCTTCTCATGAGCAGTGCATGTCTGCAGTAGACTTAGATGTTTGGTACTTTGACAGTGGGGCGACCAAATATATTACCTCACAGCGCAGTTTCTTCTCTTCACTCGAGCCTACCCCTACAGGGAATACTGTTACATGCACCAACAACTCCTCTTATCCTGTTATGGGAGTTGGTAAGATAATTTTGACTACTGCTGATGGTAGTTCTTTCACTTTGTCAGATGCTTTATTTGTGCCAGGGATCAAGAAGAACATGTTATCAGTTTCTGCATTAGCCAAGATTGGCTTGGTTGTGAAATTTGTTGATGACAGGTGTACAATTCATGATCTGTCAAATGGCGATGTGATTATTGCTTCTAGCATTTTATGTCGTGGGCTATATAAGCTCATAGACTATGAAAGATCTATAAATGATTTGGCATGTGCAGTAAATGATTCTCAAGCTATGTCAGATGCAAAGCTTTGGCATTTGGTCATCTGAATTTTGCTAGTTTGCTACGCCTGCAGAAATCTGAAATGGTGACCTCTTTGCCCAAACTTGAGGCACCTGGAAAACATGTTTGTGAAGGCTGTATTTTGGGCAAAATGCAGCGTTCATCCTTTCCAAAAGATGGTTCACAATAGTGATGATTTAGCCAAATCTAGATATTCTACGAGCTTGCAAGAGGTGGAATGCTAATGCATTGTGTGATTGTCACTAGTGTAAGTGATTTTGTGCTTAATTTAGTTTAACACACTACTAAAGCACATGAGGCTTGAGGCATATTGGCTTGTCAATATGAGATCAAGAACCACACTAGGATAACAAATCTAGAAGACCATTTGGCAAATGAAAAGCATTCTGATTCAGAAAAGGCTGAAGATTTTATCAAATGGATAAAACATCTACAAGATAAATTGGTTGTAGTTGGTGTTGTTATAACACCTAAAGATCTAGCTCAAAGATGTGTGTGTATTCTTCCAACAGATTATGATGGATTAATAATAGCCATTATCACTCAACTAAGACCAAATCCCCTTACATTTGAAGAGCTATGTGCTATGCTCTTAGAAGAGGAGATAAAGTTGAAGAATCGACAAGGTACAAGCGATCTTGCATTCTCATTCAATACAAAAGGAAAAGGATATTTTGATGGATCAAAGAAGAAGCCAGAGAAGAAAAAGTTCACACGAAGTTGCTTCTATTGTGAAAAGAAGCATGCTGATGAACAAAATGGGATTGTGAAATCATCTTAGAAGAACAAAGAGTCGATAAACAACAGAATGTTGGAACTATGGGTAGCTATTGAAGAGGTATGCTCATCCACCCAAGCTCATGTTGAGGAACCATGGATTTTAGATAGTGGATCTTCTCTCCATATGACCAACAAAAAGGATTGGTATAGTTCCCTAATGCCTCTACAAGAATCTGTCAACATAGTGGTGGGAAATGACTCCAAGTGTCCATCTAAAGGAACAAGAACCATCTTTTTTATCACTTCTCTAGGTGTTGAGAAGAAGTTATTTGATTTTCTCTATGTACTTACACTTAAAAAAAATTGTTATCAGTTTTTGCAATAACGTATCATGGACTTTTTTTTTAATAAAGGAAGTTCGGCCTTAGCCTACTCTCTTGGACTTGTATTAATTAAAAGAAAAGTACAAGTGAAGGGGACTAGTGCCCAAGGGATCCCCCAAATCCCACAAAGGAAGGGTAGCTTTTACAGAGTTAGATGGCATTACAAAGAAGGTTAATCACCCTCATGCAGGGCCCACTTGAGTTTAAGCTTGTTGTTGATCAAAAGGAGCACTTGATGCATGAGCATCGATTTCTCAATCGACCACTCTTTGGGGGACTCACCAAAGTTATAAGCACATCTTTCCTGCTAGATCTTCCATAGGACCTCCCCTCTGATGGTGTTCTAGAGACTCACTGAGCAGTCAATCACTTCTCCCAGCAGAGCTTGTTTCCAACTAATATGTTTCTGAAGTCTAATTTTCTTTCTGACAATCTACCAGAGCTTGTTAGAGTTGGGACAAGTAAAGAAGATGTGAGAAACATCTTTAATGGACCGGTAGTAGCGCTTGCACCAAGGGGGCACCCCATAAATTTTGCTAGCCTTTAGGTTGGTCAAGATCCCACGATGAAGAATTTTCCATAAGATGACAAACTTTTTTATTTCTATGAGAGGGTGCTAGATAGCCATGAACTTCATGTCCCACCACAGCTACGTCCACGATAGGCACCACTTCCTGTTGAGGTTAGCCTCATAATCAATGGTTTCTTTGATGTTCGGGACCTTTGTTAGGCAATTATCATTGTGCCATCTGAGGCCAAGCGGGCTCGATGTGTCATGCCCCATGAGAAGACAAACTTTAGAGCGGTCCCAAGCAAGACATCTGCTTTGCACAGTATTCCATTCTTCATAGGTAATGTTGACGCTAGGGTCAATATCGTCAAAGTTGATCCACTAGTTGGTGTCTTGCTTCCAGAGATGTTTCCAGTTTTGAAGCCTTTGTTCCAGCGCCTCTTGGCATTTTGAATGTTCCAAGATTCCATGATCCGGATGCCATGGATCGAAAACCAGATAGAGTCGTTTTGTCTGATACCGGCCACCCACTTCCAATCTTCACTTATTCTTGTGAAGCTTTTGACTTCATTTATCATGGACTTGAAGTTCGCTTCAACAAGAGAAATCATGGATTCATCAAGTAATGTACTAGGAAAAGGCATAAGACATGATAACTTATATACATTAAGTGCCTTAATTGCTACAAAAGATAAAGATGTAAGGAAGTTATGGCATTAATGATTTGGGTGTCTCCGATTTGCAATTATGAAAGAGATGCAAGAACACGGATGGTTGCTCATTTTCCTGCATCTCAAAGCTATAGGAACCTTTTGAAGCTTGCATGTTGGGCAAGCAACAATGAAAGGCATTTCCACGAGAGACCAACAATCGAGCTTAGGCTCCTCTAGAGTTGGTAGATGATGATCTCTGTGGTAAAATGTCTATACCTATTATAGGAGGATCTTTCTACTTTTTGTTGTTAGTTGACAATTATAGTAGAAATATGTGGGTTTATTTCATTCCAGAGAAGGTTGATGCTTTTGAAAAATTTAAAACATGGCATAATTAATGCAGAAAATGAATCTGGAAGGAAGTTGAACAAATTTAGATTAGACAAAGGAGTGGAATTCTTATCAACACAATTCAAAAACTATTGTAAGGATCATGGTGTAAAAAGGAAACTTACTAGAGCTTATACACCTCAACAAAATGGCATTGTTAAGCAAAGGAACAAGACAGTAGTAGAAATGGTTTGCTATATGTTAAAGGCTCAAGACATGTGTGATTCATTATGGAAAGAAGCAATCAATGCAATAGTCTACATCCTCAATCAAAGCTACACAAAAGCACTCAAGGGGATGACTTCTCAAGAAGCATAATTTTGTAAACAGCCTTCAGTTTTACATTTCAAAATGTTTGGTTGTTTCTTTTATACATATTCTTGATTCAAGAAGATCAAAGTTGGATTCAAAAAGAAGAAATTGTGTCTTTTTAGGATATGGTGGAGTCTAAAGCATACATATTGTGGGATAGTGAGGCAAGGAAGATTTTTTGGTCGAGATGCAGTGCTTGATGAGTAACCACACTTAGTAGAAGATAAAGGTAAATCTACTATCTCATGAACCAAAGAAATATCTCACCTTGTGCCTATCAAAAGACATGTTAAAGTTAAGGAGGAAACACCTGATAGTGAAATTTCCTCGATAAAAGGTCACCCAGTTGTAGCTACATAGCGTCAGCCACTACCAAGTTGGGCACAATATCCTTGTGATGATTGCAATCCACACTTGGATGTACCAGAATCATCATTGGATGGATAACAAAGATAAAGAGAATAGAGGAGCAAAGAAGAGCCTCAAAACACATTGTTAGCATGGCCATAATGGCAGATATCATCGGTAAAGGAACATATCACCATTGAAGAAGCCCTTGATGATCCAGGTTGGAGAGCAACAATGTAGCCTGAGTATGATAGTACACTCAGAAATGATACTTGGGAGCTAGTCGACTTGCCACCAAAGAAGACGGTAATCACTACTAACTGAATTTGGAAAGCTAACTATAAAGAAGATGGCACATTAAAAAAGTATGAGGCAAGATTAGTTGCACAAGGTTTTTCACAAATTGAAGGTTTTGATGTTCAAGAAACCTTCACACCAATAGTATGCATGACAACTATTTGGATGATACTTGAAGTAGCCACAGAAGAGGCCTAACGTATTTTCCAAATGGATATCAAATCAGCATTTTTGAATCGTCACCTCAAAGAGGAAGTATATATGTCTCAACCACTAGGCTTTGAGGTGCCCAATTCAGAAAATAAAGTTTTCAAGTTGAAGAAATCTTTGTATGGCCTTAATCAAGAACCACCGGCTTCGTACTAATAGATAGATAAGTTTTTAAAAAATATGGGTTTTGAGAGAAGTAGTTTAGATGCTAACATGTATGTAATGAAAAAGGATAGCAAGCTAGTTGTTGTTATTGTATTTGTAGATGGTCTGATCATTGCAAGAGATCATGAATAACTCATCAATCAAACTCGGATAAGCTTGGGAACTGAGTTTGAAATGACAAAATTAGGCCTACTCCATTTTTGTCTAGGAATTTAAGTATGGCAAAGAAAGGATGACCTGGACCCAATCTCAAATTTTCTAGTTCCTCTATGATGATCTTTGTAGTATTTCCATGTTGGAATTGAGTTCTAAATGCATCTTTCATTAAGTCCCAAGTTGTAAAATGGTTCTCAGCAAATTGGCTGAACCATTTATCTTCTAACCCTTTTAATGTGGTAGGGAAGAGCATCAAAAAGGCATCCTCTCTTCCCATTAAGCCTCTAGTTTTGCATAGTGCTAAAAACCTTCTAATATGCTCATCTGGATCTTCTTGAGCTAAGCCTTCGAAAGAAGGAAATTTTATATTTAATCTTGGTTTCCAAGTCTATAATGCTCTTTACTGATGAAGTTGACGAAAGTGGATTGAAGGATCTTCTAATAGCCTTCCTTCTTGTTTGCTTGCAGATGACCCTCAATGTTTGGGACCGGGTTGCGTTCATGGGCTATTCATAGTCCTCTTAGTATGAGATAATTGATAAGAATATTTACCTCTTAGCTCAATGAAGTAGCATTGTAGTACTGTCGACACTTGACCTCTTGTACACTTTGCACTTGGTTTCTCCTATGCTCAAATCTCCTTGGAGTCCCACCGGGCGTGCCATATTTTGTTGGGGGATTCTTGGAGAAGAAGGGATTTGAGTGTTTGTAGGAGAAAAAGGAAATACAAGAAGAAAGATACACACTGGAAGCTTGTGTTGATTGGTTATAAGAAGACAAATACAATGGTGATGCACAACACAATCAGATAATACAACTATGAGCCGCCGGAATGGAATTCATAATTTTTATAATGTAATTCTAAAAAGTCACACACATACCAAAAGGGCGTAGCATAACCGTTGTAACGTTTTTTATTAATTAAAAGGGCGTACGTGAAACAGAGGGTAGTCGATTCTGGACTGTTAGTCTGGGCGAAGTGCCTGAAGTGGAGCATGTCGCATTGACTATATCTTGAGTATTCTGAGTATTCTGTAATTCTTCTATTGAATTCAGTACTTAATTCAGTCCCTCGTGAAGTATTAAGTTAAGTTGATATCGCGATAAAGTGACAAAGTTGCACGTTTAAGCGTATTGCGGTGAATAATGTTGTAATGCGCAGAACAGATAAATAGTTGAAGGATAGTTTAACTCTGAACACTAAGTCAGTGTATTAGAATATAACTGAATCTGTAGATTTGGGAAAATACAAATAGGGCCTCTATTTTACAGACCCCTAACCATCCCAAGAACCCAGAACTGATAACAGTTTAAACATTAGTTTAACATTGGTGCCATCTGTGGGAAATGGAGTAGCCAATTGAGAAAGGATTAAGGATAGGAGAAGAATTCCTTGATATATGCCGATAACATGTTCTAGCGAATCGTACCCCAAAAATCAAAGTGATCAACATCCTTGGGTAGTTCCGAGTTCATTAGGAACACCCTCTAATGGTAGAAGTTAAGAACAACCAAGTTCAATTGCAGAAGGTTCAATCCAGCAAACTAGTGGCCATTTCGATGGTAGTTCGGTGCTGTGTAGAAGCAGTTTGGTAGAGTGCGGCGATAATCAGATGCGTTTCGATGATAGTCCGATACTTTTTGAAGGTAGTACGTTAGTTTTTGGTTGTCCTTCGGCGCAATGCGGTATAGTTTAGTGTTATCCGAGGAGAATTCGACGATTTTCAGTGAGAGTTCAGCATTATCCGGTAACAATTCAGTGATCTTCGGTGATAGTGCACTATCGTTCGGTAGGAATTTATTGCATTCACCATTTTTACGTGCAAGTCTAGCCAATTTTGACACTAAGGGAGAGAAAGGGCTGCTAGATTTTGAGCTAAGTAATTGGCTCAAAGACATCTTTGGACCGAAAAGTTGGCAAAGTGACCATACCTTCGAGGAACATCAAGAAACACTTCCCTAGAATTTAGGCAGCATGAGTAATTCACAACAACAGTGACAACAACAACAACAACAGCAACAACAGCAACAACAACAACAGCAACAGATTATTCCACCACGTTCGATGCTCGCCGGAGTCACGTACACAAAATTTGGAGGTTTTTTGGGAGATGATCCTGATGCGCATGTGCGGACATTTGAAATTAATTATGTAGTTTTGAATTACCCAACAGACATTGCTTATAAAGCCATTGTGTTCCAGTCAACTTTGGTTAATGAAGTTGCACGCTGGTTAACCGAGTATGACCTGAATCATTTTCGGCAGTATGATGACGTGAACTATGCATTCCTGCAATGATTCTGGTTAAAGAAAAACCCACTAGAATTTTTTTCTTACCTGTAGAATAACAGGCAAAAGCCACACCAGAATGTGCAAGACTATGCCACTCTATTTCGAACGCATTTACAGCAATTACCACCAGCGCATGCCAATTTACCAGATGACATCATTACTCAGTGGTTCATAAACGGATTAAACCCCCAATTGAAATAGATCATGATTATACGATGTGTGGGAGGAATGACCTTGGATGCCGTAATCGCTATGGCTTTACAGTTAGAAAATAAAGTAGGAGGATTCACTGAAGATTTCGAGTGGTTGAAGGCATCCAAGCATTCGAATGAGGATCCTCTGAAACAAATTTATTGTACTAAATGTAAAAACACAGGACACACTAGCTCACATGTGCTTTGAATCAAATGACCTGCGCTATTTGCCATACAGTGGACCACACTACGGAGACCTATCCTTATAACGCAAGGGTACAGAGCAGAGCGGCTGTCAATGCCATTATTCACGAACAAGGGCAACCGGCCAGTCACTACGTACCACCACAAATGAGGAATAATCCTTACCAAGGATACAAGAATTATAGAGGAGCTCAGTCAACTAACTTTGGACAAACTCGATGGAATGCGGGTCCATCAGGTGAAGGTGCATCTCCTCCACCACCTAAATGTCATTTTTGCAGTGAAATAGGGCATATCCATAGGTACTGTAAAGATGCGGCTGAGTACGATAAAAGGAAAAAGGAATGACAACACCCGATGGCAAATATGGTGTATATTTCAGCAATAGACACTCAAACGGCAGTGGTGCAAATACGCTCGGGAAAGCAAGTACAGCCAGTTGTGGAGATTTTTGAACTTGGAATTTGTGAACAACAGAAGGTGTTTACTAAAGCAAGCAAGTGGGCGACCCAGGAACAAACTGTTTTTCCTAACCCAGTTCCGGTGATGCAGCAAAGCATACTACAGGTAGTACCGGAAGGAAGAAATCTGACCCAAACAATACCAGAGTTCCCATCAGACTCCATACCAAAAACAACAAAATGTGATCCGGTGTGGGATGTCTTATCCAAGACGTCAATTACACTACCATTGGGACAATTATTGCCTTTGGTCCGTGGCGTACGTCAACGATTCCAACAACACGTCAGTCCAGGACCTTCATGTGCTCCTTCGAGAGCAACAATTCAGCCCAAACTAGATCCGATGGGGGCTCACACTGGCACGCCCGGTGGGACTCGAACCCACAATCCCTTGATTAGAAGTCCCTTGGACCACACGGTGCCCTTGATTATGGTTTGGTATAAGAATCATAAAATAACCCAAGTATTAATTGATGGAGGATCTGGAGTAAACATTGCAACAGCTTCACTTTGTCAACGGATGGGATGGATGCACATCGAACTTATCCAATTTTTTTTCTCCATGGCTGATCAATCCCGAGTTCATCCGGTTGGATTGGTGCGAGACATTCCTATTACTCTTCAAGGAGCTGTATTAAATGACCTTCGTTGTTCTGGAATTACTAGAATCCAGCCTTGATTATAACCTGCTCTTTGGATGACCATGGTTAAAGCAAGCTAAGTTAGTTCAGGATTGGTCAGCGCATGAATTGATTTTTAAGTATAACCACCGGAAATATGTCGTTCCACTGGACAACATGAAGCCTTGTGACTTGCATGCACGACCATATGTAGCAGAACCTGTACACATGTTGGATGGTCTTTCAGATGATGAAGAGGAAGCTTTTCTTAAAGCCAACAAGGATCTGATGGCACTTGGAACTGTGGACTTACAAACGGTGGAAGATAACTGGAGTCCGATGACCTATACGATAGTACCACTGACCGGTGAACCAGAATCAAGTGCAGCACCGACCTTGGATGATACGATGCTACAAAAATTGCTTCAGCTAGTTGATGACTTTGCTATGCCCCGATAGTTTTACGTATCGAAAGACCAATTGGTTACCTGCAACTTAGGTGATGAAGCCAATCCACGGCCAGTAAAGATCAAGGCGCGACTATGAGAGACCTTCCAAGATAACTTATTGCAATTACTACGTGAATTCTCTGATGTATTTGCTTGGGATTACCTTTATATGAAGGGGTTGGATCTGCGCATCTATCAACACCAGGTTATGTTGAAACTAGATGCTCCGCCTATCAAACAACCCAGCTATAGAATGAATCCTGACTATGCAGCTCAGTTCAAAGTAGAATTGGATTGATTGCTGAAGGTTGGGTTTATTGTCCCCATCGAGCATGCGGAGTGGATTTCCCCCATTGTCATAGGTAATGTTGACACTAGGGTCAATATCGTCAAAGTTGATCCACTAGTTGGTGTCTTGCTTCTAGAGATGTTTCCAGTTTTGAAGCCTTTGTTCCAGCGCCTCTTGGCATTTTGAATGTTCCAAGATTCCATGATCCGGATGCCATAGATCGAAAACCAGATAGAGTCGTTTTGTCTGATACCGGCCACCCACTTCCAATCTTCACTTATTCTTGTGAAGCTTTTGACTTCACTTATCATGGACTTGAAGTTCACTTCAACAAGAGAAATCATGGATTCATCAAGTAATGTACTAGGAAAAGGCATAAGACATGATAACTTATATACATTAAGTGCCTTAATTGCTACAAAAGATAAAGATGTAAGGAAGTTATGGCATTAATGATTTGGGTGTCTCCGATTTGCAATTATGAAAGAGATGCAAGAACACGGATGGTTGCTCATTTTCCTGCATCTCAAAGCTATAGGAACCTTTTGAAGCTTGCATGTTGGGCAAGCAACAATGGAAGGCATTTCCACGAGAGATCAACAATCGAGCTTAGGCTCCTCTAAAGTTGGTAGATGATGATCTCTTTGGTAAAATGTCTATACCTATTATAGGAGGATCTTTCTACTTTTTGTTGTTAGTTGACAATTATAGTAGAAATATGTGGGTTTATTTCATTCCAGAGAAGGTTGATGCTTTTGAAAAATTTAAAACATGGCATAATTAATGCAGAAAATGAATCTGGAAGGAAGTTGAACAAATTTAGATTAGACAAAGGAGTGGAATTCTTATCAACACAATTCAAAAACTATTGTAAGGATCATGGTGTAAAAAGGAAACTTACTAGAGCTTATACACCTCAACAAAATGGCATTGTTAAGCAAAGGAACAAGACAGTAGTAGAAATGGTTTGCTATATGTTAAAGGCTCAAGACGTGTGTGATTCATTATGGAAAGAAGCAGTCAATGCAATAGTCTACATCCTCAATCAAAGCTACACAAAAGCACTCAAGGGGATGACTTCTCAAGAAGCATAATTTTGTAAACAGCCTTCAGTTTTACATTTCAAAATTTTTGGTTGTTTCTTTTATACACATTCTTGATTCAAGAAGATCAAAGTTTGATTCAAAAAGAAGAAATTGTGTCTTTTTAGGATATAGTGGAGTCTAAAGCATACATATTGTGGGATAGTGAGGCAAGGAAGATTTTTTGGTCGAGATGCAGTGCTTGATGAGTAACCACACTTAGTAGAAGATAAAGGTAAATCTACTATCTCATGAACCAAAGAAATATCTCACCTTGTGCCTATCAAAAGACATGTTAAAGTTAAGGAGGAAACACCTGATAGTGAAATTTCCTCGGTAAAAGGTCACCCAGTTGTAGCTACATAGCGTCAGCCACTACCAAGTTGGGCACAATATCCTTGTGATGATTGCAATCCACACTTGGATGTACCAGAATCATCATTGGATGGATAACAAAGATAAAGAGAATAGAGGAGCAAAGAAGAGCCTCAAAACACATTGTTAGCATGGCCATAATGGCAGATATCATCGGTAAAGGAACATATCACCATTGAAGAAGCCCTTGATGATCCAGGCTAGAGAGCAACAATGTAGCCTGAGTATGATAGTACACTCAGAAATGATACTTGGGAGCTAGTCGACTTGCCACCAAAGAAGACGGTAATCACTACTAACTGAATTTGGAAAGCTAACTATAAAGAAGATGGCACATTAAAAAAGTATGAGGCAAGATTAGTTGCACAAGGTTTTTCACAAATTGAAGGTTTTGATGTTCAAGAAACCTTCACACCAATAGTATGCATGACAACTATTTGGATGATACTTGAAGTAGCCACAGAAGAGGCATAACCTATTTTCCAAATGGATATCAAATCTGCATTTTTGAATCTTCACCTCAAAGAGGAAGTATATATGTCTCAACCACTAGGCTTTGAGGTGCCCAATTCAGAAAATAAAGTTTTCAAGTTGAAGAAATCTTTGTATGGCCTTAATCAAGAACCACGGGCTTCGTACTAATAGATAGATAAGTTTTTAAAAAATATGGGTTTTGAGAGAGGTAGTTTGGATGCTAACATGTATGTAATGAAAAAGGATAGCAAGCTAGTTGTTGTTATTGTATTTGTAGATGGTCTGATCATTGCAAGAGATCATGAATAACTCATCAATCAAACTCGGATCAGCTTGGGAACTGAGTTTGAAATGACAAAATTAGGCCTACTCCATTTTTGTCTAGGAATTTAAGTATGGCAAAGAAAGGATGACCTGGACCCAATCTCAAATTTTCTAGTTCCTCTATGATGATCTTTGTAGTATTTCCATGTTGGAATTGAGTTCTAAATGCATCTTTCATTAAGTCCCAAGTTGTAAAATGGTTCTCAGCAAATTGGCTGAACCATTTATCTTCTAACCCTTTTAATGTGGCAGGGAAGAGCACCAAAAAGGCATCCTCTCTTCCCATTAAGCCTCTAGTTTTGCATAGTGCTAAAAACCTTCTAATATGCTCATCTGGATCTTCCTGAGCTAAGCCTTCGAAAGAAGGAAATTTTATATTTAATCTTGGTTTCCAAGTCTATAATGCTCTTTACTGATGAAGTTGACGAAAGTGGATTGAAGGATCTTCTAATAGCCTTCCTTCTTGTTTGCTTGCAGATGACCCTCAATGTTTGGGACCGGGTTGCGTTCATGGGCTATTCATAGTCCTCTTAGTATGAGATAATTGATAAGAATATTTACCTCTTAGCTCAATGAAGTAGCATTGTAGTATTGTCGACACTTGACCTCTTGTACACTTTGCACTTGGTTTCTCCTATGCTCAAATCTCCTTGGAGTCCCATCGAGCGTGCCAAATTTTGTTGGGGGACTCTTGGAGAAGAAGGGATTTGAGTGTTTGTAGGAGAAAAAGGAAAGACAAGAAGAAAGATACACACTGGAAGCTCTGTCGATTGGTTATAAGAAGACAAATACAATGGTGATGCACAACACAATCCAATAATACAACTGTGAACCGCCGGAATGGATTCTATAATGTTATTCTACAAAGTTGCACGCATACCAAAAGGGCGTAGCGTAACCATTGTAACGTTTTTTATTAATGAAAAGGGCGTACGTGAAACAGAGGGTAGTCGATGCTGGACTGTTAGTCTGGGCGAAGTGCCTGAAGTGGAGCATGTCGCATTGACTATATCTTGAGTATTCTGAGTATTCTGTAATTCTGTTAATTGAATTCAGTACTTAATTCAGTCCCTGGTGAAGTATTAAGTTAAGTTGATATCGCGATAAAGTGACAAAGTTGCGCGTTTAAGCGTATTGCGGTGAATAATGTTGTAATGCGCAGAACAGATAAATAGTTGAAGGATAGTTTAACTCTGAACACTAAGTCAGTGTATTAGTATATAACTCAATCTGTAGATTTGGGAAAATACAAATAGGGCCTCTATTTTACAGACCCCTAACCATCCCAAGAACCCAGAACTGATAACAGTTTAAACATTAGTTTAACACTGGTGCCGTCTGTGGGAAATGGAGTAGCCAATTGAGAAAGGATTATGGATCGAAGAAGAATTCCTTGATATATGCCGATAACATGTTCCGACGAATCATACCCCAAAAATCAAAGTGATCAACATCCTTGGGTAGTTCCGAGTTCGTTAGGAACACCCTCTAGTGGTAGAAGTTAAGAACAACCAAGTTCAGTTGCGGAAGGTTCAATCCAGCAAACTAGTGGCCATTTCGATGGCAGTTCGGTGCTGTGTAGAAGCAGTTTGGTAGAGTGCGGCGATAATCCGATGCGTTTCGATGATAGTCCGATACTTTTTGAAGGTAGTACGTTAGTTTTTGGTTGTACTTCGGCGCAATGCGGTGATAGTTTAGTGTTATCCGAGGAGAATTCAACAATTTTTGGTGAGAATTCAGCATTATCCGGTAACAATTCGGTGATCTTCGGTGATAGTGCGCTATCGTTCGGCAGGAATTTATTGCGTTCACCATTTTTACGTGCAAGTCTAGCCAATTTCGACACTAAGGGAGAGAAAGGGCTGCTAGATTGTGAGCTAAGTAATCGGCTCAAAGACATCTTTGGACCAAAAAGTTGGCAAAGTGACCATACCGTCCAGGAACATCAAGAAACACTTCCCTAGAATTTAGGCAACATGAGTAATTCACAACAACAGTGACAACAACAACAACAGCAACAACAACAATAGCAACAGATTATTCCACCACGTTCGATGCTCGCCGGAGTCACGTACACAAAATTTGGAGGTTTTTTGGGAGATGATCCTGATGCGCATGTGCGGACATTTGAAATTAATTATGCAGTTTTGAATTACCCAACAGACCCTACTTATAAAGCCATTGTGTTCCAGTCAACTTTGGTTAATGAAGTTGCACGCTGGTTAACCGAGTATGACCTGAATCATTTTTGACAGTATGATGACGTGAAGTATGCATTCCTGCAATGATTCTGGTTAAAGAAAAACCCACCAGAAATTTTTTATTACCTGTAGAATAACAGGCAAAAGCCACACCAGAATGTACAAGACTATGCCACTCTATTTCGAACGCATTTACAGCAATTACCACTAGCGCATGCCAATTTACCAGATGACATCATTACTCAGTGGTTCATAAACGGATGAAACCCCCAATTGAAATAGATCATGATTATACGATGTGTGGGAGGAATGACCTTGGATGCCGTAATCGCTATGGCTTTACAGTTAGAAAATAAAGTAGGAGGATTCACTAAAGATTTCGAGTGGTTGAAGGCATCCAAGCATTCGAATGAGGATCCTCTGAAACAAATTTATTGTACTAAATGTAAAAACACAGGAAACACTAGCTCACCATGTGCTTTGAATCAAATGACCTGCGCTATTTGCCATACAGTGGACCACACTACGGAGACCTATCCTTATAACGCAAGGGTACAGAGCAGAGCAGCTATCAATGCCATTATTCACGAACAAGGGCAACCGGCCAGTCACTACGTACCACCACAAATGAGGAATACTCCTTACCAAGGATACAAGAATTATAGAGGAGCTCAGTCAACTAACTTTGGACAAACTCGATGGAATGCGGGTCCATCAGGTGAAGGTGCATCTCCTCCACCACCTAAATGTCATTTTTGCAGTGAAATAGGGCATATCCATAGGTACTGTAAAGATGCGGCTGAGTACGATAAAAGGAAAAAGGAATGACAACACCCGATGGCAAATATGGTGTATATTTCAGCAATAGACACTCAAACGGCAGTGGTGCAAACACGCTCGGGAAAGCAATTACAGCCAGTTGTGGAGATTTTTGAACCTGGAATTTGTGAACAACAGAAGGTGTTTACTAAAGCAAGCAAGTGGGCGACCCAGGAATAAACTGTTTTTCCTGACCCAGTTCCGGTGATGCAGCAAAGCATACCGCAGGTAGTACTGGAAGGAGGAAATTTGACCCAAAAAATACCAGAGTCCCCATCAGACTCCGTACCAAAAACAACAAAATGTGATCCGGTGTGGGATGTCTTATCCAAGACGTCAATTACACTACCATTGGGACAATTATTGCCTTTGGTCCGTGGCGTACGTCAACAATTCCAACAACACGTCAGTCCAGGACCTTCATGTGCTCCTTCGAGAGCAACAATTCAGCCCAAACTAGATCCGATGGGGGCTCACACTGGCACGCCCGGTGGGACTCGAACCCACAATCCCTTGATTAGAAGTCCCTTGGACCACACGGTGCCCTTGATTATGGTTTGGTATAAGAATCATAAAATAACCCAAGTATTAATTGATGGAGGATCTGGAGTAAACATTGCAACAGCTTCACTTTGTCAACGGATGGGATGGATGCACATCGAACCTGTCCAATTTTTTTTCTCCATGGCTGATCAATCCCGAGTTCATCCGGTTGGATTGGTGCGAGACATTCCTATTACTCTTCAAGGAGCTGTATTAAATGACCTTGGTTGTTCTGAAATTACCAGAATCCAGCCTTGATTATAACCTGCTCTTTGGATGACCATGGTTAAAGCAAGCTAAGGTAGTTCAGGATTGGTCAGTGCATGAATTGATTTTTAAGTATAACCACCGGAAATATGTCGTTCCACTAGACAACATGAAGCCTTGTGACTTGCATGCACGGCCATATGTAGCAGAACCTGTACACATGTTGGATGGTCTTTCAGATGATGAAGAGGAAGCTTTTCTTAAAGCCAACAAGGATCTGATGGCACTTGGAACTGTGGACTTACAAACGGTGGAAGATAACTGGAGTCCGATGACCTATACGATAGTACCACTGACCGGTGAACCAGAATCAAGTGCAGCACCGACCTTGGATGATACGATGCTACAAAAATTGCTTCAGCTAGTTGATGACTTTGCTATGCCCCGATAGTTTTACGTATCGAAAGACCAATTGGTTACCTGCAACTTAGGTGATGAAGCCAATCCACGGCCAGTAAAGATCAAGGCGGGACTATGAGAGACCTTCGAAGATAACTTACTGCAGTTACTACATGAATTCTCTGATGTATTTTCTTGGGATTACTGTGATATGAAGGGGTTGGATCCGCGCATCTATCAACACCAGGTTATGTTGAATCTAGATGCTCGGCCTATCAAACAACCCAGCTATAGAATGAATCCTCACTGTGCGGCTCAGTTCAAAGTAGAATTGGATCGATTGCTGAAGGTTGGGTTTATTGTCCCCATCGAGCATGCGGAGTGGATTTCCCCCATTGTCATAGTCCCTAAGAAGAATAAGCAATTACGAATTTTTGTGGACTATCGGAAATTAAATGCAGCCACAATATCTGATCATTCCCTCTACCGGTTCTGGACACAATTTTAGATGATGTGGCAGGCCGTGAGATGTACTCCTTTTTGGATGGATATAATGGTTATAATCAAGTATGAATGGTGGAGCAGGACATCCCAAAGACAACATTTATAACCAATTGGGGCGTCTATGCGTGTACAGTGATGTGGTTTGGTCTGTGAAATTCTCCAAGTACGTTTCAGCGTTGTATGTAGGAAGTTTTCTCGCCTTATCTAACTACGTTCATGAGAGTTTATTTGGATGAATTCTCCTTATCTGGTGATATGTCGGCGCATCTGTATCATTTACGGTGTTGTTTCTCAAAGTGTCGAGAATACTGTATGTGCTTAAACCCTAATAAATCTGTATTCTCTGTATCTTGCGGCAAGTTTCTAGGGCACATCATCTCAAAGCAAGGGATCCAAGTTGATCCAGATAAAGTGAAGGTGGTACTAGAGGCACCTGCTCCCAAGACACCCAAAGAAGTGATGCACTTCTTGGGACAAATCCGGTGAGCATGGGCGACATTTGCTATGGCTTGCTCATCTGGCCACACCACTCAATCGCCTGATAACCAATACTCCCTGCCAGTTTGAATGGACTGAAGCCTGTCAGTTGTCTTTCGATCGGTTGAAATCACTGTTAACGCAGGAACCTATTTTACAAGCGCCAAATTGGGAACTCCCATTTCACATCTTTGTGGATGCGTCCGACATTGCAATTGGCAACGTGCTGATGCAGCAAACAAAGAAATGGTTCCATCTAGTGTATTATGCGATTTACAGATTAGCTCATGTGGAGCGCAATTATTCAATCACCAAACATGAATGTCTCGGATTAGTGTATTTGGTGAAGAATTTCTGACATTATTTATTGGGACGTCGTTTCACCTTTCATGTCGATCATGCAGCCTTGGTGTACCTTGTTCATCAACAGCATCTGGGAGGATGGTTAGCAAGATGGGTATTGTTGCTTGTTGACAATATACGGGAAGAAGCAAGTACGGACACACATGCAGATCTAGCACTAAGGCAACCCTTCATTTTTTTCAAAACCCTTACATCATTTTTAAGTGATTCTCATCACTAAAAACCCTTGTAAATATCATTTCACCTTTTTGTAGCTCCATTTTGTACAAGCCGAGGAGTCCTCGAGCTTGGGGAGCCTTAGAAGTAGTTGCCTGCCAATTTTCATAATTTTTAGATCTCGTTTGAGCCCTCAAATAAGCCCTAGAACCTAATTTTTAACTAGGCCGGACACTAGGTCTGGACAGGGCCAAAGCTAGTCAAAAACTATAAATAGAGCTAGAGAGCTCATTTTTGGGCTAGCTTCATGTAGTTGGAGCTTGTATGAGAACTGGGTTGCAATAGAAGTGATTCCATTGTCTTACTCTCTTTGTTCTTGCCGTGTGTGCGCGTGTGCGTGTATGTGTGTGCATGCTTGTGTGCTTCTCACTCACGCACTTGTGCTTCCACTTGCTCGTGGTCTTCATACCATCCTCACGTCTTCCCGGATTGACATTAAAGGAGGTGCTACTCATCACTGAGCTACACCAAATTTTGGCGCCGTTGCCGGGGATCGAGCTTTGAGGACGAGCGTGTGATGGTAAGACGTAGAGAGGACGCGTTGGAATGGTAAGTAGTAGGTAAATTTTTGATTTTTCTCCATCTCCATCTTCATCTTCACCTCCTTCTCCATCTCCACCTCCACCTCCTTCTCCACTACATATTCCCTCTTCCTTATCATTCCCTCATTTGTTGTGTGTGAGTTTGAGAGAGAGCGAGTGTGTGTGCTTGTCTTTGTGTGTTTTTTGCATGTTTCTTGCAGGTGGCAGCTCCATCATCATCTCCAGCAAGCTCAGCAGGTACAGAATTTGTCTACACAGTCCCCGAGGCGTTGAGCTCGAGCTATCGCGACACTCCGAAAATTTCACCCAATCACGATTCTGAGTGCACCACGACACTACGCAGGCCTAGAGCTCCCAGGATCACTAGACAGAACAGAAAAATTCACCATATCCCGAGCTATCGCGACACCTCACCACCTATCGGACACTTCACGACCTATCGCGACACCTCACGACCTATCGCGACACCTCGACCTATCGCGACACTTCACGACCTATCGCGACACCTCACGAGCTATCGCGACACTTCGACCTATCGCGACACTTCATGAGCTATCGCGACACCTCGACCTATCGTGACACTTCACGAGCTATCGCGACACTTCGACCTATTGCGACACCTCACGAGCTATCGCGACACTTCGACCTATCGCGACACTTCACGAGCTATCGCGACACTTCGACCTATCGCGACACTTCACGAGCTATCGCGACACTTCGACCTATCGCGACACTTCACGAGCTATCGCGACACCTCGACCTATCGCGACACCTCACAACCTATCGCGACACCTCGACCTATCGCGACACTTCACGAGCTATCGCGACACCTCGACCTATCGCGACACTTCCCACCTATCGCGACACCTCGACCCGACCTATCGCGATACACGGCCTTTAACGCATGAAAAGTTAGGGTTAATTTTGAGTGATTGGAAGGGTAGTAGAGCTTAATTTTAGGCACCTTGGTATAACTTTAGAACCTTGGAAGTGGGCAAAAGGCCTAGAAACCAGAGAGGGATCTCCTGAACCCTGAGAGCCTGTTTTGACCCTATAGTGCCTGAATGGTCATAACTTGACCATACGAACTCCGATTGATGAGATTTTGGTCTCGTTGGAAAGCTCGTTGAGAATCCTACGTGGACCTCGACTGGTTTTTGTAAGAATCATACGCGGAGTTTTAGAACATGCATTTTTAAGTTGACCTTTAGGTGGAACTAAGTTGTTCTCAGATTCAGGGGGTACAGTGAGTTACTCCAGGGGGACTGAAAATATTGATGTGTGTCTTCCAATTACTTGTTGTAATAAAGCTATACTAACTGGTGAGTTTTTGCAGGAACTTTGTGTGCACTCAAGGCAATCCAAAGCAAGCTAGCAAGGGTGAGTACCAAGCTTGGGAGAAGGCTTCCTGGGCTTGTGTAGCAGTCTGGTCAACCAGCTAATTGAGGTTGGAAGATCTCTCAACCCTCCTTTGTCAATTCCTAGCCTAGGCTAAGTACGACTTAGGTGTGGTAATTAATTAGGGCAACGTTAGGCACGAATCAAGTCCAAGAGTATTAATCAACAAAGTGCAAGAAGTAAATAGGTCTTAAGTGCGAAAACCCTAAGGGACAAAAGGTAAACTGGAGTCGATCACTTATCAAGTGCGGAAATTCACTTAAGTACTCCTGACGACGCGATTTCAGACAAGACCATAAACATAATATTCAACTCAAAAGAACAAAGTGATTGGTGCAAAATTAACCTGCAACGAGAGTGTGCTTGGGTCCCAGGGGGTAGATAAATCAGGCATATGAACCTTAGATCAGGTAGACACTTAGGCCGAGACAGACAAAGCCTCAGATCTTCTGAAGCTAGTGTCAATCACACTGCCAGGTCTTGGGCCCAACAGTTGAGTGATTACCCATACACCCCCAGATCAGAAACAAGTGATTCTGAGATGTCCTATCACATGGAGAGACCAGTAGGTAGTTCAGGGTTGGCTTATCTAGAAAAGCCAGAGGGACCTTACAAGACTCAATTGGAATATATCAGGACGAATCGTCTAGGTGCTCGCATCTACGAAGACGGACTGAGAAGATCGGTGGTCCAGATTAAGAACCCCGATCAACCCCATGGATTAGACCACCCGGTAGTCAAGTTTGAGAATGGAGCATACCTAGATAAAGAGGGGACTATATATGTAGTCACCACTCTTCCTGATAGAACGGATGAGTTTGGAAATGTGATTGCGGAGACCGACATGGGTGATATAGAGCAAGGGAACTTAGAGAGAGAGCCAAGAACTCCCCATGGTAAATCTATCTTGACCAGAATCATGACTCCAGAGTGGATTCCACAGGATAATAAAAGCATAGATCTGCTTTTAAACCGAGAAACCGATGAGGCTTTTTGGAGATATAAATCTTCTCAACCTCAGGAAGTGAGTGCCCTCACAATCTATGAGTTCAAAGACCCCGATAGCCCAGGCCAAGTAACCTACCTAGACAATGCATCAGAGAGAATCTTCGTGGTCACTGAGCAGGGCAGACACGCCTACACATGGAAGGGAGAATTTGTTTTTCCCCAACCAAGGTCTAATGTGTCCTTTGGTCACCAAGGAGCTGGGACCTCCCAAGCTCATGGAGCTCAAAGAGATAGAAGTAGAGACAAACCTGAGGTAAGTTTTGCCAACTCCCTGGGAAGAGAAAGAACGGGAACAGAAAGGAATAGAGTGGAACCTGAGAGACATAGAACCCCATGGAATCAAAGGAATATTGACGATTTTCCTTTGCCAAGGCCGAGGGAACACACTAGGACCCTGCGACCAACTCAACTGGTGAAGTCCATGAAGAATTATTTCGATGGCACGGGAGACCCTTATGACCATGTGGCAGAATTTCGGCAAGTATTGAAAGCTGAACAGGTAGAGGACCTATTCACACAATATAATGCTTTCGGTCTAACTCTTAGGAACACTGCCCTTACGTGGTTTCAACCACTAAATGAGAGGCATTTCAGAAACATAGACCAGCTCTTAGAGGCATTTATTGTTGAGTTTTCTAAGAGTGGAATCAGGCATAACACCTCCTCACTAATTCACAACTTCAAACAAACACCTCAAGAGACGGTCAGACTAGCTGGAAGAAGATTTAGACAATACCTGGAGAGATGCCCGATGCCGGAGTTACCCACACCAGCCAAACAAGTGGCCTTGTTCCTAGATGGATTGTTGAGCACTAAGCTCAGGTCATATGTGTACCTGAAGGACCCCAGAACGATAGAAGAGTGCGTGCGCATGTGCATAGACATTGAGGACAATCTAGGTGAGGAATTAGAACTATCAAAAATCTATAAGGATTCTGATAGCTCTAGTAACATGACATCTGGTCAATCCACATCCATCAAGGAACTTGCAGAGAAGGTAGCCCAAAAACTAGGTGTCTCTAGCAAGCAAATTCCGAGTTTTGCCCCAGTTAAGCGGTGTTATAATTGTGGCGGTGAACATATGGCAAGTGTATGTCCCATTATGGCCCAACACCAGGCGAATCCTAGTAGCCAGTACTGCACCATAGAGTGCAGGTACACCAACCACACTGCACAAGACTGCCCATATAACAAACAAACTGTTAGGCAAAATTATCCTCAGCCATATCCACAACATGGTAGATACCAGAATCAATACCCACTACAACAATACAACAGACCACAGCAAACTTACCAACCACCTTACCAAGGGCAGCAGAGACCTCAACCAGTCCTAGTACAACAACCCCCTGCTCCCACCAATGTGATCCCAGTGAAATATGCATCTACTGAAGAAAATCCGAATAGAGCCATAGTCCCAGTCACCCCATTGCTATCAGACAGTGATCCAAGTGACCATAGTTTTGACTCCACACATATGGATAGCCCACAGGCTTACTACATGCAGTCACCCGAGCATAACGAGTCATACTATTATGAGGACCCAAGTGAAAATAGTGGGGAACCTGAGTATGCTAATGTCATGTACACAAACCCCAACTCTAGACCTCAACCTAGGCAGGTACGACCCCCATTTCCTAGAGGACCATGCTTCAGATGTCAGGGAGATCACCTTATACGTGATTGTCCACTACCTGCCCCGACACAACCTCAACCAGTAACCATTCAGGGTTTCTGTCAAGACTGCGGGAAAGAACATCTCCTCCGGGATTGCCCAAAGAACCCTAATAACATGCCTAAAATCACTCCTATCAATGTTGTTGGGTTAGTTGTAGACTCCACAGGGAGTGTGACTTCCACTGCACCTGTGCACGTGATCACAAGAGCCCAGGCACTTCAACAACACCAAGGTGTTGGTCCCGAAAAGAGCCCCGAGGTGAGTGAAACAGAGAGCATAACCAAAAAGAGGACTAGAGCCTGGAAGGATAGTCGTGAAAGGATGAAGAGGCAATGGGCAAAAAAGATAAACGAACTTGAAGAAAGCTTGAGAGAAACCAAGGCAAAAATCACAGAGATCACATCTCAACCGCACTCCCACACACTTCCACCACTACCGTCCCCATCACCCTCCATTTCTCCACCCTCTAATACACCCCACGTAACCCACCCACCACCCCGAGTAGGATCAGTATTAGTTGACCCCACTCCTGAAGGCTTGGACATGATGTTCAAGGCCTACCAGGCTCGACTTCAAGAAGGGCCAACAGCTGCAAACCTAGACAAGAGTTACCCTAGAGCAGATTTAGAGATTGAACGGATGAAAATGTGCATGAAAATGGTAGAACAAGCTCAAGCTATACTTGAGACTAGTCAAAAGTTCAATCAGACAAACTCTGTCAAGCCGGATTTGCATTTCCAAGGCTTACTAGAAAGATTAGAGCAGTTGGTAAACAAATCACAAGTTTCTTTACCTCCACAGGCTCAACCAGTTGTTGAAAGAGGAAGCTCGCCACCAAAGGGAGCTTATGTTCCTAATCCCACGGATGCTGGAATACCTCCTTCAATTCAACAGTACTCTCAAGAGTTCTTGCGGGAAATACAAGAAGAGAAATGGGCCAAGGAGAAGGGTGATTCCCCTCCTATTCTTGAGATTGATGATCTTCATGATCAATTTCCCCAAGACATTCCGTCTATCTATGGAGATCATATAGAGCAACAAGAGGATGAGAGATTAGATTTTGAATCTAATTCTTTACAAGAGTTGCCTCATTTCACAGGCCCAGGGGAATCTGAATCTCTCCAGATCAGAGCTCCCACAATATTGGTGAGAAATGAAGACTCAGTGATTCCAAGAAACACTGATGTTGTGAAGAACACTAAGGTTCAATGTCATCTCACTGTGGAAGAGCTGCTCAAAGCCAAACCGGAGCTCTGGAATCATGTGAAGGATCAGGTTCCAGAACTTGAATCCAATACACCAAAAGTAGGCTCTAAGCAAAAAGTACCAGAGATACCTCTCGACAAGATAGGAGACATGAGCAAAGGTGAAGAAGGTAACACTTATCTTCCGATCACCTATCAAGGTTACACAACCAAAGCAATTGTGGATTCGGGTGCTGGTGTTGCTATTGCGACCACCTCCTTGTGGAAGCGATGGGGCAAACCCACCTTAAGACCAACGAGAATGAAACTTCAAATGGCAGATGGTCATTTTGAAAGACCTCTCGGATTGCTTGAAGGGATAACTCTAACCACGTGTGGTGTAGAGTTTGAACATACATTTGCTATATGTGATTTTGAGAAGAATAATGTTTACGAGATGATCCTAGGAAGACCTTTCCTACGACAATTGCAAATAGTACAGGATTGGGGAACCAACTCCTTGTACCTACAGCACTTAGGGGTCACCACCAAGGTCAATCTGAAGGATTACACCTTCAGAGATGTACCACCCCTACAGTGGAATCCTATCCACAAAGCGAAAGAAGATTCTATCTCCGTGCATTCTGGAAGTTTCCCCGAACCATCCTGGCTGCATGAAGATACTCACTTGTGGATGTGCAAGGTCGCGGAGGAAGAGGAAAAGCGCCTAAAAGCGAGAGAAGAAGGAACTCCCCCAGGAGATAGACCAATAAAAGACCCAACCTATACACCGATGATATTTCCAGATGAGGAATTTGAGCCTCATGGTTGGGCAGAAATCTTAGCTACCATGGAGATTGCAGTCAATGAGGAACAATGGACACCCCATTGTGATGAGGAGGGTTATGATATTTCAGTGTTCATGTGTCAGCCCTTGTTGGAAGAGTGTGATCCTAGTGAGTTCATAGAAGAAGAAGAGAATGACGATGATCTAGAATCCATTGTGATGGATACGTACTTTGACTCAGAGGAACACTACTTAGAAGACATAGGAGTGTTAACCCAAAAAGAAGAAGAACCCCTTGCGAGTATTAAAACGATAAATTCAAAGAAAGGAAGTGAAGGAGGTCAAAAGAAAAAGAAAAGGAAAGCAGTGAAACAAGAAGAGGAAGAATCATTGTTTGAAGTACCAGAAAATTTCAAGAAATACGAAGTGGAAGACCGAAAAATTTTGGTACGAATGCCTAAGAGAGAGGCCATTATAGGAGAAGCATATGACAATAAAGAAAAGACCAAAAAAATTGTAGTGACCATTGAAGGGAACGAAGAGCGATGTACGTACATAGGAGACGACCTAAGTGCAGAAGAAGAAGCAGAGCTTGTAGCTCTATTAAGGGAATATAGGGATGTGTTCGCATGGCACTATAGAGACTTGAAAGGAGTAGATCCAGAGATTTGCTCTCATACGATTCCGATGACCGCTGATGCCAAGCCCACCAAACAAAAGCCCTACACATATAATGACAATTATGCAGCCAAAATAAAAGAGGAAATTGACAGGCTGATTGAAGCTGGATTCATCTATGAGATTGAGCACACTGAATGGGTGTCCCCCATTGTAGTGGTGCCCAAGAAGAATGGGAAATTGCGAGTGTGCATTAACCTTAAAAAAGTTAATGCCGCTACGATCCGAGATAGTTATCCACTTCCAATCACCGAACATCTATTGGAGCGTGTTGCAGGCAAGGAAGTTTACAGCTTCCTTGATGGATTTTCAGGTTACAACCAAGTAGCCATTGCCCCCGAAGATCAACACAAAACGGCCTTTGCCACAGAATGGGGAATCTTTGCATTTTGTGTGATGCCATTTGGGCTCACCAATGCACCTGCAACATTCCAAAGACTCATGTGTCATGTCTTCAAAGAGTTCTTGCGAAAGAGCTTAGAAGTATATGTGGATGATTTATGCGCTCATTCCCAAGAAAGAAGTTACCACATCCCTGAGCTCAGACAAATCTTCAACAAGTGTAGAGATTATCGAGTGTGTCTGAATCCAGAGAAGTGTGTGTTCATGGTACGACAAGGTAAGATCTTAGGTCACATTGTTTCTAAGAATGGAATTTCAACAGATGAAGACAAAGTAAGAGCAATAGCAGAGTTGCCCAGACCAAGGAATGTTAAAGAGGTACAAGCCTTTATGGGCCATTGTGGATATTACCGTAGGTTTATCCACATGTATGCCATCATAGCTAAACCTCTTTATGGGTTGTTAACAAATTTTGAGTGGAACGAGGAATGTGAGACTTCCTTCAACGAGCTGAAAAGACGTTTGTGCACAGCACCAATATTGACTACTCCGGATTGGAGCAAACCCTTCCATGTCCATGTAGATGCCTCCAATCATGCAATAGGATGTGTGCTAGCACAACCCACAGGTGAAGGAAACCTAGATTTGCCAATAGCATATGCTAGTAGGCAATTAAATGCAGCTGAACGAAATTATACCACAACGGAGAGGGAAGGCCTAGGTATGGTATATGCTGTGAAGAAGTTTAGACACTATCTATTGGCCAATAAGTTCAAGTTTTTCACTGATCATCAAGCTTTACTATATTTGGTCAATAAACCTTGCAATACAGGCCGCTTAGTAAGATGGTTCCTCTTACTAATGGAATACGACTTTGAAGTTGTTGTCAGGAAAGGTAGAACCCATCTTAGGGCAGACCATCTTTCTCGCATCACTTCAGGAGAGCCACCGCAAGGAGTGTCTGATGAATTGCCCGATGCTTATCTGTTCAATTTAGAAGTTGTTCCTAAATGGGCAAATAAGTTGGTACCAGTCCTAACCTTCGGGCCTGCAAATAAGAATGTGAAAACAAGCAAAGAGGAAATTGTAAAATCACTAAAGTATCAAATATTGGCCGGAAGTATGTACAAGCAAGATGCCGAGGGCGTATTAGCTTGTTGTGTCGAGGACGATGAACATACTAGTTGGTTGCAACAAGCCCATGAGGGATTGCTAGGAAATCACTACTCTAAACAACGAACATTGCAGAATCTAAGACGCTTAGGAGTGTATTGGCCTAGCATGGACAAAGAAATACAAGAGTGGATCCAGAGTTGTCCAGGGTGCCAGGAGAGACCCCCAGTGGAGCATGCCACTCTTTATCATGTGTCATTAATCCCAGATTGGAGTGCTCCGTTGGTCGAGTTCATGAGATCGGGAACATTACCCAATCAGGCTAGTCTTGCAAGAAAACGGAGCATGGAGCAAGAGGCTCAAGACTATGCCTTAGTAGGAGACAACCTATATCGAAGGGGCAAGGATGGTTACCTAAGACTGTGCGTTCATGAATCAGACTATTTGAAAGTCTTAGAAACGGCACACAGCGGTGCTGCAGGTGGACACTTTGGGCCTGACAGAGTAATTAAGACCATTCTATTCTCGGGGCTTTGGTGGCCCACTCTTCATATGGATGCACATACTTATGTGAAGAGTTGCGACACATGCCAACGTGCCCAATATCCGATAAGAAAAGATGAAATGCCCTTAAGGCCAATGATGGGGGGACGTGCATTTTCAAAGTGGGGTATAGACTTTGTAGGTCCCATCAACCCCCCAGCTAGAAACTCCCATGCAGAGTACATTATTGTAGCCACAGATTACCTTACAAAGTGGGTGGAAGTAAAAGCCACGACGAAGAATGATGCTCAAACGACGGCGAAATTCTTATTCGAAAATGTGTTCACTAGATATGGGTTACCAATAGAGTTGGTTAGTGATAGAGGTACACACTTCTTGAATGAGGTCATTGAAAATCTCCTTCAAGAATTCATGGTGATACATAAGAAGTCTGCACCCTATCACCCACAAGCTAACGGACAAGCCGAGAGCACGAATAAGATCCTGTGTAACGTATTGACGAAACTTGTAAATAATAAATGCTCTGATTGGGACAAACAACTTCATCATGCTGTTTGGGCATACCGAGTTGCCTACAAAACGGTACTCAATGCCACCCCATTTCAGATGGTCTTCGGACAGAATGCGGTGCTACCATTAGATTTCCTAATCCCAGCTTTAAGAGTAGCACAAGAGCATGAATGGAATGGACATGAGTTGTCCTCTAGGATCTTTGATCTAGAATGTTTAGGTGAGACGAGGCTACGAGCAGCAGCAGGCATCTATGCTGCAAAGAAACGGCAAAAGGCATACTTTGATGCCCATGTGAAGGATAAGGGCTTGAAAGCAGGAGATCTAGTTTTAGTCTACACACTGAAACAACACGCAAGAAAGCTAGAAAAGAGAGGCTACGGACCTATGACCATCAATAGGATTTCCACGAGTGGGGCAGTACAACTAGCCACCTTAGAGGGGGATGTTCTCCCAAACTATATTAGCGGATGCAGAGTCAAGCTGTATCAGGAACCCCTCACGGAGGAAATGCTAAGCCGACTCAATACTGCTAAGCAACGTAAAGAGGAGGAAAAACGAATTCGAGAAGAAGCACAGGCAGAGGCCTTAGAGCGTATCAGACGAATGAAGTTGAGGAGACAAGGGAGGGATCAGCCTGTGAGTGACACTCAAGAGTCTCCAGGCTATCACATGGCCATGTGTGAGGCTTCAGGTGAACGTACCCATAAGATAGTGGACCGACGACCTTTTGTGACCCTAGAAATAGGACAAAGAAACAACACAACAAGCGTGAGGGCTTTAATTGATTCAGGAGCAGCCACAAGTGCAGTTCGGCTTTCTTATTGCCAGCAGCTGCAATTGGAGGTAAAACCCCTAGAAGCATATCTGATAGGATTAGGAGGTGTTGAAACCCCTTGCATGGGAGAGTTGGATCTTCCCCTCTACATACAAGAGGTCCTCATGCCAGCAAAAGTGCTAGTGTGTGAAGACGAGGATCTGACCGAACCTCTTGTCTTAGGCCAAGACTGGATCTATGATCACGCAGTCAACCTCAACCTAAGAAGTGTACTTCTTCAGGCTTGGGTAGGCCAAAGCCGTCTCACGATTGAATTAGAAAATCAAGCACTCAAACCAATAGAACAAGCACCAACTCCTGGTCCCTCCAGGAATCCACATGAAGATAACAATGTTGTGCTTGTCCAAACTTCTATGGTGCAGAGGAATGTCAATCTTACTGAAGGTTCAGGAGCCAATAAGGAGTTCCTAACTGATCCAAAGAAGATTCTAAACGAGCAGACCGAACATCACTCTACACGAAGGAGGCTGCTGATCAAGAGGCAGGAGCGCCAACCCGTGCAACACAGAGCACCTCGGGGCGCGAAGCAGATCTGGATACGCAAGGATGGAAAACCCACAACTCTAATAGCAGACTCTCAAGAAGACAAGAAACGAGCCTCACCGTCAAGGAACGAAGTGAAGAAGCCCCCTAGGATAACCCAAAGGCATACCATTTCTATTTGGGTCCCTAAGCGGTCAATGAAGGCTACCCCTAATGCTAGACAGATATGGGTGCCCAAGGCTTGCTTACAAGCCCAAATTACTTCACCTTCAGGCACTAGGATGAAGCAACTTTCACAAGCACTCGTGGCCAACAACTCAGAAAATGAAAAGATACCTACACCTCTCACTATCCCCACTTCCATCAACCCTAGGAATGTCTGGAAATTGGTACCCAAAAGGTCCCAAATACATCACACTCTCATCCAGAAACCTTCACCTATCTTTAGCTCTAAGAGCTACGACTCCTCTATCAAAGTGTGGAGAATCAAAGTGTGTACTAAACCCCCTGACCCAATTCTGTAAATCCGCCCACACTAACATAGGAGCATTCCGAGCCCATTGCATAACCAAAGTATGCATCTAGGATGACACTGACCTTTAATCACCACTCACACCTATCACAAACACTTCACCACTAACCACTGACCTCCGGGATTGTCATGTTAGTATTGTGAAGGGAACACCATTACATCTTGTTTCCTATGCAACACTAATGTGCCCTTCTTCTTCCAACAGATAAGCAACCTACTCTCATGGCAACAGCGGCAGGCACAAGCTCTCAGGCAGGGTTGGGTGCTCCAATCAATTGGGATGCCATGCCGGTGGAGGCCCCACCAACAGACCGGCCTGAGGAGTTCGTGAATGTGTGGAGGATTCCTATTCCAGATCCACCAAATGGCCTAACCGAAAGAGTAAAGGGGCATTCTCACTGGTTCAATGAGATGCCAGGAGATTTGGGAGACGCGGATCACATCTGGGAATCCAAGATGGAATGTGGAGGAGTATGGTGGACCTTCCAGTTTTTCTCACGAGAATTCGAAGCATTGCAAAATGCAGCTCCACTTCAAGATATCTGGCAAAAAGCAGGATTACAAACTTATTTCAGTGCAGCTCTACCTAAACCAGATTTCCTCAGGTGCTACTACCTAATTGCTACGCTGAAGCCGACAGGGGATAAGGATCATTCAGGCACATTCTGGGTGCCCTCCTTGTCAAATCTGGAGGAGATGAGGAAGTTCGAATTGAATGTGACTTTAATCAGGGAAGCACTTCAGATGTATGGCACGCATGTACCTTCTGACCGCGACCCCTTGATACCGGAGTCGATGAAAAGCAATAGAATCAAGAAACTAAAAGAAATGTGCGCCCTCACCCCCAACATCGCCATACCTTTGCGGATGTGCCTCCAACACTTCGCATTCCCCGCTCAGGACCGTTTCACTCAACCTCACAAGAAAATATGGTATGGGCTATATCTAGCAGAGACTGGAAGCTTGCCCATTAAGATGCCGGTATGGATCTTAGACCAAGTGTATGAGGCAGGCAAGCGGGGAGTGAGGAAGCCCACTTTACATGGTTGTTGTGCGCTGACAAGAATCATCTACAGATGTCTTGCATATGATGTGCCAGTTGCCCGAGCCCTAAAGTATGCACACCTGGAGCTGTTCAAAGGGCGGAAGTCAGGGAGCCAGCCTGCAAAACGAATGCGTGGATCGCTCTCCCAGGTAACGATCCCTCAAGAAGCCACGACCGAAGCTTCTCCCCGACCAGAAGCTCAGGTCACACCTTTCACGATCCATCTTCAAGGAGTTCAAGCTAGGGAGGTGGTACAACCCGTTCCATCCGCCCCTCCACTACCTACCGATGCAGAGTTTGCATCTATGGCCACCTTCACAGAAGATCCAAACTTCGATTTTGAAAGATTCCTGCAGACGGTCCCCCTATCCGACAGTGAAGACTCCCTTGACAATGTGGATCCGGGTGCATCAGCCCAAAGAGAACAGCCACGGGGCGAGACGAGCAGAGTACATGGGGAAGAAGTGGCACAACATCCTCATGACCCAAACACACAAGTTCAGGAAGGTGCACAAAGAAATGACCCGGAAGACAGTGAAGAGGAGGCCCCTGCCTACACAGCACAACTCAGACGGCTGTACAAGACAATCAAGCAGGTACAGAGAAGACATAAGATGACAGAAGAGGCGAATAGAGCTCTAGTAAACCAGATGCTTCAAACCGAGAATGTCGACTCACACTTTGTGGAATCATTGAATCTATTGGCAGAGACATGTGGGATCGGGGAAGCATTGAGGACAATGGTCTATCAGGAAAACCCTGTCTATGATCAACGAAGAATTGATACACGGCCACGACGCGGGAAAATGATTCAAATGGAAGCCTCTACCGCCTTGCCTACTATAATTTCAGAGGATGTTCACATGACGAGCCCGAGTCCCACTGACGAACAAGAGGAAATTACACACGTACCATCTCCACTACTACCTTCCATCCACCCTTCAGAACCCTTCTCCACTATTCCTCCTGAACAACCGATATCCACCCATCACGAAACCATTATACACGCCTCCGTTGTTACATCCTTCCCTTTACCCACATCCAACACTTCCACCCAAATTTTTGAACCTCATACCGGTCATCCGGCCACCGATCCAACCATAATAGGTCACCCTTCCCATCTCCCCGCCCTTGGACAACCACTTGCCAATAGCCGGACCTCATTCCATCCTTTTCCATTCACCCACACCCAAACCCTATCCACCACTCCCCTAGCAACTGCCTCACACTCAACCCAAGTCACACAACCCTCATTCTGGACAAACCTTGTAAATATACTCCAACAGGTGGATAAGTATAATAAAAAGTCCCTTTCCCAACCCCACTCCCCCACATTCACTGCCACCACTATCACACCACCCACCATTCCTGTATTCACAGTGCACGAATCACACACTCTCACGTCCGATCCCATGGACATCTCACCATCCACAGGATCACCCACCACCACTGTTAGTCCAACATCACCACGTATCATTTCACTCACGCCGCCATTTCCAAGCACTGTAGGCACAACATCCACTTTTCCCTTTCCCATCTCCCGACCCCTTGCATCTTCCACCTTTACACCTGCACCCACTTCATTTAGTCTTGCACTCAACACCATGCTCGAAGCTGCTGCACAACTTAAACAGGAATACAGGTTACTAGAAGAAAACAATAAAGAACTCTGTACTTTGTCAGCCCATCTCCAGGCACGTGTCACTGCCTTGGAGTTGTCTAATACGGAGTTACAGCAGGAGGTGACCACCCTCCAACAATATCAGGTGGAGCTCGAGTCCACACATGCAGAGAAGAGTAGGGTAACTGAAGAACAACTTAGAGATCAGCTAGCCCGTAACGCTAGACTACAACGAAACATGGCTCTACTCCGACGCCATTTAGCGGCTGCTCAAGAAGAAAACAAAAGACTACAACAACAAAATCAAGACAACCTCGAAGCAGCTATGGAAAATACTCCAGGGGCACCCATTGACCCGGCTAAATTCCAAGCCATCCCCTCAGAGAACATACAACAAATATTAGAAACCTACGCCACTCTCTTAGAAGCTCATGATTAGCTTGCTGACCAAGTCAAAGAACTACAGAAAGCCCAAGTGCCTGCACCACACCAACAAGGACTTAAAGAGATGGCCAACGCTGCAACCTCACCAGAGACAGAATTATCAGTAGCCAGTGAAGTACTAGAGCTACGTCAGCAGGTGGCCGAGTTAAAAATTAAGTTGCTACAATATGAACGACCCCCTTCCCCACCTGAGCAACCCATAGAAGAAGAAGCAGTTATCATTCCAGTGGAGGAAGCATTTGAAGAGAACTATGAGCCTCAACCTTTTCCCGGAGGCACAATCACTGAGGAGGGACAGGACACTTATGAAGAACCCCCATCGGCATGGATGAAACAGGTAGAAGAAATGGGGCAGACTCATGAAGAACGTATCTCCTACCAGATGTTGGCCATGAGGACCATTGAAGAAACCATACTTCAATCAGACTACTTCAGACATCTGGCCCCTAGAAGACTAATAACCAGCTCAGAATTACAATATAAGCCATACTTTGTACTGTTGGCAGACTACAACGCCGAGATCAAACGTAAGACCAACAAGTACCCAACTTTCGCAACACAATTTGAACCTGAGGACATTCCAGAGGAGGCGCGCAAAGGGAAAATACACCAACCCATCTGGAGGCAAAAGCTATTGGAAACCTATCCCGAGATGCTACGGACATGGGACCACGCACCCATGCATTTGAAGTATAACAATTGCTATGGACCAGTGCAACGGAGGAGAACATGGAAGTCATTCGCCATCAAAGTCAAGAACAACGCCAATTGCAAAGAATGGCTCAATTACCCTGCCATTGCACCCCCAAACGGCACGCCTACTGTAGCCTACATGATGGCTACCATCAGACATTGGCTTCCACGCCTCCACCCTATGCCAGATGTGGCTGCCCAGATGATGCTCAAGATCTTCGATATGATGCAGGTTGTGCTCAAAACTTTCCGAAATGTCTGTCATATTCAACCTCCGATTCCCAGGTTTGTGAATGGTAATTATGACCTGCTATATGATATGAGCACCACCCCGAGCATACGAGTTGCTTATGCATGGCACGCACGCATCAGATATCTCCCTGCTTGCTACAAGCAAACTTTCGATGAAATGTTCACCACGGGGTTCTGGGAAGCACACTCAGAGGTGTTCGTGCCACGGCCCACCCATTTGTTACACCTCTTTGCATGCGAACAAACGATGCACTCAGAACTCTACACAACGCCACAGCCGGACATACCGGCCCCAGTCAATTGGGAGACCCTCCAGAGAGACTTGGTTCGGGGACTACGCATCAAGGAACAAGAAGTGGCAACCGACCTCTTGCAAGAGTACATTGATCAAACGGTGGAGCAGAGGTCTGTCAGAGGCGACAGACGCTAGGGGGGGAGAGTGTTGACAGTATACGGGAAGAAGCAAGTACGGACACACATGCAGATCTAGCACTAAGGCAACCCTTCATTTTTTTCAAAACCCTTACATCATTTTTAAGTGATTCTCATCACTAAAAACCCTTGTAAATATCATTTCACCTTTTTGTAGCTCCATTTTGTACAAGCCGAGGAGTCCTCGAGCTTGGGGAGCCTTAGAAGTAGTTGCCTGCCAATTTTCATAATTTTTAGATCTCGTTTGAGCCCTCAAATAAGCCCTGGAACCTAATTTTTAACTAGGCCGGACACTAGGTCTGGACAGAGCCAAAGCTAGTCAAAAACTATAAATAGAGCTAGAGAGCTCATTTTTGGGCTAGCTTCATGTAGTTGGAGCTTGTATGAGAACTGGGTTGCAATAGAAGTGATTCCATTGTCTTACTCTCTTTGTTCTTGCCGTGTGTGCGCGTGTGCGTGTATGTGTGTGCATGCTTGTGTGCTTCTCACTCACGCACTTGTGCTTCCACTTGCTCGTGGTCTTCATACCATCCTCACGTCTTCCCGGATTGACATTAAAGGAGGTGCTACTCATCACTGAGCTACTCATCACTGCATCTGGGAGGATGGTTAGCAAGATGGGTATTGTTGCTCCAAGAGTTTGATTATTCGATAGTACATCGACCAGGCTCCGCACACGTGCTTGCTGACTTTTTATCTCGGTTAGATTCCTTAGATCTTCCAGAAGGAGTTGATGATACCACACCCGCTATAAATGCAACAGAGACGATACAGGATGATCAGCAAGAATTGCTAGTAAAATCCTCCTACTATGACACTTTGATGCTTTTCTTGACCAGTGGATGTCCTCCTGGCATGACCTCTCCTACTACTCGACGACAACTGGCCATGTATAGTATTTTTTATATATTGTAGGGCAATTATATTACATCGATCACTCGAGAGTGCTACTAAGATGTGTTCCACCACATGAAACTGCTTCAGTAATCACAATGGCTCATTCTGCTCCAGCTGGAGGTCATTTTGCGGCTTACTTGACCCACCGAAAGATTCTACAGAGTGGTTTATGGTGGCCTACAATGTACCATGATGTGACCAAGTTTGTGCGACATTGCGATGCGTGTCAGTGTTCAGGTCAACCTTTACAGAGACATTTCTTTTCGCTCCAACCAATATTGCCTCTCGAACCCTTTTCAGAAATGGGGTTTGGATTTTATCGGACTGATTACACCTCCTACGGCACTTACCAGTAACAGATATATTCTTACATGCACGGATTATGCGACTCGATGGGCCCAAGCTTGGGCTCTATGGTCAGCCACAGCTGTTGCAGTTGCTAAATGTTTGATGGAAGATATTTTTCCACGCTATGGTTTACCCTTGGAGATTGTGACTGATCAAGGTATGCACTTTGCTAACACATCAATGCAAGTGTTTACTCACACCTTCCAGATTGTGCATAAGTTCAGTTCCCCCCTACTATCCACGAGCGAATGGCCTCACCGAGAGCACAAACAAATCTCTGTTGAACATTTTAAAGAAACTGGTATTGGATTGCCCAGAGAGATGGGACCAATTCCTACCTGTGGTATTATGGACTTATTGTACAACATATAAAGTGGCGACCAGAATAACTCCCTTCAAGTTCGCATATGGTTTGGAGGTGATTCCCCCTCTGGAGCTGGTGGTTCCTAGCCTGCGTGTAGCATTAGAACAGAAGTTACTCCCGAAAGAATCATTTCCTTTTCGATTGGATGCTTTACGATCTATGGATGAACAACACCTTGAAAGTTTTCAGGTGCTGTAGGAACTTCAGCTCATACAAGCAAGAACTCATGATCATTTCCTTAAAACCCCCGTTTTTACGATAAATCAATTAGTGCTCTTTTATAATGCTAAATCTAATTGATCCACCGGAAAGTTTAAATTGCATTGGTTTGGTCCCTACCATATTGCCGAACAAGTGGGACCAGCGACTTTCCGGTTATCCACTTTAACTAGTACCCTTCTCCCTAAGGCAATCAATGGATCAAAGCTTTGTCCCACTATTCTCCGTCTTCTTCCTCGTGATGATTGATCGGTCTTTTCATTCCACATCCATTTTTTCCACTATTCTGACTCTTCATTCTTTTCCTTTCTGCGTGATTCCGATTGACCGACTAACCGTAATATTTTTGTTTTCTTACCTAACTATGATTAGTAGTCACCGTCTCTGTTTTGATTATGTTAATGTGTGCATGTCGCCATTGTATCTGTATATTTCCAATACTGTGTGATGATTATGTTTCTTTCCGCATGATTCCTTCCATGTTTCTACTTAATCCTGTTCTTCACATTGTTTTTCGCTATTGCATCCTTGTGTGTTTGTGAACTCTATGTTATTGTGTCTTTTTGCATTTTCATCTGCGCCATGGAAGCTCTGGCAAACATCATTACCTTCCATGTTGGTCTCGCTCTGGAAGTGAGCAAGTTCCTGCATGCTCGTGGTCTCCTGGCCTTTGCTGAATTGCCTTGGCATTTAGTGGAGTGTCATCCTTTTTTTGCGCAGATAATCTCTGCCATTGCGGCTACGCCTGCTACAGAACAATGTTGGCCGCTTGCATGTCTTAACCCCCACGTCGTCGTCACACTTAGTACAGTCGCTAAGGGATTTCATCTCCCTCATGAGGGTTTGGTCGATGGACCTCTCCTTCCCATGTCGGCAATGAACTCTTTCCCCGGCATTCGTCTAACGAGTTTGCCATTTTGTGTTGCCCCAAACCGGAGTACACAGCACTCCAATTCCTTGTCGCTGCCTTGAATCTGCAAAAGCGCACCTATGGCATCTCTCGCCCATTTTACTCTATGATTGATATTGCAGCACAAGAAGCAGTTAACTTGGCTTCTTCCTTTTTCTTGCGCATTCACCACGAATGCCAAGCCGTTTCTTGCCAATTAGCAAAGAACGAGATCCCTTGGACTCGCTTGCCGCACCTCCTCACTTTCCTCCTTCTGGTGATTCAAGCAGAGCAACCACCGCCATTGAACACTCTTCTCTTTCATGAAGAGTCTGTCCAAATGATGGAGATCGACGACGATGATGACCTTCTCCAATTCTTCCTAGAGAAATGCCATAAATTGAGCCCGTCGCATAGTAAAGTCGCGTCGTCCTCCACCGTGCAAGTGCAGGACACTGCTTCATCGACTTTCCACTCGAGTCCCATCCACAGGAGTTCGTGCTCGATACGGCCACAAAAACGGCACAACCTGCTGATCAATCTCAACCTGAGGAACAGACCGCAGAACCTAATGCTTCGACCATCGTGGTAACAACACTTGCTCTCCTTTCTACCTCTCAACATCCACCCTTACCTTTGTCTCCCTCCAAGGTGCCATTGCCGCCTAGCCCTCCTTCTTCCCTAAGTCAGTCAGCCACCCATCCTCTTCCCTCCTCACCGGATTATTCCCCTCCCTCCTCCTCTGCCACTGTTTTCGTTAATCCTTCACAGCCCATCTCCACCTCTCTCATCCCTGACTCATTAGCCCAATTAGCTCAGATTGGCAACTACCTCCTTCATCTCTCCACCCATCTTCCCCATCACCTCCATGTGGCCCAACAATCCCTTCGGCAGTAGTATCAAGCCAAAGTGGATATGCTTGAAGCCGACATTGCACCACTTCAGAAAGAAGTGCTTACAACAGAAGTTGAAGCCAGTTCCTTTGAGGAACAAATTCATCTTCTGCAAGCAGAATTGAAAGAGAAAGATGCTCTCATTGCCACCCGTGATGAAGAGATTAACCAATTGAAGCGGACGGTGATTGATAAAGAAGATGCCAAGACCGCATTGGGCAATCTTCTCGAGAATACACGTGCAGATCTAGCTCTGGTGGAGCAAAAAGGTCAGGAAATGGCAGATTTGGCTCTGCAAATGACAATGGACTTAAAGATAGTTTCTGAAGAATTATTTCAGAAAAGTCGCGCATTGGATGAAGAGATTGGCAAAAACCTTCAATTGAAGAAGGATATTGAAACGATTCAAAAGGAAAGACAGGATTTCTATAAAATGATGCAATTCCAGTCTCAAGAACTGGATGTAGAGAAAAGAAGCTAGGCATCTAGGCTGAACGATTATCAAGGATAGATGCTGAAATTGCAAAAATAAAGTTGCGCAGAGATGCTTCTCTCGCAAATGATTTTTACTTACAAGAAGCCTTCCTGCAGACTCAGGCTTAGTCATTAATAAGTCAGGTGATCGCTGTCAGTTCGGTCAAGACTGATGCACAGCTTATTGAACCCAAAATTTTGCGAATATGTTAGATTCATTGAAGTAGAAAATCACCCGCACCTTTAAGTTCGCCCCTCCATGTATATACAGGGCATTATAGACGAATCCTAAATTTTGTATTATCCTTTTGGGTTCAAGTCCACCATGCATGCCAGTGTGAGCCGTCAGAATGGAATTCATAATTTTTGTAATGTAATTCTGAAAAGTTGCATGCATACCAAAAGGGCATAGCGTAACCGTTGTAACGTTTTTTATTAATGAAAAGGACGTACGTGAAACAGAGGGTAGTCGACGCCCGACTGTTAGTCTGGGCAAAGTGCCTGAAGTGGAGTGTGTCGCATTGACTATATCTTGAGTATTCTGAGTATTTTGTAATTCTGTTAATTGAATTCAGTACTTAATTCAGTCCCTGGTGAAGTATTAAGTTAAGTTGATATCGCGATAAAGTGACAAAGTTGCGTGTTTAAGCATATTGCGATGAATAATGTTGTAATGCGCACAACAGATAAATAGTTGAAGGATAGTTTAACTCTGAACACTAAGTTGGTGTATTCATATATAACTGAATCTGTAGATTTGGGAAAATACAAACAGGGCCTCTATTTTACAGACCCCTAACCATCCCAAGAACCTAGAACTGATAACAATTTAAACATTAGTTTAACACAACCCAATGCTTCTGTGCAAAATCCCACAGAGTGCTCAACCACAAAATACCAAATACCCAAGGGTCTTGTTGCTGCCGGCCTTCTCTGCACTAGACCTCCACCTTCTCCAAGCCTGCACTTGTGCACACATTGCACCAAGCTTCCAATAAGGGGGAGGGTTGGACACCTTCTGTTGGCATGCGCACACTTCAATTAGACCTTGGGATCCTTGGGGTGAATAGCTTAGCACTTCTCTGCACACTTCCTTGGTCACTCTTCATGCACACCTTGCACTTCACTTCTATGCATCGCACACTGTGTGTCTCTTTCACTCTCTCTCTTGCCTAGCTTAGAGTATGCTCACCTTGCTTAGTCTTTCTTAGTCCTCCAAGAATAGTCCTTGCCTTGATTTTAGTGTTGATTCACGTACGCTCCTAACTGCAAGAGTATCTTGGTGCTCACTTTGATGTCCCAAGATTGTCTCCACAAGTGGGCAGCCAACAAATGCCTGTTTTGTCCTGTAGTGACTTTAGACTAAAACAAAAATTTTAATTGGGGGGCCATGCTTTCACTTTTGCGTACGTCGCCGCTTCACATACCTTCACATTTTGCCTTTTAATTCTTCACTTGTGCACCTAAGAGAGGGTTCACCTAAACCTTCCAAAGACTTTAAAAAACACTTTGAACCTTAGGGAAATTAGAGAAATACCTCTACAACCTGCAACCACTTTCTCCAATTCACCCTTTGTGGAAAATTACTTGTGCATTACCTGTGTACCTTGACACCTGCACTTCGAACACTTTGACTTTCCCCTATTGACTTTGACCTTGACCTTGTTGACTTTGATCGGTTTGACTTTGCATCTTGACTTTGACTACGGTTGACTTTGACTATGATTGACTTTGACCAATATGAATTTTATGGACTCAACAATATCTTTGAATTTTTATGGATGAATTTTTCTCTTTTCTAGGCACCCCCACTAGCACATTAATGTTCTTGGATGAAGATTTACTACAATTACAAAAAATTTTAAGAAATATGTGGACAAAAGGAACCCAAAAAAGTGTCATTTCTTTGTAATGGAAGGCATCTTTCTTGGGCATGTAGTATCATCCAAAGATATGCCATCGGACCCAAAAGTAAAATGATAACCATGTTAAAGATGCCTAGAGTGAAGATGCCCTAATAAGGTTAAAAGCTCTCTGGGATATAGAAACTATCAAAAGGATTTCATGCAAATGTATACTGATATTTTTAGGCCTCTTGCAAGGACTAGCAGCAAGGATATCCCCTTTAAGTGGTAGGATGGTGAAGAACATGCTAACCAAATTCATAGATTCAAGCTCATGCAAGCACCCATTCTAATCACTTCTCATTGGACTAATGATATCCACATGCACATGGATGCAAGTTCTTGTGTGATTGGGGTAGTTTATGCTTAACATGGCGAGGAGTATAAACGAGATAGGTCAATCCAATATGTCAGTAGGATCCACAAAAAGACTATGATGAGCTACAACATTATCAAGAGAGAAGAATTAGCCACTCTTCATAGTCCAAAAACTCAAACAATACTTATTGGGGGACAAACCAATGGTCACCATAGATTACCAATCTCTCAAATACATATTGAATAAACAATAGGTAATGACATGTAATAACACATGCCCAAATATCTTGAGAAACATTAGCTTCATCATTCTTTGTATTAGATGTATATCCAACAATAGACATGCAAAATTCTTTCTTCTTTTTGTTATTCTTGACAAGCTTTCTACATTCATCAATGGTATGACCAACCTTTTGACAGTACTTGCATCTCTTCTTCTTTTGCATATCACCATAAAGAGAGGAGGAAGTTGAATAGAAAGAGTGAGGCTTTGGTTTTAGTGAACCCAAGTCTGAACGAAACTTGTTTTTTCCCTTTTATGAAATAGCAAGTCCTTGCATTCCCTCAAGAAAACCACTTCTATCGACTCTTGATTTCTCTTCTTGCAAAAGAAGATACACAACTTTTGATATATTTTGATAGTGATGTGTGTGAACACACCTCGGACCACCAAGGGCACTTTTTTCCCTCTTTAGGAGGTTTTTTCCTCTGGCTTGTATATAGGTGTATAACCCTTACAGGCTACTTATCTTTCTAGATTCAGTTGGTAATACATTCGGTGTTGTGTGTTATGATCCAAGCTTCTTCTTCTTCCTTATACCTTGGGTGCTTCTGCAGACCTCAAATTTCAACAATTGGTATCAAAATAGGTCATCACTTCATCTAAGGCATCCTCAACACCCCTCTAGTCACAATCTCAAATTCACACAAAAAATGGTGAGCATACTCAGGTTGATTAGTGTTGAGATATCAAGCTCAACATGTGATGAACAAGGATGACACGTACCACTTTTTCATTTATGTGACATGTATAGCTGTCATGTCTGTATATGTCAGGGATACTTTAGTGAGCATTACGAGATTCATCTACTAAGAGTAATGGCACACTTGTTTCTTGCTAGCTCACTCATTCGCGGACATTGGGTTTTTCCTTATGTAATGTTCTTTATATATTGCACTAGTTGTATTAATGTATTAGGTCATTCTTGTATATTCCTTTTATGTAATAGAAGAAGAAGAAGATCATTCTTCCTTGCCTCAATCTGTTTGTGTGCTCCTCTTTGTGTGTAAGAGTGTGTGCGTGAGCTTGCTTCCTTATCTCCTTCCTCGTGACATGGTATTAGAGTCAATGTGGCTATAAGGAGCTCATGGAGAATGTCAATAATGAAGAGCGTGCGAGAAGATGGAATTCAATGCGAAGGTAGAAACAAGGTGGGGCCCACAAAAAATCAAATCAGTTTGAAAAATTGAAATTTGCATTCTACTTGCCAACACTCAAATATTCCAGATCCCAAATTTAAAGCAATTCCATGTACTGTTGATACACAAAAATTGCGTTTTTTTTAAATCAAACTGTCACGTCATAGTGTGGCAATATTCAAGCAAAGGTACTACTTCTATTGTTTTTGTAGTGTTGCAAATTACTGAAAAAAATAACGAATTCTATGCTTGGAGATTCAAAATGAAAAATTTCTTGATAGGAAAAGGCCACTAGAAGTATATCAAAGGAGAGAACAAAAATGCTCCACAATTACTAGAGACGAATTAGACTTTGGACCACTTAAGAGAATATGAAGAATGCAATCAAGGTTCACAAAAGGTAATGTATTGGCTATCTGTTAGCATATAAGATAGCATGATTGGTCAGATATCAGGACTTCGAAAGAGCCTTGGAATAGTTTAGTCACATTGTATGAGACCAATACAAAGGCACAAAAATTGCAAGTCAAGAACGAGCTGCATACACTAGAGAAAAAGGGCATGTCGATAAGTGACTACACCCTGAAAAATCAAAAGCATATGTGAGTCACTTGCATCTATTGGCATGAATGTAGATCATGATGATAAGATTGAAGTGTGCCTTCATGGTTTAGGAGATACACATAAGCATTTTAGAGCTTCTATTCAGACTAGGGACAATATTTTGAATTTTATTGATTTAGTGTCCATACTGATTATTGAAGAAAAGAATCTTGGTGAGGACTCAAACTCCTAAGGAAAACCTAAATCTAAGCAAGTATTCTACTCTAGCAGAGGAAGAGGCAAAGCCATAGGTTTTGGAAGTGGAAGAGGAAATAGCAACCAAGACCAAGGTCAACATTAGAATCATGCAAGAGGTAAAGGACAATTTTGAGGAGAGGGGCGGGGGGCATGAAGAAGAGAAGAAGGAGTCCTTGAGCTTCAAGATTGTAGGTACACTAAGCCCACATTTGTATGAGTAAGTGTAAATCATCTCCCTTGTATCATACTTTCATAATTATATACATTTGATTCATTTAGTGCAAGTCATTCTCTATGTACTTTTGTCTGCTGCAAAATCTTCATTTCACTGATATTGATCAATGAAGTTATCTATGTATGCTCATCCATTTGGTGTGATTCAACTTGGAATAAGTAGCGTGATCTGTCTACTTACTATGCATCACTTTTCACATCATTTGGTTCATTAGATTATGAGAAAAGATATCTACAAGCAACCTATGTCTGCTCACTATCATCTTCCTAAAAAGTCCAGATTACACCCTCCAACTTCTTAATATCATTTCTCATCATATACTCATTCTAAATTAGTGAAATAACTTCTAATAGTGAGCTAATGTCTTTGTTTAGCTATTTCTAAAATCTCTTGGGTCAATTGTAATCAATAAGTGAGCACTGAGTATTTTTTTGAGAGGAAGCTTGTCCATAAATAGCAAGGTTTTGGAGTCCTTCAAATATGAAAGTCATCTGTTTTGCTACAACTATTTGGCGATGATGGTGCAAGGTACATATTGGGTCCAAATGCATATTTGGGGATCTAAAGGTGTCTACTAAGATACTCTGAAGCTACTTTGGTAGGTGTAGAGCAGAATTTGTGTAGCATCACCTCATCTTTGGAGTGTATCCAACCACCTCCTCACAGGTCAATCATACACCAAACAATTGTCTCATGGATTTAACTTTTATCCCCTATGTGCATCTTGACCTTAAGTGCATATGTCACATTTCACATCATTTGGTGTGCTTGTTTGTGAGTTGTGGACTCGTTAGGGTTGCAAGTGCCCACTTTTTGCCTATGGTAATTTAAGTGTCCAAATTATGTGGCATTTGTTTCTTTAGTCATGAAATTGACCAAAGAGAATACTTGGATCATTTGTTTGTGGTTTGAAGTCCTTGAGAGGCGTATGCTAGTGCAAAGCCTCCTTCAAAAACCCTAATTTTAGAGCTTCTTTATTTTTAAGAGTTGCAAAAAAATTTTGACTTTACAACCTTGTAGAACAAGAAATAAGGATTTCACAAAAAACATGTAAAGAACATGATTTTTCAACATACATGATTTCCCTAAGAAATCGTGATATCTCAAAGCAATCATGATGCTCTTGGGAAATCATTATGCCTCGATGGTGGCAATGGCATCTAGCAATCATGAGGTCCTACAAAACAATGGCCATGGCCTTGACATGATTGCCTATATGCAATGACTGTAAAAAATTGTGATGTCCCTAATTAAGATTCTCAATGTCTCTCAACACGATAGCGGTGGGCAATCGTAATGCATCGATCACGATGCCGATTTACTAGAATTGATGTTGTAGACCAATCGCCATGTCTCAATGCAATGGTCATTTTTTATTTCTCTAACGGTCAAGATGCCTCTGGGAAATCACAATGTCCCTGGGAAATTGTGACGATTTCCGCTCAATGTGATGGCTCATAGATGAACATGATGATGGTGTTAGAATATGACCAATGTCTACCCCTCATGATTGTATGTACCAATTCACATTTTAAGGCCCCCATTATGAGAGAAGCCAAGCGTGCATTACCCAATTGATAGGAATCCCAACTTGCATGTGATGAACGTCAAATGGACCATGTAAGGTATTGTAAGGAAAGGGAGTTATGAGGGTTCCCAATCGTGGGATCCAAGGCAACGAGGAGCAGATCCAAGGGAGGGATCCAAGGGAGCTAGTAGGGCCCCTAGATGAGGGGTCCCATGGGGCTAGGGGTCCTCCTGGTGCAGGCCCAAGGATAGCACCCCTAGTGCAATGGTAAAGGGAATATTATGTGGAATATTCCATGTTGAAGTCATAAATCATTCATATATGCTAGGTCGGTTGAATTGTCCTAAGCCGCATATGGGGTTATGTCGGAAATGTTCATACATGTTCTATAGCCCATGTATAGCCATCCACTGAAGGCCACATCTCTTCATTAGCCTATATATACATGACCTCCACACTACCCTAGATATCGAATTGATCTGGCATAGCTCTACTTTAACTCTCTATCTAGCATTGTCTAGATCACCATTTAAGCTCTACCTTGAGAGTGCATGGGTAGACAATGCCATCATCCATGTACTTGTTGTTAGTAGCAATTTTTTGAAATTCTAATATATCTGTTATCTTCTCTACCAGTGCTCATGTGTTCTCTTACGTAACTACCTTCTTACACGGTATTAGAGTCGTAAGGTTCAAGTAGCTTGAGAAATATCATTATCTGCCTACTAACAAACTAGAATATCACTAGATTATCTAAGTGATTACGTGATGGCCTCATCATCAAACACTGGTCTTGGTGCTCCATTCAATGTTAATGTTGCACCTATTTGAAATTTTTTGTCTGCATTCACTGAAGGGAAGTTGGATGGAACCAACTATATGCTCTAGAAGTTCAAAATTTCTACAATTTTGTCCTGCGCATTACTTGACACTATCATGGGACCGATGGGATTGGTTCCAAAGCTTGTACGAGTTGAAGATCCAACAATCAATAGTGATGATTTAGCCAAATCTAGATCTTCTACGAGCTTGCAAGAGGTGGAATGCTAATGCATTGTGTGATTGTCACTAGTGTAAGTGATTTTGTGCTTAATTTAGTTTAACACACTACTAAAGCACATGAGGCTTGAGGCATATTGGCTTGTCAATATGAGATCAAGAACCACACTAGGATAACAAATCTAGAAGACCATTTGGCAAATGAAAAGCATTCTGATTCAGAAAAGGCTGAAGATTTTATCAAATGGATAAAACATCTACAAGATAAATTGGTTGTAGTTGGTGTTGCTATAACACCTAAAGATCTAGCTCAAAGATGTGTGTGTATTCTTCCAACAGATTATGATGGATTAATAATAGCCATTATCACTCAACTAAGACCAAATCCCCTTACATTTGAAGAGCTATGTGCTATGCTCTTAGAAGAGGAGATAAAGTTGAAGAATCAACAAGGTACAAGCGATGTTGCATTTCTCATTCAATACAAAAGGAAAAGGAAATTTTGATGGATCAAAGAAGAAGCCAAAGAAGAAAAAGTTCACACGAAGTTGCTTCTATTGTGAAAATAAAGGCCATGCCATCAAGGATTGTAGAAAGAAGCATGCTGATTAACAAGATTGTGAAGAGAGATGGTGGATGCAATCCAAAGATGAGTTGGTGCTGCTACAACCAGCTTCACACCAGCCAACTGAGACTTCAGAGATGATTAGAAGACCCTTTGAGCTTCCTAAATCCACCAAAATATCAGCCAAGTGCTTTCGAGCATGTATCCCAAAAGTTTAAGTCAAGACAGACTAGTTGCGAAATGACTAGCTCCCAAAACTTGCTATTTTTGGACATACACCTGCTGGTAAAAATGAACAGTGCTCTCAACCTGGTAGGAATTAGAAAAATTCCTTTTGGGCATAGCAAATAGACTTAGCAAGCTTCCCAATCCAAGTTAAAACACTTCAAATGATGGACTGAGCACTGAGAACAAGTTTCATCAATTTCTGGAACATTCCCACAATTCTCGGGGCTCTGCAGAGATAGAATAGTAAGCAGTAAAATGCATATATCTCTCACAATATTAGTCCAATGACCATGAAAATTTATAGGTACAAACTAGACAGTAAGAGATAATCAACGAATTTTGAAACATGGAAAAAGGTTCAGTAAAACTTGAGATATGACCTTCTGAATGTACTGCTCTGAGTGAGTATAACAGAGAACAAAACAGAGAAGTAAATGGTGATAAATGTATAGATTCACATATGATTACAACCACATTGGCAATGAATCTTTGCACAATGGGAGTAGAATGATAGAGCTATGGATTAAGCTCTTCAATCTCTACAAAATGACATCAAGTGGTCACGTACAAGGCTTGCTAATCGCCTCTTCCTTCTTGCTCTTTTTATAGCTATTCTTGGAGGGAGTTTTGAATTCGAATTCGAATGGCTCCACCTAAAAGTGATCCCCAAAGTTAGGAGATATTCCTTCAGCTCAAAAATTCGTGATTTTAGTAGTTAGAGCCACAAGTTTGCTTTTACATCATGCATGAGGTAAGCCATCCTTTTCCTTTTTTCTTTTTCCATTTACAAGAGATAAAATGTACTCTTTTACAAGAGGTGTTCACATGACTACTCATGTGACTTACAAATAAGGATGATATCAAATATATCAAGCATGTAGGCTTGGGAAAAACACACCAACAGCTCCCCCTCAAGCCTAACATGCTTGGCCTCCAAATAAGTCTTCAATTGTCCTTGATTTCCTGCAAGCCAATCATCAACTTGAATCTACTTAACTTCATACCATCAAGAGCTTTAGTCAACATGTCAGCACATTGCATATCTGTAGAGACATAGGATAGTTGAATATCCTTGCTCATTAGCTTCTCCCTTACGTAATGGTAGTGGACTTCAATATGCTTGGTTCTAGCATGGTATACCGGATTAGCTGCTAGATGTAGTGAGCTTGTGTTGTCACCAAAAATATGAGGTGTTGAAGAATGAAGTCCAAGATCTGTGTACAAAGACTTTAACCACATGATTTCTTGAGTTGCGTTAGCCAAACCTCTATATTCGGCTTCGGTAGAAGATAATGCCACGGTTGGTTGCTTCTTCGATGACCAAGAAATGATTTTTGAACCTGCAAATGATATATACCCGGATGTGCTTCTTCTATCATCTTTAGATCCGACCCAATCTGCATCTGAGTAGACTTTTAGCTCAATATCTGAAGTAAATGAATAAAACAAACCTTCATTCATAGTCCCCTTTAGGTACTTGAGGACTCTCTTGGCCGCTTCCATATGTGGTCTTCTCGGCTTATGCATAAACTGACTCAATATGCTAACACTATAGCATATATCCACCCTTGTGAGTGTTGCATAGTTCAAACTTCCAACCAAGCTTTGATAGCTTGTGATGTCTTCAATTGGCTCTCCTTCATAAGCACTAAGCTTATGATTTTGCTCCATAGGTGTACCTGCACACTTGGTATTTTCCATCTTGAACTTGACAAGCATGTCATGGACATACTTCCTTTGTGTGATGTATATACCTGAATCTGTGTAGATCAACTCCAATCCAAGAAAATAAGTGAGTGGTCTGAGGTCACTTATTTTGAACTCCTCCTTCATTTGACTCTTTACCTGTTTGATTCCTTCAAGATCATTGCCTGTGATAATAATATCATCAACATACACACATAAATAGATCACTTCAGATCCATTCCTCTTTATGAACAAAACCATATCTCCAACTCTGTTAGAGTTTGAGATCCATAGCTAAACAAAGCTATGTTCTTTGTATCTTCCACTTCAAAGGTGAAAAGCCTTCCTGTCTTTTCTCCTTTGGCAATCCTTCGAAAGCCTTGCCTTGGGTCTTCAACACATGCTCCAAATCGATTGAATCTAACCTGCAATCCTTTTTCAACAATCTGTCCAACACTTATTAAATTTTTGGTAATTGTAGGGACATACAAGACTTTGCTTAAGAGGTTCATATTCCCATATGATGTCTTCACATTACCTATCTTCTCCACTGAGTGCTTTGTGTCATCTCCTGTCTGCACTTCATGCTTGTTATGAGGATCTTCCAAATCAGAAAGTAAAGCCACATTTCCTGCTACATGGTTCGAGCATCCCGAATCAATGTAAAATATGTGATCATCATCCTTACCCTTCTTCGCTGATAGATTCATAATCAATAATGAATCTTCTTGAGTTTGGTCCTCTGCATAGTTATTGTAATCTCTTCTTCCTCTATAGCCACTTTGATAGTTGTTGTTGTTGTTGTAATTGTTGTTGTAGTAGTTGTTGTTGTTGTAGCCTCCATTGTATCTACCTCTATTTGATCCATAGCCACCTCTATTGAATCCTCTTCCTCTTGAGTTCCTCGGGTTCCTGAAAAGTATGAGGCAAGATTATTTGCACAAGGTTTTTCACAAATTGAAGGTTTTGATGTTCAAGAAACCTTCACACCAATAGTATGCATGACAACTATTTGGATGATACTTGAAGTAGCCACATAAGAGGCCTAACCTATTTTCCAAATGTATATCAAATCTGCATTTTTGAATTGTCACCTCAAAGAGGAAGTATATATGTCTCAACCACTAGGCTTTGAGGTGCCCAATTCAGAAAATAAAGTTTTCAAGTTGAAGAAATCTACTAAAGGAACAAGTCCATTTGAGTTTTCTATTGAGAGCAACAAGCTGTCTAAGGTGTAGTTGTTTGTCCAAGTGTTGGACATACAAGGGTTCACTACACATTTTTGTTGCACATAGGAGAACACATTCTCCACAATTGGTATGAGAGAAAACTTGGTGTTGAAGCTTCATCAACAGAGTTGGAGTTAAAGCAAAGCAAAAGAGGAGCTACAAAACAAGGGGGAGCTTCACAAAGGTAAGAGCAAAGGACAATATAACTATTCGAGGTAACGCTCAAAGTTTTTGATAGTCTTCAATGGCTGACTTGGGTCAACAAGTAGAGAAATTGGATGAGGATAACTATCCCATGTGAAAGTTTAGACTGACCAACTACCTAATGGGAAAAGGCTTGTGGGGCATTGTGAGCCACGATGATGCTCAACCTCAAATCAATCAAGCTACGGCCACCGAAGTCCAAGGGAGGCAAGCAAAAGAATGGGAAGAAAGGAATAGGAGAGTCATGTTCCTCATTTCACAAGTCATTACTAATGGCATGGTAGGGCATATTCAATATCTAGAGAAAGCTAAGGATGCTTGGGAAGCTCTTGAAAGGATGTATTCAACAAATACCAAAGCTAGGAAACTTCAACTCAAGAATGAGTTGAACACAATCAAGAAAAGTTTAATTCAATCCAAAGTTGAATATACTTTGAAGATTAAGGAGCTAAGTGATGCTTTAGCTTCTAGTGGCACAATGGTTGATGACGAAGATCTTGTGTGCTATACTCTCAATGGATTGAGAGAAGATGAAAGATGGAAGCCTTTTATAACTTCCATTAACTTGAAAGATGCATATCCAGGTTTTGAACAACTAATCCCTCATCTTGTCATAGAAGAGCTTAGCTTTGGTGGCCCCAAAGGAAAGGACAACCACAACCAAATGTTATATGCAGGTCGAGGTAAAGGAAGGAACTCAAGAGGAAGCTCAAGAGGAAAAGGAAGAGGTCACAACAACTCCAACTACAATCAAAATGATTCAGAAGACAAGAAGGATGCATCAAATGCCAACACAAGGAAGAGGTCGAGGTAGAACTAGAGGAAGAGGCCAAGGCTCCTACACTTCTCGTAAAGGTATAACATGCTATCATTATGGTAAAGTAGGACACTATGCTAGTGATTGTTGGCTGAATAATGGAAGACCAAATGGAGGCAAGCAAAGGAGCCAAAGCAACTATGCAAGCACCTCAAGTGAAGGAAGCAAGGACACACTACTTGCAATGATACATGAGTATAGAAGCTCTTGTGAAGATGATAAAAAATGGTACGGTTGTAGTAACCATATGTCATGCCAAGGAAGCTTGTTCACTAATCTATAGGTACCAAGTGGAAAAGGATGTGTTGAAATAGGTGATGATACTCTTGAACATATTGGAGATATAAGGCTTGGAGATACAAGCAGAGCAAAGGTACTATCTAATGGTCTTCATGTTCCTACAATTTCAAAGAACTTGATTTCAATAGGACAAATGGTAGAGGAGGGTTATCATGTCATATTCAATGAGAATGGGTGCTTCATAAAGAATCCAAAGGAAGGCTTCAAGGTCATTGCTCTAGGTAGAAGAGAAGGAAGGATGTTCACTTTGGACATCCAACATCCACATGGAAAGGTCATGTACATTCAATGTGGGAACAAGAAGATTTCAGAGCTGGCCTTATGGCACAAAAGAATAGGACACATTGACATTCAAAAGCTGAAGGACATGAGCAAACATGAAGTGGTAAGAGGTGTTCCAAAATTTAATAGCATTGGACTACATGAGTTATGTGAAGCTTGTTAACTAGGAAAGCAAACACGCAGCCATTCAAGAGGAGCAATTATGTGGCCCCAAATGTCTTGGACTTGATACATACGGATGTATGGGGACCAAACCAAGAGACATCAATGGCTAATAATATATTTTTTGTCACCTTCATTGATGATCACTCAAGAAAGGTATAACTGTTTTGTATGAAGCGAAAATCAGAGGTGTTCTCTATATTCAAAAGATTCAAAGTTGAAGTTGAAAAAGAAAAAAGGAAGGTCTATCAAGACCTTAAGGTTCGATGGTGGAGGAGAATACTTCTCCAAAGAATTTTTAGATTTTCTACAAGAGAATAGGATCAAAAGGGCAATTTACTTGTAGGTATACACCACAAAAAAATGGAGTAGCTGAGAGGAAAAATAGGCAAGTTGCTGAAATTGCAAGATGCATGCTCAACGAGATGAAGGTACCATTGTACTATTGGGTTGAAGCTACCACATCCGTCATTTACTTGATGAATACATGCACAACATTGGGAATACATCACTTGACTCCAGAGGAGGTATATTCTGGTAAGAAACTTAATCTTACACACCTCAAAGTGTTTGGATGTGTTTGCTTTATTCACATTCCACAAGAAGTTACAACAAAGGTGGAATCAAGGTCAGAAAATTGCATTTTCATTGGCTACTCGATGGAGCCAAAAGGATACAAGTGTTAGAACCCTAGAACAAAGGAGGTAAGAGTTTCACGAGATGTGGTTTTTTATGAATTAAGACCATGGTATGAAGATAAAGGAAATGAAAAGATTCTGGAAGACAATTGTGATGATTATGCAGGAACAAATCAAAGAGAAGTTCAACAATCAAGCATAAAAGTTTTAGGTCCAGAGGCATATACATCAAATGAAGAATGTTCAACATGGAGGGGGGGTCATTCTTTGTCTCCAAATTCAGCTCATAGTAGAGCCGAAGAAGCAAGTGCTACTCCAAACAGTGCGATAGATGCAAGTGAAGAAGAATATGAAGAGGTAATCTCTCCAAAGGTAAAGCTGAATAGGTTAAAGAAGCAACTTTCTAAAGGCAATGAAAGAAGATCTTCAAGGACAAGGTATCAAACTCAAAGTCTGAGTTATGATGGTTTCATGGTGAAACATTTTGCATACATGATGCAACTTATCAAAGACAAAGAGCCTAAGACATATGGAGGAGCTTGCACACAAAAGGAATGGAAGCAAGCTATGAAAGAGGGGATCAAAGCTCTCAAGATAATCACACATGGGATCTAGTGCCAAAGAAAGAAGGTATGAAGATTGTTCCAAACAAATGGGTGTTTAAAGTAAAGAGGAATGTTGATGGTTCACTAGCTAGATATAAAGCTAGATTAGTTGCCAAAGGATTTAAACAAACACAAGGCTTAGATTATGATGAAGCTTTCAGCCCTATTGCAAAGATGGGAATAATCAAAACATTAATAGCAATTGGTGCTTCAAGGAGATGGCCATTATATCAACTCGACATCGAAAATGCTTTTCTCAATTGAGAACGACAAGAAGAAGTATACATGAGTCAACCGGTTGGATTTGAATATGAAAACCATCCAAACTTTGTTTGCAGGTTGAAAAGGGCACTTTATGGCTTGAAGCAAGCACCTCAAAGATTGGTAGAATATCTAATTAGGTGTAGATATGACACAAGTAGTGCAGATCCTTCATTGTACATGAAGAAGGAAGAAAATAGAGAGGTATATATTTGCATATACGTCGATGACCTCATCATAACAAGAAATGATGTTACATGGATTAAAGATATCAAAAGGAAGCTTGGTAAGGAGTTTAAAATTTTAGATCTTCGAGAGCTAAAATATTTTTTAGGAATTGAAGTTGTTTATGGAAAAAGTGGCATCTACTTGATGCAAAGGAAATACTTGTTGGATGTTACTTTTCAAAGTTGGAATGAGTGAATGCAAAACACTCACTCAACCCATGGACACAAATACAAAGATTTGCTCAGATGATGGAGAACTATTGGAAGATGTAACGACATACAGAAGCATTGTAGGATCATTAATCTATGCAAACATTACAAGACCTGATTTATCTTATGTTGTTGGTGTAATTTCTCAGTTTATGCAAGCCCCAACAAGTGAACATTTAAATTCATCCAAGAGAGTGTTGAGACACATAAAGCATACAATTAATCATGCTTTCTTTTACAAGTTTGATGAAGAATTGCAGGTCAAAGGTTTTAGCGATGCTGATTGGGTAGGTTCAAAGGAAGATAGGAGATCAACCTCAGGTTATGTGTTCATGATAGGAAGCAAACTTATCACATGGAGCTCAAAGAAACAACCTACTGTTGCACTTTCATCCATGGAGGCTGAATATAGAGGATTAGCAGTTGCCACATGTGAAGCAATGTGGATTAAAAAGCTTTTGGTTGATCTTGAAGTGTAGGTTGGAACCATCCCTATATACGGTGATAACATGTCAAGTATTTACTTGGCAAGCAATCCTATGTTTCATGCAAGGAGCAAGCACATAGAGGTCCACTACCATTATGTAAGGGAGAAGGTATTGAGCAAAGATGTGGAGATAAATTTCACCATAACAAAAGAGCAGGTTGCAGATATGTTTACAAAGTTCTTGGATGCTTCTAAACTCAAAGGTTTCAAGGATGTGATAAATTTGTAGGACATGGTTGAAGATAACTCCCAAATGAGCTTGAGGGGGGGTGTTGAAGATAAATGTACAAGCTCATTTTCACATGAGCTATGATTGGATAAATTTACTAAATATAAAGATAAAGGAAAAGAAGAGAAAAGAAAAAAAGAAAACAGATTCTAGTCAAAATTCATGATGAGTAAAAGATACAATATTTGCGTTGTAGTAAGTGGCATGTAGTGGGCAATCAAATGAAAGTGTTGAGTTAAGAAGGAGACACAAAATTCTTCACATGCTCATTGGTTATAAAAGTGGAGTGGGAACATGTTCTAAACAAGGAGAGAAAGAGGCAAGATCTCCCAATAGCCAGATCTGGTCATTTTGTCATTTTGTCTTCCCATACACTCCTTCCAGTCGCACATCATTTTGTACACAACTTTGTTGTGAAGCTCATATCTCAGTGTATATGTAACCATTTCTTGTGTTTGAACACTCATTAGAAAGCTTATCTTGTATAACTTTTCTATCTGAAATATCTTCTTCAAAGCACATATATTTTTGGAGATATCAGTCAAAGAATGAAGTCCAATTTTTCCGCATACCTATGTAGATAGGTAGTCTATTTTGGTCAGTTAAGTTTCCCAAAGACATATCCAGATTGCTTGGTTCTTATCTTTTTGGATTGCTCTTTGCATTTACTATCTCAAATATATCATTCAAAGGATTTATATTTTGTGAGATATCTATCAGAGAGTGAAGTCTAGTTTTCTAGTATAGTTGTGTGTGCAAGTGGTCTATTTTGGTCAGTTGAGTTTCTTGACCAAAACTCATTCAAATTTCTTGATTTTTAGCTTGTTGGAAATGTATTTGTGTGCACCTTCTCTATCTCAAATATCTTTCTCAAAGGATATATGTTCAGGGAGTTATCAGTCTCAGAGTGAAGTTCAATTCTTTAGCATACTTATGTGGATAGGTAGTTCATCTTTGTCAGTTGTGTTTCCTAGTCAAAACTTGTCTAAATTAAGTTATTTATAGCTTCTTAGAAAGCTCTCTTTGTCTACTTTGATCGAGTAAAGGCATAGGTCCATTTGAGTTTCGTATTGAGAGCAACAAGCTATTTAAGGTGCAGCTATTTGTCCAAGTGTTGGACATACAAGGGTTCACTACACGTTTTCATTGCGCATAGGAGAACTCATTCTCCATAGGCAGCGAGGAGCAGCCCTAGTTGGGGTCCAAGGGGGCTAGCAAGCCCCCCTTGTTGGAGTTAGACATCTGTGGAAGCACGCAAAGAGCACAAGGAAGAAGAAGAATCTTCGAGCACAACACACAATACTGAATGTATTACTAGAGAATGTACAAAGATAAGTAGCCCATTAGGGCAATAGGCGTATATACAAGCCGGGGGAAAAAAACCTCCTAAAGAGGGTAAAAATGCCTCAGCGGTCCTAGACTGTTCACACACATCACTACCTAAATATATCAACAAATCCCCCCTCGGAGTGATGCAGTGAACAATTAGTTGGCACTCATGTATAAGGAAGTGCCAAGCTATGTGGAAATCACTTCACAATAGAAAGTAAGCCCAAAGCTTTGTGAAAAGCTTCAAACTTCTCCCTGCGCAGAGGCTTCGTGAAAAGGTCTCCAATGTTCTCCTGCGTTGGAACATATGCCAAGCTAATCTCCCCAGCAGAGAACCTCTCCTTGACATAATGATAATGCACCTCAATGTGCTTAGTGCGAGCATGGAACACAGGGTTCCTCGCAATTGCCAATACGCTCTGATTGTCAGTGAAGATGGTGGTGGCAGAAGACTGACCAACACCCAAATCAGCCATAGGTGTCTGAGCCACACACACTCAACAGTAGTTGTGAAAGCTTCCCTATACTCACCTCACAACTGGAAGTGGCCACAGTAGGCTGCTTCTTGCTCAACCAAGATATACATGAGCTACCAAGCATGGAGCAAAAGCCACTAGTGGACACACGAGTGTCATAACAACTAGCCCAGTTTGAGTCAGAAAAAGCATGCAAATCTGGCGGTAGTGATCCCCCCTTGGGATAAAACAACTCAAGTAGCCGAGTACCACTCAACTAGTGAAAGATGCGCTTAACCGCCTGCCAATGCTTGACTCCTGGGCAATGCATAAACCTGCTCATCTGTGAGACAAAAAACTGAATATCTGGCCGAGTAATGCATAAGTAAATCAAGCATCCAACAACCTGTTGATAGAGAACAACATCAAATGCATCTCTAGCATCATGAAGACTCAATCATAAACCTGTCTCCATAGGAGTGGCAATAGGCCTACAGTCTTCAAGACCAAAACGCTGCAATAATGTGTCAATATATTTTGTTTGACACAAAGCCATTCCACCATCAACTTGCAAAAACGGAATGCCCAAATAGTGATGCAAATGGCCCAAATCAGACATCTCAAATGAGGCATGCAAATTAGACTTAAAATCAGCAATATGCTTCTCAACAGGACTAGTGAGCAGCATGTCATCAACATAGACAACAATGATCAGAAGCACATCATTAGCATGCTTAACATATAAGCTGCTTTCAGTTGGACCATTCTCAAAACCATGTGCAATCAGATAGGCATGTATCTTCTCATACCAAGCACGTGGTGCTTGTTTTAAACCATATAATGCCTTCTTTAAGCTGCACACCTGGTTTTCATGCCCTTTGTGCACAAAGCCATGGGGCTGAAAAACATATACTTCTTCATGCAAGTCTCCATTCAGAAATGCAGTTTTATAGCCCAACTGATGACATTCCAACCATGATGGGATGCAAGTGCACAAATGCTCCGAACAATAGTCATACGGCATGTAGGTGCAAAGGTCTAATCAAAATCAATGCCTCTTTCTTGCGCATAACCCTTTGCAACAAGCCTAGCCTTATACCTGTGAACTGTACCATCAGGTTTACACTTCAGCTTGTATACCCACTTAGTGCCAATGGCCTTCTTTCCAGGAGACAAGTCACATAAAGACCAAGTACCATTCTTCATTATTGCATCATATTCAGATTGCATAGCAGCCATCCAATTTTTTTATTTTTGTGCTTCATCAAACGAAACAAGCTCATTCTCATCATAGAGACTAGATGCAGCCATATCATAGCAATCTGATGCAAAAGAGGCACTATGAGAGCCTGATCGAGTACGATATGACAAAGGTGCATCTAATTTGGTGTCACGCAAGGTCTGCACCAGCCATTTTGGCATAGTTCTTGCCTGCTCAATATCAGCTCTCTCATCAATAAGTGCATCATGTACATCTGCATCAGAAATGGAATTATCTGCATCATCACATGAAACCTGCAAAGGCTGAGAAGTTGCCTCATTGGGACCAACACTAGACTGTCCACCTGTAAAAAGAGGCAGCAAAGTATCATACATGTCTATGGAGCTAACAAATGTCTCCTTAGTACATGAAAGCAATGGCTGAATAACATCTTCCACAAAAACATCACGGCTAACCAGAATGCATTTAGTCTGTGGATGATACAGATGATAGCCTTTACTTTCAGAACTGTACCCAACAAAAATACATTTTACTGCTTTATCATCCAATTTTCTGTGATGTTGTTCAGGCACTAATGCATATGCCAAACAACCAAAAACATGCAGATGAGCAACAGATGGCTTGCGGTCATGCCAAGCCTCATATGGAGTGATAGACTATAGCGCTTTAGTGGGACGTTTGTTCAGTACATATGCTGCACACATGACAACCTCAAGCCAGAAACTATGTGGTAAAGCCTGACTCTTGACCATACACCTCGCCATCTTCATGAGTGACCTGTTCTTTCGTTTAGCAACTCCATTCTGTTGAGGTGTATACGGCACTGTACATTGGTGTTTTATCCCACGTTCAACCAGAAATGCATTAAAATCAGAAGACATATATTCTCCCCCTCGATCTGAATGGAGGGTGCCCATTTTACATGCTGATAGATTTCAGCCAAAACCAAAAACTGTTTGAAGCACATGAACACTTCGGACTTTGCCTTCAATGGATATACCCATGCATGCCTGGAAAAATCATCGATGAAAGTCACGAAGTAAAGATGATTCCCAAAAGAAGGTGTTTGCATGGGACCACAGACATCACTATGTACAAGCTGCAATTTCTGAGTAGCCCGGACTTCCCTTCAGTGAATGCAGACAAAAAATTTCAAATAGGTGCAACATTAACATTGAATGGAGCACCAAGACCAGTGTTTGATGATGAGGCCATCACGTAATCACTTAGATAATCTAGTGATATTCTAGTCTGTTAGTAGGCAGATAATGATATTTCTCAAGCTACTTGAACCTTACGACTCTGATACCGTGTAAGAAGGTAGTTACATAAGAGAACACATGAGCACTGGTGGAGAAGATAACAGATATATTAGAATTTCAAAAAATTGCTACTAACAACAAGTACATGGATGATGGCATTGTCCACCCATGCACTCTCAAGGTAGAGCTTAAATGGTGATCTAGACAATGCTAGATAGAGAGTTATAGTAGAGCTATGCCAGATCAATTCGATATCTAGGGTAGTGTGGAGGTCATGTATATATAGGCTAATGAAGAGATGTGGCCTTCAGTGGATGGCTATACATGGGCTATAGAACATGTATGAACATTTCCGACATAACCCCATATGCGGCTTAGGACAATTCAACCGACCTAGCATATATGAATGATTTATGACTTCAACATGGCATATTCCACATAATATTCCCTTTACCATTGCACTAGGGGTGCTATCCTTGGGCCTGCACCAGGAGGACCCCTAGCCCCATGGGACCCCTCATCTAGGGGCCCTACTAGCCCCCTTGGATCCCTCCCTTGGAGCTGCTCCTCGTTGCCTTGGATCCCACGATTGGGAACCCTCATAACTCCCTTTCCTTACAATACCTTACATGGTCCATTTGACCTTCATCACATGCAAGTTGGGATTCCTATCAATTGGGTAATGCACGCTTGGCTTCTCTCATAATGGGGGCCTTAAAATCTGAATTGGTACATACAATGATGAGGGGTAGACATTGGTCATATACTAACACCAACATCATGTTCATCTATGAGCCATCACATTGACTGGCCACACCTACCAATGTAGCTTCAGAGTATATTAGTAGACACCTTTAGATTCCCAAATATGCATTTGGACCCAATATGTACCTTGCACCATCATCGCCAAATAGTTGTAGCAAAACAGATGACTTTCAGATTTGAAGGACTCCAAAAACTTGCTATTTATGGACAAGCTTCCTCTCAAAAAAATACTCAGTGCTCACTTATTGATTACAATTGACCCAAGAGATTTTAGAAATAGCTAAACAAAGACATTAGCTCACTATTAGAAGTTATTTCACTAATTTAGAATGAGTAAGAAGTTGGAGGGTGTAATCTGGACTTTTTAGGAAGATGATAGTGAGCAGACATAGGTTGCTTGTAGATATCTTTTCTCATAATCTAATGAACCAAATGATGTGAAAAGTGATACATAGTAAGTAGACAGATCATGCTACTTATTCCAAGTTGAATCACACCAAATGGATGAGCATACATAGATGACTTCATTGATCAATATCAGTGAAATGAAGATTTTGCAGCAGACAAAAGTACATAGAGAATGACTTGCACTAAATGAATCAAATGTATATAATTATGAAAGTTGATACAAGGGAGATGATTTACACTTACTCATACAAATGTGGGCTTAGTGTACCTACAATCTTGAAGCTCAAGGACTCCTTCTCTGCTTCATGCCCCCCACCCCTTGCCTCAAAACTGTCCTTTACCTCTTGCATGATTCTAATGTTGACCTTGGTCTTGGTTGCTATTTCCTCTTCCACTTCCAAAACCTATGGCTTTGCCTCTTCCTCTGCTAGAGTAGAATACTTGCTTAGATTTAGGTTTTCCTCAGGAGTTTGAGTCCTCACCAAGATTCTTTTCTTCAATAATCAGTATGGACACTAAATCAATAAAATTCAAAATATTGTCCCTAGTCTGAATAGAAGCTCTAAAATGCTTATGTGTATCTCCTAAACCATGAAGGCACACTTCAATCTTATCATCATCATCTACATTCATGCCAATAGATGCAAGTGACTCACATATGCTTTTGATTTTTCAGGGTGTAGTCACTTATCGACATGCCCTTTTTCTCTAGTGTATGCAGCTCGTTCTTGACTTGCAATTTTTGTGCCTTTGTATTGGTCTCATACAATGTGACTAAACTATTCCAAGGCTCTTTCGAAGTCGTGATATCTGACCAATCATGCTATCTTATATGCTAACAGATAGCCAATACATTACCTTTTGTGCTCCTTGATTCCATTCTTCATATTCTCTTAAGTGGTCCAAAGTCTAATTCGTCTCTAGTAATTGTGGAGCATTTTTGTTCTCTCCTTTGATATACTTCTAGTGGCCTTTTCCTATCAAGAAATTCTTCATTTTGAATCTCCAAGCATAGAATTCGTTATTTTTTTGCAGTAATTTGCAACACTACAAAAACAATAGAAGTAGTACCTTTGCTTGAATATTGCCACACTATGACGTGACACTTTGATATAAAAAAAACACAATTTTTGTGTATCAACAGTACATGGAATTGCTTTAAATTTGGGATCTGGAATATTTGAGTGTAGGCAAGTAGAAGTATTGTTTGTCCACTGGTTTGTCCCCCAATAAGTATTGTTTGAGTTTTTGGACTATGAAGAGTGGCTAATTCTTCTCTCTTGATAATGTTGTAGCTCATCATAGTCTTTTTGCGGATCCTACTGACATATTGGATTGACCTATCTCGTTTATACACCTCACCATGTTAAGCATAAACTACCCCAATCACACAAGAACTTGCATCCATGTGCATGTGGATATCATTAGTCCAATGAGAAGTGATTAGAATGGGTGCTTGCATGAGCTTGAATCTATGAATTTGGTTAGCATGTTCTTCACCATCCTACCACTTAAAGGGGATATCCTTGCTGCTAGTCCTTGCAAGAGGCCTAAAAATATCAGTATACATTTGCATGAACAACTTTTGATAGTTTCTATATCCCAGAGAGCTTTTAACCTTATTAGGGCATCTTCACTCTAGGCATCTTTAACATGGTTATCATTTTATTTTTGGGTCCGATGGCATATCTTTGGATGATACTACGTGCCCAAGAAAGATGCCTTCCATTACAAAGAAATGACACTTTTTTGGGTTCCTTTTGTCCACATATTTCTTAAAATTTTTTGTAATTGTAGTAAATCTTCATCCAAGAACATTAATGTGCTAGTGGGGGTGCCTAGAAAAGAGAAAAATTCATCCATAAAAATTCAAAGATACTGTTGAGTCCATAAAAGTCATATTGGTCAAGTCAATCATAGTCAAAGTCAAGATGCAAAGTCAAATCGATCAAAGTCAACAAGGTCAAGGTCAAAGTCAATAGGGGAAAGTCAAAGTGTTCGAAGTGCAGGTGTCAAGGTACACAGGTAATGCACAAGTAATTTTCCACAAAGGGTGAATTGGAGAAAGTGGTTGCAGGTTGTAGAGGTATTTCTCTAATTTCCCTAAGGTTCAAAGTGTTTTTTAAAGTCTTTGGAAGGCTTAGGTGAACCCTCTCTTAGGTGCACAAGTGAAGAATTAAAAGGCAAAATGTGAAGGTATGTGAAGCGGCGGTGTACGCAAAAGTGAAAGCATGGCCCCCCAATTAAAATTTTTGTTTTAGCCTAAAGTCACTACAGGACAAAACAGGGATTCGTTGGCTGCCCACTTGTGGAGACAATCTTGGGACATCAAAGTGAGCACCAAGATACTCTTGCAGTTAGGAGCGTACGTGAATCAACACTAAAATCAAGGCAAGGACTATTCTTGGAGGACTAAGAAAGACTAAGCAAGGTGAGCATACTCTAAGCTAGGCAAGAGAGAGAGTGAAAGAGACACACAATGTGCGATGCAGAGAAGTGGAGTGCAAGGTGTGCATGAAGAGTGACCAAGGAAGTGTGTAGAGAAGTGCTAAGCTATTCACCCCAAGGATCCCAAGGTCTAATTGAAGTGTGCGCATGCCAACAGAAGGTGTCCAACCCTCCCCCTTATTGGAAGCTTGGTGCAATGTGTGCACAAGTGCAGGCTTGGAGAAGGTGGAGGTCTAGTGCAGAGAAGGCCGGCAGCAACAAGACGCTTGGGTATTTGGTATTTTGTGGTTGAGCACTCTGTGGGATTTTGCACAGAAGCATTGGGTTGTGTTAAAATAATGTTTAAATTGTTATCAGTTTTGGGTTCTTGGGATGGTTAGGGGTATGTAAAACAGAGGCCCTGTTTGTATTTTCCCAAATCTACAGAATCAGTTATATATGAATACACCGACTTAGTGTTCAGAGTTAAACTATCCTTCAACTATTTATCTGTTGTGCGCATTACAACATTATTCATCGCAATATGCTTAAACACGCAACTTTGTCACTTTATCGCGATATCAACTTAACTTAATACTTCGCCAGGGACTGAATTAAGTACTGAATTCAATTAACATAATTACAAAATACTCAGAATACTCAAGATATAGTCAATGCGACATACTCCACTTCAGGCACTTTGCCCAGACTAACAGTCGGGCGTCGACTACCCTCTGTTTCACGTACGTCCTTTTCATTAATAAAAAAACGTTACAACGATTATGCAATGCCCTTTTGGTATGCATGCAACTTTTTAGAATTACATTACAAAAATTATGAATTCCATTCCGACGGCTCACACTGGCATGCACGGTGGACTTGAACCCAAAAGGATAATACAAAATTTAGGATTCGTCTATAATGCCCTGTATATACATGGAGGGGCGAACTTAAAGGTGCGGGCGATTTTCTGCTTCAATGAATGTAACATATTCGCAAAATTTTGGGTTCAATAAGCTGTGCATCAGCCTTGACCGAACTGACAGCGATCACCTGACTTATTAATGACTAAGCCTGAGTCTGCAGGAAGGCTTCTTGTAAGTAAAAATCATTTGCGAGAGAAGCATCTCTGCGCAACTTTATTTTTGCAATTTCAGCATCTATCCTTGATAATCGTTCATCGTGGATGCCTAGCTACTTTTCTCTACGTCCAGTTCTTGAGACTAGAATTGCATCATTTTATAGAAATCTTGTCTTTCCTTTTGAATCGTTTCAATATCCTTCTTCAATTGAAGGTTTTTGCCAATCTCTTCATCCAATGCGCGACTTTTCTGGAATAAAGTCAAGCGCCAAGTTTCTAGTGTGACTCGGTAGATTAAATCCTTTGACTCAATTGAATGCAGAAGAGTTGCATTCCTAGTAGGGAGTCATAAAGATTGAATATAGGCATTAACTTAGTCTCAAGTGAAGCATTTTTGAATAAAAACACATGAATAGAACCTTAGTGGATCGACACACTCATCAAAAACTGTCTTTAAGTCCATTTTCATTTGCAGAGCCAAATCTGCCATTTCCTGACCTTTTTGCTCCACCAGAGCTAGATTTGCACGTGTATTCTCGAGAAGATTGCCCAATGCGGTCCTGGCATCTTCTTTATCAATCACCGTCCGCTTCAATTGATTAATCTCTTCATCACGGGTGGAAATGAGAGCATCTTTCTCTTTCAATTCTGCTTGCAGAAGATGAATTTGTTCCTCAAAGGAACTTTCTTCAACTTTTGCTATAAGCACTTCTTTCTGAAGTGGCGCAATGTCGGCTTCAAGCATATCCACTTTGGCTTGATACTACTGCCGAAGGGATTGTTGGGCCATGTGGAGGTGATGGGGAAGATGGGTGGAGAGATGAAGGAGGTAGTTGCCAATCTGAGCTAATTGGGCTAATGAGTCAGGGATGAGAGAGGTGGAGATGGGCTGTGAAGGATTAACGAAAACAGTGGCAGAGGAGGAGGGAGGGGAATAATCCGGTGAGGAGGGAAGATGATGGGTGGCTGACTGACTTGGGGAAGAAGGAGGGCTAGGCGGCAATGGCACCTTGGAGGGAGACAAAGGTAAGGGTGGATGTTGAGAGGTAGAAAGGAGAGCAAGTGTTGTTACCACGATGGTCGAAGCATTAGGTTGTGCGGTCTGTTCCTGAGGTTGAGATTGATCAGCAGGTTGTGCCGTTTTTGTGGCCGTATCGAGCATGAACTCCTGTGGATGGGACTCGAGTGGCACGACTTTATCGGCAAGTTGAACTTCGTCAATGACGGTATCAGGAAGGGCTTTTTTTGCAGGAGATGATGGAGGAGAAGGATTCTAGGCCGATGAAGCAGTGTCCTGCACTTGCACGGTGGAGGACGATGGGACTTTACTATGCGACGGGCTCAATTTATAGCATTTCTCTGGGAAGAATTGGAGAAGGTCTGCATCGTCGTTGATCTCCATCATTTGGACAGACTCTTCATGAAAGAGAAGAGTGTTCAATGGCGGTGGTTGCTCTGCTTGAATCACCAGAAGGAGGAAAGTGAGGAGGTGCGGCAAGCGAGTCCAAGGGATCTCATTCTTGGCTAATTGGCAAGAAACGGCTTAACATTCGTGGTGAATGCGCAAGAAAAAGAAAGAAGCCAACTTAACTGCTTCCCGTGCTGCAATATTAATCATAGAGTAAAATGGGCGAGAGATGCCATAGGTGCGCTTTTGCAGATTCAAGGCAGCGACAAGGAATTGGAGTGCTGTGTGCCTCCGGTTTGGGGTGACACAAAATGGCAAACTCGTTAGACGAATGCCGGGGAAAGAGTTCATTGCCGACATGGGAAGGAGAGGTCCATCGACCAAACCCTCATGAGGGAGATGAAATCCCTTAGCGACTGTACTAAGTGTGACGACGACGTGGGGGTTAAGACATGCAAGCGGCCAACATTGTTGTGTAGCAGGCATAGCCGCAATGGCAGAGATTATCTGCGCAAAAAAAGGATGACACTCCACTAAATGCCAAGGCAATTCAGCAAAGGCCAGGAGACCACGAGCATGCAAGAACTGGCTCACTTCCAGAGCGAGACCAGCATGGATGGTAATGATGTTTGCTAGAGCTTCCATGGCGTAGATGAAAATGCAAAAAGACACAATAACATAGAGTTCACAAACACACAAGGTTGCAATAGCGAAAAACAATGTGAAGAACAGGATTAAGTAGAAACATGGAAGGAATCATGCGGAAAGAAACATAATCATCACACAGTATTGGAAATATACAGATACAATGGCGACATGCATGCATTAACATAATCAAAGACAGAGACGGCGACTACTAATCATAGTTAGGTAAGAAAACAGAAATATTACGGTTAGTCGGTCAATCGGAATCACGCAGAAAGGAAAAGAATGAAGAGTCAGAATAGTGGAAAAAATGGATGTGGAATGAAAAGACCGATTAATCATCATGAGGAAGAAGACAGAGAATAGCGGGACAAAGCTTTGATCCATTGATTGCCTTAGGGAGAAGGTTACCAGTTAAAGTGGATAACCGGAAAGTCGCTGGTCCCACTTGTTCGGCAATATGGTAGGGACGAAACCAACACAATTTAAAATTTCCTGTGGATCGATTAGATTTAGCATTATAAAAGAGCACTAATTGATTTATCGTAAAAACGGGGGTTTTAAGGAAATGATCATGAGTTCTTGCTTGTCTGAGCTGAAGTTCCTGCAGCACCAGAAAACTTTCAAGGTGCTGTTCATCCATAGATCGTAAAGCATCCAATCGAAAAGGAAATGATTCTTTCGGGAGTAACTTCTGTTCTAATGCTACACGCAGGCTAGGAACCACCATTTCCAGAGGGGGAATCACGTCCAAACCATATGCGAACTTGAAGGGAGTTGTTCCGGTCGCCACTTTATATGTTGTACAATAAGCCCATAATACCAGAGGTAGGAATTGATCCCATCTCTCTAGGAAATCCAATACCAGTTTCTTTAAAATGTTCAACAGAGATTTGTTTGTGCTCTCGGTGAGGCCATTCGCTCGTGGATAGTAGGGGGGAACTGAACTTATGCACAATCTGGAAGGTGTGAGTAAGCACTTGCATTGATGTGTTAGCAAAGTGCATACCTTGATCAGTCACAATCTCCAAGGGTAAACCATAGCGTGGAAAAATATCTTCCATCAAACATTTAGCAACCGCAACAGCTGTGGCTGACCGTAGAGCCCAAGCTTCGGCCCATCGAGTCGCATAATCCGTGCATGTAAGAATATATCTGTTACTGGTAAGTGCCGCAAGAGGTGTAATCAGTCCGATAAAATCCAAACCCCATTTCTGAAAAGGGTTCGAGAGGAAAAACTCGTTGGAGCGAAAAGAAATGTCTCTGTAAAGGTTGACCTGAACGCTGACACGCATCGCACTGTCGCACAAACTTGGTCACATCACGGTACATTGTAGGCCACCATAAACCACTCTGTAGAATCTTTCGGTGGGTCAAGTCAACCGAAAAATGACCTCCAGCTGGGGAAGAATGAGCCATTGTGATTACTGAAGCAGTTTCATGTGGTGGAACACATCTTAGTAGCACTCTCGAGTGATCGATGTAATATAACTATCCTACAATTAGCCGGAATCGTCGACTATACATGGCCAGTTTTCGTCGAGCAGTAGGAGAGGTCATGCCAGGAGGACATCCACTTGTCAAGAAAAGCATCAAAGTGTCATAGTAGGAGGATTTTACTAGCAATTCTTGCTGATCATCCTGTATCGTCTCTGTTGCATATATAGCGGGTGTGGTATCATCAACTCCTTCCGGAAGTTCAAAGGAATCTAACCGAGATAAAAAGTCAGCAAGCACGTGTGCGGAGCCTGGTCGATGTACTATCGAATAATCAAACTCTTGGAGCAACAATACCCATCTTGCTAACCATCCTCCCAGATGCTGTTGATGAACAAGGTACACCAAGGCTGCATGATCGACATGAAAGGTGAAAGGACGTCCCAATAAATAATGTCAGAATTTCTTCACCAAATACACTAATCCGAGACATTCACGTTTGGTGATTGAATAATTGCGCTCCACCTGAGCTAATCTGTAACTTGCATAATACACTAGATGGAACCATTTCTTTGTTTGCTGCATCAGCACGTTGCCAATTGCAATGTCGGACGCATCCACAAAGATGTGAAATGGGAGTTCCCAATTTGGCGCTTGTAAAATAGGTGCCTGCGTTAAGAGTGATTTCAACCGATCAAAAAACAACTGACAGGCTTCAGTCCATTCAAACTGGCAGGGAGTATTGGTTATCAGGTGATTGAGTGGTGTGGCCAGATGAGCAAGCCACCGCAAATGTCGCCCATGCCCACCGGATTTGTCCCAAGAAGAGCATCACTTCTTTGGGTGTCTTGGGAGCAGGTGCCTCCAGTACCACCTTCACTTTATCTGGATCAACTTGGATCCCCTGCTTTGAGATGATGTGCCCTAGAAACTTGCCACAAGATACAGAGAATACAGATTTATTGGGGTTAAAGCACAAACAGTATTCTTGACACTTTGAGAAACAACACCGTAAATGATATAGATGCGCCGACATATCACCGGATAAGGAGAAGTCATCCAAATAAACTCTCATGAACGTAGTTAGATAAGGCGAGAAAACTTCCTGCATACAACGCTGAAACGTACTTGGAGAATTTCGAAGACCAAACCACATCATTGTACACACATAGACACCCCAATTGGTTATAAATGCTGTCTTTGGGATGTCCTGCTCCACCATTCATACTTGATTATAACCATTATATCCATCCAAAAAGGAGTACATCTCACGGCCTGCCACATCATCTAAAATTGTGTCTAGAAATGGTAGAGGGAATGGATCAGGTACTGTGCTTGCATTTAATTTCCGATAGTCCACAAAAATTTTTAATTGCTTATTCTTCTTAGGGACTATGACAATGGGGGAAATCCACTCCGCATGCTCGATGGGGACAATAAACCCAACCTTCAGCAATCGATCCAATTCTACTTTGAACTGAGCCGCATAGTGAGGATTCATTCTATAGCTGGGTTGTTTAATAGGCCGAGCATCTAGTTTCAACATAACCTGGTGTTGATAGATGCGCGGATCCAACCCCTTCATATCACGGTAATCCCAAGCAAATACATCAGAGAATTCACGTAGTAACTGCAGTAAGTTATCTTGGAAGGTCTCTCATAGTCCCGCCTTGATCTTTACTGGCCGTGGATTGGCTTCATCACCTAAGTTGCAGGTAACCAATTGGTCTTCCTATACGTAAAACTATTGGGGCATAGCAAAGTCATCAACTAGCTGAAGCAATTTTTGTAGCATCGTATCATCCAAGGTCGGTGCTTCACTTGATTCTGGTTCACCGGTCAGTGGTACTATCGTATAGGTCATCGGACTCCAGTTATCTTCCACCGTTTGTAAGTCCACAGTTCCAAGCGCCATCAGATCCTTGTTGGCTTTAAGAAAAGCTTCCTCTTCATCATCTGAAAGACCATCCAGCATGTGTACAGGTTCTGCTACATATGGTCGTGCATGCAAGTCACAAGGCTTCATGTTTTCCAGTGGAACGACATATTTCCGGTCGTTATACTTAAAAATCAATTCATGCACTGACTAATCCTGAACTACCTTAGCTTGCTTTAACCATGGTCATCCAAAGAGCAGGTTATAATCAAGGCTGGATTCTGGTAATTCCAGAACAACGAAGGTCATTTAATACAGCTCCTTGAAGAGTAATAGGAATGTCTCACACCAAAATCCAACCGGATGAACTCGGGATTGATCAGCCATGCAGACAAAAAATTGGACAGGTTCGATGTGCGTCCATTCCATCCGTTGACAAAGTGCAGCTGTTGCAATGTTTACTCCAGATCCTCCATCAATTAATACTTGGGTTATTTTATGATTCTTATACCAAACCATAATCAAGGGCACCGTGTGGTCCAAGGGACTTCTAATCAAGGGATTGTGGGTTTGAGTCCCACCGGGCGTGCTAGTGTGAGCCCTCATCGGATCTAGTTTGGGCTGAATTGTTGCTGTCGAAGGAGCACATGAAGGTCCTGGACTGACCTGTTGTTGGAATTGTTGACGTACGCCACGGAACAAAGGCAATAATTGTCCCAATGGTAACTGACGTCTTGGATAAGACATCCCACACCGGATCACATTTTGTTGTTTTTGGTACGGAGTCTGATGGGGACTCCGGTATTGTTTGGGTCAGATTTCTTCCTTCCGGTACTACCTGCGGTATGCTTTGCTGCATCACTGGAACTGGGTCAGGAGAAACATTTTGTTCTTGGGTCGCCCACTTGCTTGCTTTTAGTAAACACCTTCTGTTGTTCACAAATTCCAGGTTCAAAAATCTCCACAATTGGCTGTAATTGCTTTCCCAAGCGTGTTTGCACCACTGCCGTTTGAGTGTCTACTGCTGAAATATACACCATATTTGCCATCGGGTGTTGTCATTCCTTTTTCCTTTTATCGTACTCAGCCGCATTTTTACAGTACCTATGGATATGCCCTATTTCACCGCAAAAATGACATTTAGGTGGTGGAGGAGATGCACCTTCACCTGATGGATCCGCATTCCATCGAGTTTGTCCAAAGTTAGTTGATTGAGCTCCTCTATAATTCTTGTATCATGGGTAAGGAGTATTACTCGTTTGTGGTGGTACGTAGTGACTGGCCGGTTGCCCTTGTTCCTGAATAATGGCATTGACAGCCGCTCTGCTTTGTACCCTTGCGTTATAAGGATAGGTCTCCGTAGTGTGGTCCACTGATGGCAAATAGCGCAGGTCATTTGATTCAAAGCACATGGTGAGCTAGTGTGTCCTGTGGTTTTACATTTAGTACAATAAATCTGTTTCAGAGGATCCTCATTCGAATGCTTGGATGCCTTCAACCACTCGAAATCTTCAGTGAATCCTCTCACTTTATTCTCTAACTGTAAAGCCATAGCGATTACGGCATCCAAGGTCATTCCTCCCACACATCGTATAATCATGATCTATTTCAATGGGGGGTTTAATCCGTTTATGAACCACTGAGTAATGATGTCATCTGGTAAATTGGCATGCGCTGGTGGTAATTGTTGTAAATGCGTCCGAAATAGAGTGGCATAGTCTTGTACATTCTGGTGTGGCTTTTGCCTATTCTACAGGTAATAAAAAATTTCTGCTGGGTTTTTCTTTAACCAGAATCATTGCAGGAATGCATACTTCACGTCATCATACTGTCGAAAATGATTCAGGTCATACTCGGTTAACCAGCGTGCAACTTCATTAACCAAAGTTGACTGGAACACAATGGCTTTATAAGTAGGGTCTGTTGGGTAATTCAAAATTGCATAATTAATTTCAAATGTCTGCACATGCGCATCAGGATCATCTCCCAAAAAACCTCCAAATTTTGTGTAGGTGACTCCGGTGAGCATCGAACGTGGTGGAATAATCTGTTGCTATTGTTGTTGTTGCTGTTGCTGTTGTTGTTGTTGTTGTTGTTGTTTTCACTGTTGTTGTGAATTACTGATGTTGCCTAAATTCTTGGGAAGTGTTTCTTGATGTTCCTGGACGATATGGTCACTTTGCCAACTTTTCGGTCCAAAGATGTCTTTGAGCCGATTACTTAGCTCAAAATCTAGCAGCCCTTTCTCTCCCTTAGTGTCGAAATTGGCTAGACTTTCACGTAAAAATGGTGAATGCAATAAATTCCTACCGAACGATAGCGCACTATCATCGAAGATCACCGAATTGTTATCGGATAATGCTGAACTCTCACCAAAAATCGTCGAATTCTCCTTGGATAACACTAAACTATCACCGCACTGTGCCGAAGTACAACCAGAAACTAACGTACTACCTTCAAAAAGTATCGAACTATCATCGAAACGCACCAGATTATCGCTGCACTCTACCGAACTGTTGATATATTTAGGTAGTGATGTGTGTGAACACTCTAGGACTGCCGGGGCACTTTTTTCCCTCTTTAGGAGGTTTTTTTCCCCCGGCTTGTATACACACCTATTGCCCTAATGGGCTACTTATCTTTGTACATTCTCTAGTAATACATTCAGTCTTGTGTGTTGTGCTCCAAGCTTCTTCTTCTTCCTGGTGCTGTTCGCGTGCTTCCGCAGACGTCTAACTCCAACAATTGGTATCAGAGCAGGTCGTCGCTTCTTCTAGGGCGCCGTCGACACTTCTCCGTTTGCAGTCTCAGATTCGCACGATATTTGGTGAGCATACTCAGGGTGTTTCCGAGATCAAAACAGCTTTGCTATGTGGTGCCAAAATCGCGATCTGAGCTCGTTTCGGCCTCCGAACGCACTATCGCAGCGCTTGTGCAGGCTATTTCGTCCTTTTGTGCCAAAGGTATATACCAGTTTCTGTTCGCCAGTTTAAGCGTCTCGAAGTCTGCTACAGGTCTAGCAGAACTCGTTTGGGTAGTTCCGTTCAACTTTTTTAGATACAGTCAATTTTCTGCATCAAGGTATTTTAGTCACCGGCATGGCTAAAAGCAGTGATGTATTCCGTATGTTGGTTGTTGAGGATAAGTTGGATGGTACCAACTACCCATTATGGGCTTATATGATGTGACATGTACTGGTTGCAAAAGGATTGTGGAACATTGTGCAGGGTGTTGAAAGACGTCCTGTTACACCTGTAACGACAGGTACTGCAAATACAGGTGTTGGAGCTGATGAAGATGGTGTCGAAGATGATATTCCGCAGATTCCTGTTCGTGCTGCTGTTTCTGTTGCACCTACTGCAGAGCAGATTCGTTGGGATGGCAGAGATGCCCAGGCACATGCATTGATAGCTTTGTCTATCAAACGTGCCTTCCTCACATTCGCTCTTGCAGAATAGCAAAGGATGCTTGGGATACACTTACCACTTTGTACCAGGCTAGGAATGAGGCTCGTGTTGCTTACCTCCGAAAACAGTTGGAGAGTGAGCACATGAATGAAGGTGATTCTATGGACAGTTTTCTTACAAAGATCAAAGACCTGAAGGAACAATTGATTTCTGCTGATGAGGTTATACCAGATAGCTCACTTGTGCAGACCGTTCTGAATGGTCTTCCTAATTCATATCAGAGTTTTGCCTCTACTCTTCGGTTGATGATGAAAGGCAATCCGAATGCCTTGTCATTTGAGGAATTAGTCTCTGTTCTATTGCAGGAAGATCAGTCCAGGCAGAACAGGTCCATTATGCGTGTTGCAGATCAAGCTTTCCTGGCTAGTCAGAAGGGCAAAGGAAAATGGAGCTCTTCTACTAGTAAGCAGAAATCTGCAAATGCTGCACATTCAAAGAACCAAGACAAAGATGAGAAAAAATCAGAAAAGCAAAAATTGTTTTGTAAGTACTGTAAAGGCAATGATCATATCATAAAGAACTGTCCAAAACTGGCTGCTAAAGAGGCAAAGAAGAAAGAGGCTGGAATGGTTGTTGCAGAGGCCTCTACACCAAAAACAGAGTCTGCAAATCTTGTGCAGGAAGAAGAATGGGCGTTTACTACTGTCTGCAGTTTTGACCCATCTTCTCCTGATCAGTGCATGTCTGCAGTAGACTCAGATGTTTGGTACTTTGACAGTGGGGCAACCAAACATATTACCTCGCAGCGCAGTTTCTTCTCTTCACTCGAGCCTGCTCCTACAGGGAATACTGTCACATGCGCCAATAACTCCTCTTATCCTGTTATGGGAGTTGGTAAGATCATTCTGACTACTGATGATGGTAATTCTTTCACTTTGTCAGATGCTTTATTTGTGCCAGGGATCAAAAAGAATCTGTTATCAGTTTCTGCATTAGCCAAGATTGGCTTGGTTGTGAAATTTGTTGATGACAGGTGTACAGTCCATGATCTCTCAAATGGCGATGTGATTATTGCTTCTGGCATTTTATGTCGTGGGCTGTATAAGCTCATAGACTATGAAAGATCTGTGAATGATTCGGCATGTGCAGTTCATGATTCTCAGGCTATGTGAGATGCAAAGCTTTGGCATGCACGCTTTGGTCATCTGAATTTTGCTAGTTTGTTACGCCTGCAGAAATCTGAAATGGTGTCCTCTTTGCCCAAACTTGAGGCACCTGGAAAACATGTTTGTGAAGGCTGTATTTTGGGCAAAATGCAGCGTTCTTCCTTTCCAAAAGATGGTTCAGTTCGGGCTACGCAGAAATTGCAGCTTGTACATAGTGATGTCTGTGGTCCTATGCAGACACCCTCTTTTGGAAATTACCTTTACTTTGTGACTTTCATTGATGATTTTTCCAGGCATGCATGGGTATATCCACTCAAAACAAAGTCCGAAGTGTTCATGTGCTTCAAACAGTTTTTGGTTTTGGCTGAAAATCTGTCAGCATGTAAAATGGGCACCCTCCGTTCTGATCGAGGGGGGGAATATATGTCTTCAGATTTTAATGCATTTCTGGCTGAACGTGGGATAAAACACCAGTGTACAGTGCCGTATACACCTCAACAGAATGGAGTTGCTGAACGGAAGAACAGGTCTCTCATGGAGATGGCGAGGTGTATGGTCAAGAGTCAAGCTTTACCTCATAGTTTCTGGCTTGAGGCTGTCATGTGTGCAGCATATGTACTTAACAGGTGTCCCACTAAAGCGTTGCAGTCTATCACTCCATATGAGGCTTGGCATGACCGCAAGCCATCTGTTGCTCATCTGCGTGTTTTTGGTTGTTTGGCATATGCATTAGTGCCTGAACAACATCGCAGAAAATTGGATGATAAGGCAGTAAAATGTATTTTTGTTGGGTACAGTTCTGAAAGTAAAGGCTATCGTCTGTATCATCCACAGACTAAACACATTCTGGTTAGCCGTGATGTTGTCTTTGTGGAAGATGCTATTCAGCCATTGCTTTCATGTACTAAGGAGACATCTGTTAGCTCCAAAGACATGTATGATACTTTGATGCCTCTTTTTACAGGTGGACAGTCTAGTGCTGGTCCTAATGAGGCAACTTCTCAACCTTTGCAGGTTTCATATGATGATGCAGATCATTCCATTTCTGATGCAGATTTACATGATGCACTTGATGATGAGAGAGCTGATATTGAGCAGGCAAAAACTATGCCAAAATGGTTGGTGCAGACTTTGCGTGACAGCAAATTAGATGCACCTTTGTCATATCGTACTCGTTCAGGCTCTCACAGTGCCTCCTTTGCATCAGATTGCTATGCTATGGCTGCATCTAGTCTCTGTGATGAGAATGAGCCTGTTTCTTTTGATGAAGCACAAAATTCAGAAAATTGGATGGCTGCTATGCAATGTGAATATGATGCTATAATGAAGAATGGTACATGGTTTTTATGTGACTTGCCTCCTGGCAAGAAGGCCATTGGCACTAAGTGGGTATACAAGCTGAAGCGTAAACCTGATGGTACAGTTGACAGGTATAAGGCTAGGCTTGTTGCAAAGGGTTATGCGCAGGAAAGAGGCATTGATTTTGATGAGACCTTTGCACCTACATGCCGTATGACTACTGTTCGGAGCATTTGTGCACTTGCAGCCCATCATGGTTGGAATGTACATCAGTTGGACATTAAAACAGCATTTCTGAATGGTGACTTGCATGAAGAAGTGTATGTTTTTCAGCCCCGTGGCTTTGTGCAGAAAGGGCATGAAAACCAGGTGTGCAGGTTAAAGAAGGTGTTATATGGTTTAAAGCAAGCACCACGAGCTTGGTATGAGAAGATACATGCCTATCTGATTGCACATGGTTTTGAGAACAGTCCAACTGAAAGCACCTTATATGTTAAGCGTGCTAATGATGTGCTTCTGATCATTATTGTCTATGTTGATGACATGCTGCTCACTGGTCCTATTGAGACACATATTGCTGATTTTAAGGCTGATTTGCATGCCTCATTTGAGATGTCTGATTTGGGGCATTTGCATCACTATTTGGGCATTCAATTTATGCACGTTGACGGTGGAGTGGCTTTGTGTCAAACGAAATATATTGACACATTATTGCAGCGTTTTGGCCTTGAAGACTGTAAGCCTATTGCCACTCCTATGGAGACAGGTTTACGATTGAGTCTTCATGATGCTGGAGATGCATTTGATGCTGTTCTCTATTAGCAGGCTGTTGGATGCTTGATTTACTTATGCATTACTCGGCCAGATATTCAGTTTGCTGTCTCACAGATGAGCAGGTTTATGCATTGCCCAAGAGTCACGCATTGGAAAGCGGTTAAGCGCATCTTTCGCTACTTGAGTGGTACTCGGCTACTTGGGTTGTTTTATCCCAAGGGGGGATCACTACCGCCAGATTTGCATGCTTTTCTGACTCAGATTGGGCTGGTTGCTATGACACTCGTGTGTCCACCAGTGGTTTTTGCTTCATGCTTGGTAGCTCATGTATATCTTGGTTGAGCAAGAAGCAGCCTACTGTGGCCACTTCCAGTTGTGAGGCTGAGTATAGGGCAGCTTTCACAGCGACTGTTGAGTGTGTGTGGCTCAGATGCCTTATGGCTGATTTGGGTGTTGGCCAGTCTTCTGCCACCACCATCTTCACTGACAGTCAGAGCGCATTGGCAGTTGCGAGGAACCCTGTGTTCCATGCTCGCACTAAGCACATTGAGGTGCATTATCACTATGTCAGGGAGAGGTTCTCTGCTGGGGAGATCAGCTTGGCATATGTGCCCACGCAGGAGAACATTGTAGACCTTTTCACGAAGGCTCTGCCTAGGGAGAGGTTTGAAGCTTTCCGCAAAGCTTTGGGCTTACTTCCTTTTGTGGAGTGATTTCCACATAGCTTGGCACTTCCTTATACATGAGTGCAAGCTCCTTGTTCACCGCATCACTCCCAGGGGGGATTTGTTGATATATTTAGGTAGTGATGTGTGTGAACACTCTAGGACTGCCGGGGCACTTTTTTCCCTCTTTAGGAGGTTTTTTTCCCCCGGCTTGTATATACGCCTATTGCCCTAATGGGCTACTTATCTTTGTACATTCTCTAGTAATACATTCAGTCTTGTGTGTTGTGCTCCAAGCTTCTTCTTCTTCCTGGTGCTGTTCGCGTGCTTCCGCAGACGTCTAACTCCAACACGAACTGCTTCTACACAGCACCAAACTGCCATCGAAATGGCCACTAGTTTGCTAGATTGAACCTTCTGCAACTGAACTTGGTTGTTCTTAACTTCTACCACTAGAGGGTATTCCTAACAAACTCGGAACTACCCAAGGATGTTGATCACTTTGATTTTTGTGGTACGATTCACCGGAACATGTTACCGGCATATATCAAGGAATTCTTCTTCGATCCTTAATCCTTTCTCAATTGGCTACTCCATTTCCCATAGACGGCCCCAGTGTTAAACTAATGTTGAAACTGTTATCAGTTCTGGGTTCTTGGGATGGTTAGGGGTCTGTAAAATAGAGGCCTGTTTGTATTTTCCCAAATCTACAGATTCAGTTATATACTAATACACTGACTTAGTGTTCAAAGTTAAACTATCCTTCAACTATTTATCTATTATGCGCATTACAACATTATTCACCGCAATACGCTTAAACGCGCAACTTTGTCACTTTATCGCGATATCAACTTAACTTAATACTTCACCAGGGACTGAATTAAGTACTGAATTCAATTAACAGAATTACAGAATACTCAGAATACTCAAGATATAGTCAATGTGACATGCTCCACTTCAGGCACTTTGCCCAGACTAACAGTCCAGCATCGACTACCCTCTATTTCACGTATGCCCTTTTCATTAATAAAGAACGTTACAACGGTTACACTACGCCCTTTTGGTATGCGTGCGACTTTTTAGAATTACATTATAGAAATTATGAATTCCATTCCGGAGGCTCATAGTTGTATTATTGGATTGTGTTGTGCATCACCATTGTATTTGTCTTCTTATAACCAATCGACAGAAGCTTCCAGTGTGTATCTTTCTTCTTGTCTTTCCTTTTTCTCCTACAAACACTCAAATCCCTTCTTCTCCAAGAATCCCCCAACAAAATTTGGCACGCCCGGTGGGACTCCAAGGAGATTTGAGCATAGGAGAAACCAAGTGCAAAGTGTACAAGAGGTCAAGTGTCGACAGTACTACAGTGCTACTTCATTGAGCTAAGAGGTAAATATTCTTATCAATTATCTCATACTAAGAGGACTATGAATAGCCCATGAACGCAACCCGGTCCCAAACATTGAGGGTCATCTGCAAGCAAACAAGAAGGAAGGCTATTAGAAGATCCTTCAATCCACTTTCATCAACTTCATGAGTAAAGAGCATTATAGACTTGGAAACCAAGATTAAATATAAAATTTCCTTCTTTCGAAGGCTTAGCTCAGGAAGATTTAGATGAGCATATTAGAAGGTTTTTAGCACTATGCAAAACTAGAGGCTTAATGGGAAGAGAGGATGCCTTTTTGATGCTCTTCCCTGCCACATTAAAAGGGTTAGAAGATAAATGGTTCAGCCAATTTACTGAGAACCATTTTACAACTTGGGACTTTATGAAAGATGCATTTAGAACTCAATTCCAACATGGAAATACTACAAAGATCACCATAGAGGAACTAGAAAATTTGAGATTGGGTCCAAGTGAAAAGTTCCCAGAGTTTGTGACTAGGGCCAAGGCACTAATGGCTAAATTGCTAGATCCACCACATGATTTTTTTGTTAAGAAATGGTTATCCAAGCCCCTTCCAGTGACCCAATGTAAAATCAAGGAATTAGTGTTGGTTAAGAAATGGTTATCCACCCAATGTAAAATCAAGGAATTAGTGTTGCCCACAGCCTCCATAGAGGAGTTCATCAACATAGCTACACGACTGGAGCATATATTAAGGCAACAATATGGAGCAATTTCTTCTCAACTACCCTATTCTATAGAAATGGAGGATCCAGTAATCTAGCTAAGGGAAGAGCTGGAGGGCTTAAAAAGGAATAAGCCCCTCAAAGAGGAGGAGAATGCTGTTACTCAGTTGAGGAGGGAGATTGAGGCATTAAAGCTCCAAAAGGAGGAGGAAGCCCAAGCAGAGGAATTGGCTCAGCTGCGATAGGAGTTGCAGGAACATGATTACGAAGTGCATGGAAGAAGAAGAAGTGAGGCATGTGACGTGTGCCAAAGGTGTGGACCCAAGCCAACAAAGCAGAGGCACAACCCTTTGATTATTTCCACTTCTCGGCAACCATTTGAGAAGTGGGGGCTAGATTTTGTAGGGCCCATCTACCCTCCATCGATTCCAAAAAGAGAGAAGTATCTATTGATCGCCACATATTATGCGACTAAGTGGGCTGAAGCTATTGCCCCCTGACTGCAATGCTCAAACTATTGCTAATTTCATTTATAGTAGCATCATTTGCAGGTTTGGATGTCCACTTGAAATTTGTTCATACCAAGGTACTCATTTTGTGAATAAAGTCCTACAGGAAATTTTCAACAGGTATAGAATTCTACATAGGACCTCTTGTGCCTATTATCCAAGAGCTAATGGACAGGCAAAATCCACCAACAAGGTATTAATTGCCATGCTAAGGAAAGAATGTATGTTACAGCCCACTTCCGAGGGCATTTCTTATCAAGGTACCCTATGGGCATACATGTTAGCTTACAAAGAGGCTACTGGCTACTCTCCATTCCAACTGGTTTACGAGATATTACCAATTGAACCCTTTGAATTTTTACATGGATCACCAAAAGTAGCATTCATGTAGGGAAAGAAAGATTGTGGTGTCTCTCAGAGGCTTTGAGCACTGCATAAAGTGGAGGAGATACGTCTACATGCAGCAAAACAATTGATAGAGACTCAGATGAAGAGGAAGGACACACACGATCAGAATCTGTGGAACAACAACATAGAGCCAGTCATGTTAGTTCTTCTCCATAGACCTCAAATCCAAACACAAGTTAGAGGAAAATGGCTTCCACACTAGGAAGGACCTTATCGAGTTAAAAAAATGTTGAATTGGGGTGCTGTGGAGTTAGAGATGCTAAAAGGAGAGACCTTGCTACTGGTCAACATATCAAGGCTCAAGGCCTATCATCAACACAACTGAAGAATTATGGATCACTTGGAACTACAAAATCTGTCGAGATTGTACATAGCCTTCTCATGTCATTTTTGCTTACGTTTTAGTAGTTTTCTTGATCCATTTCATGGTCGTTCCTTGAGTTTTTAACAAATTTAGCAACCATTTCATAACCTCTGCAAAAGTACAATTTTTGGAAATTTTTGGGGAATTTCTCAGAATTTTTGAAGCATTTTTTGGATTTTTCAGGTATTTTTCATCCTTTTTAAGTATCATTTTCTTGCCAAATTGGAGGAATACAGGAAGCTCTCTGTGGTTTTGAGTGAAAAAGTTGGGCTAGCCTCTAGGATATTTTTTGAGAATTTTTTGAAGATTTTTTGGATTTTTTCGTAATTTTTTTGGATTTTTTATGTATTTTCTTTAGTTTTTGGATAATTTCGAAAAAAAAGAGGCCCCTCAGGCGTTTTATTTTTCCCCCCAAAGAAAAAAGAGGAAGAGAATTAAAGAAAAAAAAAAAAAATATATATATATATATATCTCCTACCCCCCTGCCCCCCGCCCCTCCCTCACCCTCCCTTTACCGTTCTGCCCAACCACATCCTTACCCCTCCCTACAATATCCATCTTAGCCCCTCAGCCCTCCCTTTCCCCTCCTTTCTACCCTTCCCTTGCCCTCCATTGTTTTTTCATGCAAAAATTCCACTTTTGGGTTCTTCTCTGGTGCCTGTTCTGTCCTCCTTGTGGTGGACTTGGTAGCTCCTCAGGTTTCCTTTTGAAGATTTTGTAGCACAAGAATCATTGTATCATGCTCAAAGTTTTGGCTATCACTCTCCGGGACGGAGAGCACATTAGGTGGTGGGCAACTGTTGAGCCCATAAAAGTCATATTGGTCAAAGTCAACTGTAGTCAAAGTCGATCGTAATCAAAGTCAAGAGGCAAAGTCAAAATGGTCAAAGTCAAAAAGGTCAAGGTCAAAGTCAACAGGGGCAAAGTCAAAGTGCTCGAAGTGCAGGTGTCAAGGTGCACAGGTAGTGCACAAGTAATTTTCCACAAAGGGTGAATTGGAGAAAGTGGTTGCAGGTTGTAGAGGTATTTCTCTGATTTCCCTAAGGTTCAAAGTGTTTTTTAAAGTGTTTGGAAGGTTCAGGTGAACCCTCTCTTAGGTGCACAAGCGAAGAATTAAAAGGCAAAATGTGAAAGTATGTGAAGCGGCAGCGTACTCAGAAGTGAAAGCTTTGCCCCCCAATTAAAATTTTTGTTTTAGTCTAAAGTCATTGCAGGACAAAAAAGGGATTCGTTGGCTGCCCACTTGTAGAGACAATCTTGGGACATCAAAGTGAGCACCAAGATACTCTTGCAGTTAGGAGCGTACGTGAATAAACACTAAAATCAAGGCAAGGACTATTCTTGGAGGACTAAGAAAGACTAAGCAAGGTGAGCATAGTCTAAGCAAGGCAAGAGAGAGAGTGAAAGAGACACACAGTGTGCGACACAGAGAAGTGAAGTGCAAGGTGTGTGTGAAGAGTGACCAAGGAAGTGTGCAGAGAAGTGCTAAGCTATTCACCCCAAGGATCCCAAGGTCTCATTGAAGTGTGCGCGTGCCGACAGAAGGTGTCCAACCCTCCCCCTTATTGAAATCTTGGTGCAAGGTGTGCACAAGTGCAGGCTTGGAGAAGGTGGAGGTCTTGTGCAGAGAAGGCCGGAAGCAACAAGACCCTTGGGTATTTAGTATTTTGTGGTTGAGCACTCTGTGGGATTTTGCACAGAAGCATTGGGTTGTATTGTGCATCACCATTGTATTTGTCTTCTTATAATTAATCGACAGAAGCTTCCAGTGTGTATCTTTCTTCTTGTCTTTCCCTTTTCTCCTACAAACACTCAAATGCATTCTTGTCCAAGAATCCCCCAACAAAATTTGGCACGCTCTCCAAGGAGATTTGAGCATAGGAGAAACCAACTGCAAAGTGTAGAAGAGGTCAAGTGTCGACAGTACCCAGTGCTACTTCATTGAGCTAAGAGGTAAATATTCTTATCAATTATCTCATACTAAGAGGACTATGAATAGCCCATGACCGCAACCCGGTCCCAAACATTGAGGGTAATTGCAAGCAAACAAGAAGGAAGGCTATTAAAGATCCTCCAGTCCACTTTCGTCAACTTCATCAGTAAAGAGCATGGCAGGACAGATAGACTTGGAAACCCTATTATCAAGATTAAAAATAAAAATTTCCTTCTTTCAAAGGCTTATCTCAGGAAGATCCTGATGAACATATTAGAAGGTTTTTAACACTATGAAAAACTAGAGGTTTAATGGGAAGAGAGGATGCCTTTTTGATGCTCTTCCCTGCCACATTAGAAGGGTTAGCAGATAAATGGTGCAGTCAATTTGCTGAGAACCATTTTACAACTTGGGACTTAATGAAAGATGCATTCAGAACTCAATTCCAGCATGGAAATACTACAAAGATCATCATAGAGGAACTAGAAAATTTGAGATTGAGTCCAGGTGAAAAGTTCCCAGAGTTTGTGACTAGGGCCAAGGCACTAATGGCTAAATTGCTAGATCCACCACATGATTTTTTTTAAAGAAATGGTTAGCCAAGCCCCTTCCAATGACCACCCAATGTAAAATCAAGGAATTAGTGTTGCCCACGGCCTCCATAGAGGAGTTCATCAACACAGCTACACGACTAAAGCAGATAAGGCAACAATATGGAGCAATTTCTTCTCAACTACCCTATTCTACAAAAATGGAGGACCTAGTAATCCAGCTAAGGGAAGAGCTAGAGGGCTTAAAAAGGAACAAGCCCCTCAAAGAGGAGGAGAATGTTGTTATTCAGTTGAGGAGGGAGATTGAGGCATTAAAGCTCCAAAAGGAGGAGGAAGCCCAAGTAGAGGAATTGGCTCAGCTACGACAGGAGTTGCAGGAACTCAAAGGGGGTGGCATCAAGGGTGGACTTTGGTGTACCATGTGCAGCAAGCAAGGTCATATAGTAAGTGAATGTCCTCTGTTAAGTGTGACTTGCCAATTATGCCGGAAAGCTGGTCATGAGGCCCAGGAATGCCAATCAAGAGGAATGCCTGCAACAACATATTGGACACAAGGAGGACCCCTACCACCAGCAAATGTGATGGCGGCTGCACCTAATCAAGGTAACAATTACAACCCTAGACAGAGGAATAACTTTGGAAATGGGCCTAGGAGGCCAATCATTTGTTTCAGATGTGGAGAATGCGGGCACTATCAAAGTAGGTGCACTCTACCAGAAAATGCCCCTCCTTGCAGGAACTGCCCAGAGGCCAGAGACCACTATACTAATTGTTGTCCGAAGAATTAAGCATCTTCATCTGGGCCCCATATTCAAATGATTTCTGTGTGTAAAGAAGAATTAATAGATCAAGTCAATGCGCCATCTCCATCGACCAGGGTGGTGCAGTTAGAAGAAATTGAATCTTTTACAGTGTAGACAAGAAGCAAGGGGAAGACTCAAGTAGATATAAGTCAAGAATCAAGAATTAATGGATTCAACAAAGACAAAGAGACATCTGAAGAGAAGGCCACCAAATGTGCAGATACAAGGCAAAAATGATATCTCATATGTACCAGTGATGCCATTGGGCATGCATTCAACAGGGCTCATGAGGAGTTTGATAAGTCCATTGGAGCCCATGATCTTAAGGAATCAGAAGCTTCATGACTACTCAAGTCCATGAAAAAGGAGGTTAGTATTTTTGATTTAATAAAGATGGATGGGAAATTCAGGTCAGAACTCTTGCAGATAATTGATGAGGCTTCCACAACAAGTTTAATGGCAAAGGTTGTTGTTACACATAAAGATAAAATGGTAGGGGAAGCACCCCTCACAGATTATAAGAGCCCTCGGCTCACAGTCTCTATCAAAGGTCATGAGTTTCAAGGAGTCATTGTGGATGGTGGTTCTGGCATTAACTTGATGCCTGAACATACCATGAAAAAGATTGGACTACACCCTTCAAGACCTGCAAACTTCACTGTAACACTGACGGACCAAAGCATAGTAAGGCCTATGGGAGTGGTCCCTGGAGTCCCAATCAAGATACAAGGTACCATCTTTAACTTGGATTTGGTTGTTTTAAGGCTGCCACAGGTAGAAGGAAGTTTCCCCCTATTAATTGGGAGACCTTGGTTAAGGCATGCCAATGTGCTGAATCCCTCTCATTGAAGGAGCAAAACCAGTGAGAGGTAAGAGTTATAGGCTGAATCCTAAATATGCTGAGGCTGTTTATTTGGAGATTCAGAAAATGGAAGATGCAGGGATTATCATTCCTGCAGAGCATTCAAAGTGGCTCTCTCCTATGGTAATTGTTCCAAAGAAAAACACTAACAACGGACTTTAGAGCTTTGAACAAGTTCACCATCCTAGATGGATTTCCAATGCCATTTGTTGAACAGATCATTGAAGAAGTAGCTAGGCATACTCTTTATAGCTTCATGGATGGATTCAGTGGATATAATCAAATATCCATCCACCATGAGGATCAAGAGAAGACTGCATTCATTACACCTTGGGGAACTTATGTATATTTAGAGATGCCATTTGGACTGAGAAATGCCCCAGCTACTTTCAATCGAACAATTAATCTCATTTTTGGACCATTGCTGCTAGGGTCGCTCAAAATTTTCATGGATGATTTTTCATCCTTCTCAAGTACTCTTGCAGAAACTCCATTGGATTGTTTAGAAAAACATCTATTTCAATTGCAACAAGTTTTTAAGAGGTGCAGAGAAACAAAGCTGAAATTGAACCCAAATAAATACCACTTTCTGGTGATGGAAGGTACCCTATTGAGACATGTGGTATCCTCCAAAGGTATGGCACCTGACCCAAACAAAATTATAGCTATTTTAAAGTTACCTAGACCTAAATCTCCGAAAGAAATTTAGAGTTTTCTAGGACATACAGGATACCACTGGAGGTTTATTAAGATGTATGCAGAGATAGCCCGGCCATTGGCTAGGCTTACAGGCAAGGAAGTACCTTTTAAATGGGAGGAAGAAGAGGAAAAAGCATATCAAACATTAAGGTCAAGGTTAGTAGCTGCTCCCATTCTGATCACACCTGAATGGTCAAATTTTTTTCATATACATGTAGATGCTAGTGCATATGCAGTGGGGGCAGTTTTGACCCAACCCAATGAAGAATTTAAAGTGGACAGACCAATTCAATATGTCAGTCAAATTTTGACCAAGGCTGAAAGGAATTATAGCACCACAGAAAGGGAGGCTTTAGCCATGGTTTTTGCTGTCCAAAAGTTTCATCATTACTTACTAGGAGTGAAATTTGTTATTATAACTGATCACCAACCACTCAAATACCTACTCAACAAACCACAAGTGACTGGCAAGATATGGAGGTGGCTATTGTTGTTTCAAGAATTTGATTTTTATGTAGTCCATAAACCAGGTAAATAAAATGTTATGGTAGACCACTTATCCAGGATCAATATGATGGATCAAACAATTGGAGTAATTGATGATTTTCCATATGCTAATCTGTTTGCGATACAAGCCCAAGGTTGGTATGAGGACATCAAGAATTTTATTAAAACAGGATTGTATCCAAAGAAGGCAAGTGCTGTGCAAAGGAAGAGACTGCTAATCAAAAGTAGACCTTTTTCCTTCATTGAAGGAAAATTATATAGACAAGGAAAAGATAACAGGATTAGTAAGTGCATGGAAGAAGAAGAAGTGAGGGGAATCCTTACATGTGCACATAAAGGAACAGGTGGTGGGCAGCTTCCAGGACATATTATGAGTCAGAGGATCCTTGATGCTGGTTTATGGTGGCCTACATTATTCAAAGATGTAGATGATTGGGGGAAGGCATGTGACGTGTGCCAGAGGTGTGGACCCAAGCCAACAAAGCAGAGGCACAACCCTTTGATTATTTCCACTTCTTGGCAACCATTTGAGAAGTGGAGGCTAGATTTTGTAGGTCCCATCTACCCTCCATTGATTCCAAAAAGAGAGAAGTATCTATTGATCACCACAGATTATGCGACTAAGTGGGCTGAAGCTATTGCCTCCCCTGACTGCACTGCTCAAACTATTGTTGATTTCATTTATAGTAGCATCATTTGCAGGTTTGGATGTCCACTTGAAATTTGTATAGACTAAGGTACTCATTTTGTGAATAAGGTCCTACAGGAAATTTTCAACAAGTATAGAATTCTACATAGGACCTCTTGTGCCTATTATCCAAGAGCTAATGGACAGTGGAAGAATCCACCAACAAGGTATTAATTGCCATGCTAAGGAAATAATGTATGTTACAACCCACTTCCTGGGGCATGGCTTATCAAGGTACCTATGAGCATACAGGTTAGCTTACAAAGAGGCTATTGACTACCCAATTGATTTATGGGATATTACCAATTGAACCCTTTGAATTTTTACATGGATCACCAAAAGTAGCATTCGTGCAGGGAAAGAAAGATTGTGATGTCTCTCAGAGGCTTGGAGCACTGCATAAAGTGGAGGAGATACGTCTACATGCAACAAAACAATTGATAGAGACTCAAATGAAGAGGAAAGAGGCACATGATCGGAATCTGTGGAACAACAACATAGAGCTAGGCATGTTAGTTCTTCTCCATAGACCTCTTATCCAAACACAAGTTAGAGAAAAATGGCTTCCACACTGGGAAGGACCTTATCGAGTTAAAACAATGTTGAGTTGGGGTGCTATGGAGTTATAGACGCTAAAAGGGGAGGCCTTGCAACTGGTCAACATATCAAGGCTCAAGGCCTATCATCAACACAACTGAAGAATTATGGATCAGTTGGAACTACAAAATCTGTCCACATTGTACATAGCCTTCTCATGTCATTTTTGCTTAAGTTTTAGTAGTTCTTTTTATCCATTTCATGGTTGTTCCTTGAGTTTTTAGCAAATTTAGCAACCATTTCATAACCTTTGCAAAAGTACAATTTTTGGAAATTTTTGGGGAATTTCTCAAAATGTTTCAAGCATTTTTTGGATTTTTCAGGTATTTTTCATCCTTTTTAAGTGTCATTTTCTTGCCAATTTGGAGGAATACAGGAAGCTCTCTGTGGTTTTGAGTGAAAAAACTGGCCTAGCATGTAGGATATTTTTGAGAATTTTTTGAAGATTTTTTTGATTTTTTGCAATTTGTTTGGATTTTTTATGTATTTTCTTCAGTTTTTGGATAATTTCAAGAAAAAAAAAGAGGCCCCTCAAGTGTTTTATCCCACCCCCCCAAAAAAAAAGAAAAAAGAGGGAGACAATTAAAAAAACTCTCTCTCTCTCTCTCACTCTCCCCTCTCTCTCTCTCTCTCTCTCTCTCTCTCTCTCTCCCCCTCTCCCTCTTCCCCCACCCCCCCGCCCCCACCCGCCTCCCCCCCCCTTGCTCCCCCCCTCCCTGCCCCCCCCACCTCCCCCCCCTCCCCCCCCCCCCCCCGCCTCTGCCCTCCCCCCCCCCTCCCGCCCACCCCCCTAGTTATTTTTTAATTATTATTTTATTTTATTGTATAATTTTTTTTAATTTTTTCATTTATTTTATTTCTTTCTTTTCTATTTTTTGTTTTTATTTATTTCCCTTCTTTTTAATTTTTTTAATTTTTATGTTCTTTTTTATATTTTCTTTTTTTAACCCCCTCGTGCGTGCGTTAAATTTATATTAAAAAAAAGGATATATAATATATACTTATTTGAATACTAAAAAAATAAAAATAAAAAAAAAATATATTATATTTCCAATGGTTCAAACCTTTTGGCTTTGAATCGCCCCTAGGATGGCCATTTTTTTCAAAAGTAGAGTCATTTTCATGTATTTTGGCACCTTTGGATTCACTTTTTGCATTAATTTTTCCAAAATCCCACATTTTCTCTGACTTTTGGTCTAAAACCACATGTCTTGAGGACATTTATCACATGTTTTTCTTTCTCCACATGGTCCACATAGTCTATTCTCACTTTGTTTTACCTTTTGTTTCACAATTTTCCATATGCATCCTCTGTAGCTTTCCTCTTTGATCATTTCGGCCCTCTCCAGACCCCATAAACCTACTCCCTCACCCTCCCTTTACCCTTCTGCCCAGCCACATCCTTACCCCTCCCTGCGGTATCCATCTTAGCCCTCCCTTCCCCCTCTTTTCTACCCTCCCCTTGCCCTCCATTGCTTTTCCATGCAAAAATTCCACTTTTGGGTTCTTCTCTGGTGCCTATTCTCTCCTTCTTCTGGTGGACTTGGTAGCTGCTCAGGTGTCCTTTTAAAGATTTTGCAGCACAAGAATCATTGTATCATCCTCAAAGTTTTGGCTCTCACTCTCTGGGACGGAGAGCACATTAGGTGGTGGGCAACTGTTGAGCCCATAAAAGTCATATTGGTCAAAGTCAACCATAGTCAAAGTCAACTATAGTAAAAGTCAAAATAAAAAGTCAAACCGATCAAAGTCAAAAAGGTCAAGGTCAAAGTCAACAAGGGAAAAGTCAAAGTGTTCGACATGCAGGTGTCAAGGTGCACATGTAGTGCACAAGTTATTGTCCACAAAGGGTGAATTGGAGAAAGTGGTTGCAGGTTGCAGAGGTATTTCTCTAATTTCCCTAAGGTTCAAAGTGTTTGGAAGGTTCAGGTGAACCCTCTCTTAGGTGCACAAGTGAAGAATTAAAAGGCAAAATGTGAAGGTATGTGAAGCGGCAGCGTACGCAGAAGTGAAAGTATGGCCCCCCAATTAAAATTTTTGTTCTAGTCTAAGGTCACTACAAGACAAAACAAGCATTCGTTGGCTACCCACTTGTGGAGACAATCTTGGAACATCAAAGTGAGCACCAAGATACTCTTGCAGTTAGGAGCGTACATGAATCGACACTAAGATCAAGGCAAGGACTATTCTTGGAGGACTAAGAAAGACTTAGCAAGGTGAGCATAGTCTAAGCTAGGCAAGAGAGAGAGAGAGAGAGTGAAAGAGACACACAGTGTGCAATGTAGAGAAGTGAAGTGCAAGGTGTGCATGAAGAGTGACCAAGGCAGTGTGCAGAGAAGTGCTAAGCTATTCACCCCAAGGATCCCAAGGTCTCATTGAAGTGTGCGCGTGCCGACAGAAGGTGTCCAACCCTCCCCCTTATTGGAAGCTTGGTGCAAGGTGTGCAGAAGTGCATGCTTGGAGAAGGTGGAGGTCTGGTGCAGAGAAGGCTGGCAGCAACAAGACCCTTGGGTATTTGGTATTTTGTGGTTGAGCACTATGTGGGATTTTGCACAGAAGCATTGGCTTGTATTATTGGATTGTATTGTGCATCACCATCGTATTTGTCTTCTTATAATCAATCGATAGAAGCTTCCAGTGTGTATCTTTCTTCTTGTCTTTGCCTTTTCTCCTACAAACACTCAAATCCCTTCTTGTCCAAGAATCTCCCATATATATTTTGTCAATGAGGACATGATGATAATATTCAACATTTTTTTGAATGTAGTTAGAGCATTCCTCAATCCAAATTGCATCTTCACATAGAGAAATGTGCCCCATGGTAAGATGAAAGAACTTTTATCTCAATCATATGGATGGATGGGCATTTGGTTGCATCTATGAAAGCCATCTATAAAGCTATAAAAAATGTGCCTAAAAACTTCCTCAATGACTTTCTCTACAAAAGACATGGGAAATCCATCAAGAACCATTACTTTGTTCAATGCTCTTAAATTTATGCATATTCTAATTTTATTGGTATTCAATGAACACTAGATTGCTCTTGGTTTTATATCTAGTCCAATTGAGAGTACACTTTATGTATGCAAAGATGGGACAACTCTTATAGTGCTTTTTCTTCATGTTCATGACATTCTCTTGATTGGGTCATGAGATGAGAAAATTGGCATGCTTCTGGCAGATTTGTAGCATACTTTTGATGACACATATCTTGGATGTATTATCATGCCATCCAATTGTCTCCATTGAGGGGGCAATTGTTGTGCATAAAGCAAAATATATTGAGACACTACTTGAATGCTTTGGATTTGAGGATAGCAAGCCTATCTCAACACTAGGGAAAACAATATTTAGCTTCTTGATTGAGGTTGTAGGTGATGTATTTGATACTTATCTTTATCAACAATTTGTGGGATGTTTGATATATGCATTAACACAAGGCCGAAAACACAATAAACAATTTCCCAATTGAGTCAATTTATGTATAGCCTTGGCACTAACCATTAGCAAGCAGTAAAACATGTGTTTATGAAACTCAAAGGCACTTTGTGTGTGGGTATATTTATGGAAAATATTGTTGAGAGTGATGGATGGATGCACTCAGGAAATCAGTTGGTGCTGCAAAACCTGCTTCACACCTGCCCTCTTTTCTTTCCAGATATACTTAGTAGACTCCTTAAACTTGCAAATGACACCAAGAAACTATATATGTGCTTTACAAATCAATTGTGTAATGACTAGATCAAAACAGATGACTTTGAATCTTCACAAGTTCAAAAACTTTCTATTTCTGTAATGACACCTGCTCAGTCTTAAGCTTAGTGTGTCCAACACACTTACAATTGGAACAATTCCTTCTGGGAGTATTAAATTAACTTAACAAGCTACCATTAGCAAGTTAAATCACTCCAATTAACAAACTATGCACTGAGAATGATCTTTAGCAAAATCAGAGACACCTCCGATTTTTTAGGAACAACACAGAGAAATACCAGTGACTGCCTCGACTGCAATTTCTCCCAAATGGCTGAATGAAATCCCTTGAAATTTTGTATGCTTGTAGTAGACTTTGAGCTGGTTCCAATGAGCTATAGATCTCTTGATTTGGTTCAGTAGATCCAGAGAAATGCTCTTTTGAAGTTGACAGACTTGAAGTAGAACACTCAGACAAAACAGAGATGATGAATGTATACTTCTATTGATAAATGTGTTTGTACAATCTCATTAGCTTGCCAAGCACAGCTAAATGAGGTATTGTGATGTTGGCAATAGAGTAGCCTTCATACACAATGATTTACAAGGAAAAATATGCCTCGGGGAGTGAGCTGAAGTGGTAGACTAACCCGCGACTTTTTACTACATCCTTTATAGAAGTTTGATCTTCATTTGAGTTTGAAATTCAAACTTAGGCTCCCTTGAATCTCTCCTCTAAAAGTAGGGAGATATTCTCTCCATCTCAACATTCAGATTTCCACGACTCTAGAAGTAGGTGGATGACTTAAAGTGATTACAAACAAATGATAAGTCACTTAGACTTTTACAAGGGGTAAAAAGTAGGAACACATAAGTATATGTTCACATGAGCCTTCCTTTAAGTGAAGCCTTAGATAATCTTTTGTCCATGCTTATCTTCCATAAGTCCAAAGGTCCAAGCCAATGTGTGTAGGCTTGTATTGCACCAACAGCTCCCCCTCAAGCCAAACACTTTGGCTTAAGTCCTCTTCTTCATTCTTCAATTACTTCCTGCAATCCAATCATAGACTTGAATCTACATAACTTGTTTCCATCCAATGCCTTTGTAAGTAAATCTGCACATTGCATATTAGTAGATACATATGTCAATTGTATATCTTTACTTAGCAATTTCTCTCTCACATAGTGGTAATGAACCTCTATATGCTTTGTTCTGGCATGATAAATTGGGTTTGCTGCAAGGTGAAGAGAGCTAGTGTTGTCTCCAAATATGATAGGTGGTCTTGTGAATAGACCTAACTCTGTATATAGAAGCTTCAACCAGATAGCTTCTTGAGTAGCATTTGCAAGCCCTCTATACTCTGCTTCAGTGGATGATAATGCCACTGTAGGTTGCTTCTTAGCTGACCAAGAGATAGGCTTGTCTCCTGCAAAACAAATATATCCTGAGGTGCTTCTCCTATCATCCTTGCATCCTGCCCAATCTGCATCTGAGTAAACCTTAATGTCAATATCTGATGTATAAGGAAAATACAAACCATGACTTTGAGTTCCCTTGAGGTACTTCAAGATCTTCTTTGCTGCCTCTAGGTGAGGTACCCTTGGTTTGTGCATGAATTGACTAAGCACACTTACTCCATATGCTATGTCAATTCTTGTCAAGGTAGCATAGTTCAAACTACCCACCATACTTTGGTATCCTGTAATGTCTTTGATTTCTTCTCCTTCATGAGCACTTAGCTTTTGGTTAACTTCCATTGGAGTAGTAGAGACCTTAGCATCCTGCAAACCAAACTTCTTGACCATATCCTGTACATACTTCTTTTGAGTAATGTAGATACCTGAATTTGTGTAGATCAATTCAAGACCTAGGAAATATTTTAGTAATCCAAGATCACTAATCTTGAATTCTTTCATCATCTGTCCTTTGATGTGTCTAATTCCATTGACATCATTACCTGTAATGATGATGTCATCTACATAAACACATAAGTAAATTACCTCTGTACTACTTCTCTTTATGAATAGAGAAGTGTCTGCTTTGCTCATCACAAATCCTTGGTCTAGAAGGTAGGTGGTCAATCTGTAGTTCCATGCTCTAGGTGCCTGCTTCAAACCATACAGAGCCTTCTTCAATTTACAAACATAATGTACCTTTTTTGGATCTTCATAGCCAGGTGGTTGTGACATGTAGACTTCTTCAGATATCCATCCATTCAAGAATGCATTCTTTACATCCAATTGGTACATGTTCCAATTCTTGGATGCAGCTACACTCACCAAAACTCTGATAGTTGGCATCTTGGCCACAGGAGAAAATGTCCCCTCATAATCAATGCCTTGGGTTTGTGCAAAACCCTTGGCTACCAACCTAGCTTTGTACCTGTTAATTGTTCCATCTGAATTCTTCTTCAATTTGTAGATCCATCTGGATCCTATTACCTTCATAGTATCCTTCTTGGGTACCAAGTCCCAAGTATCACTCTCTTTGAGGGCTTCTATCTCCTCATCCATGGCTTCTCTCCATTCTGGCTTTGTAATTGCTTCTTCATAGGTACCTGGTTCTTCATTCAACAAGTCTTTTGCAAGATATACAGAGTGTTTAGTTACAAGTGATGTGTCATACCCAAATCTGATAGGCTTCTTCTTCTCTCTCTGAGATCTTCTCATAGCTTGAGTAGAAGTTTCTGCCTTGTCCTCCAATTGCTTCATCTTCATCTTTCCTTTGGATTTCCAAGCCTTGAACTCTTCAAGGTTTATGGTATCATCATCTGAGCTTGAGTCTTCTTGCTGAGTTGGCTCTTCCTTGGTAAGCTTTGGAAAATCTTCCTCCATGTCATAGGGTAGACTCACTTTCCTGCATTCATTCTCATACCATGAGTCATTCTCATCAAATATGACATCTCTGCTTACCTTGAACCCTTTGTTTGTTGGGATGTAGAATCTGTATCCCTTTTGGTTCAAATCATAACCAATGAAGATACATTTCTCAGCCTTTGGGTCTAGCTTTCCTCTTACCTGTGAGGGAATATGCACATATGCTACACAACCAAAGATTTTGCAATGATCCAGAGAGGGTCTCTTACCATGCCATGCTTCATATGGTGTCATGCCATCAAGTGATTTGGATGGCAACCTATTGATGAGATAAGTGGCAGTGGATACACTCTCTGCCCATAAGTAATTTGGCAACTTTTTCTCATTGAGCATAGACCTAGCTGTTTCCACTATAAGTCTATTCCTTCTTTCTGCTACCCCATTTTGTTCAGGTGAGTACCTTGTAGTGATCTCCCTCTTGATGCCTCTTTCCTGCAAGAAATCTTCAAACTCATTGGAGAAGTATTCTCCTCCACCATCTGACCTTAGCCTCTTCAAGCTTCTACCTGTTTGATTCTCAACAAGTGCAAGATACCTCTTGAAACAATTAAATACTTCATCTTTATGCTTCATAAAGTATAAAATGGTCCACCTGCTATAGTCATCAATAAAAGACACATAATATCTTGAACCAGAAATGGAAGGGTCCTTGCTAGGTCCCCAAACATCTGTGTGTACCAAGTCTAGGTAGTCTTCATGCATGAAACCTTTCCTTGAGTAGGGTAATCTGTGAGACTTACCAAATTGACATGATCCACATTTATAAATCATGTGTTGCTTGGATACATTAGGTATCCCAAGCACACATTGATCCCTGCACATTTGCTTTAGAGTTCTTTCACCTATGTGCCCTAATCTTTTATGCCATATCTCTAACTCTGAGAGTGTCTGATCCTTGTAATTATACAAAGCAATGTTTTTTGTATCTTCTAGCTCAAATGTAAATAGTCTACCTGATTTCTCCCCTTTGGCTATCCTTCTGAATCCTTGTTTTGGGTCCTCCACATATGCTCCATGTTGTGTGAATCTGACCTGCAAACCTTTCTCCACAATCTGACCAACACTCATCAAATTCTTAGTTATTGTTGGTACATAGAGTACCCTGCTTAATAGGTTTTGATTACCATCACATGTCTTCACATTTCCAATTTTGACAACAGAGTGCTTAGTGTCATCACCTGTTTGTACCTGATGTTTGCCCTTGGGCTCTTCCAAATCAGAAAGTAGTGCCACATTGCCAGCTACATGGTTAGAACATCCTGAGTCAATGTAAAATAAATGATCATCATTTGTACCTATCTTAGAGGTCATATTCATGATCAATAAGGAGTCATCCTGCTCCTCAGTGTAGTTGTTGTAGTCTCTTCTGTTTCTGAATCCACCTTGGTAGCTTCCATTGTGGTTGTTGTTGTAATTGTTGTTGTATTGGTTGTTGTACCCATTGTAGCTTTGATGTTGGTTGAATCTACCTCTTCCTTGAGAGTATCCACCTCTTGAGTAGCCTCTTCCTCTCTGATTTTTGTAGTTCTTGTAGCATTCATCTGTGGTATGATTGGACAACCCACAGATGTTGCAAGGTGATGAGTTGTAGGGTCTCCCCCTACCTGGCTTACCTCCTCTGCCTCTTCCTCTAGATGACCTACCTCTCCCTGCATAATTAGCTTGAGAGGTAGACCCTTCTTCATCCTGTTTCTTCTTGCCTTTATCTTTAACTTTCTTATCAGTATAGAGAGCAGAGGGGTTATTACCTTTTGATTGATCTCCAGCTTTGGTGAACTTTGCTTCATGTGTAAATAGTTGGCCCATGAGTGTTGTGAGATCAGGGGTATGCATATCCATGTAGAGGTCCATTGCAGTGGTGAAACTTTCCCACTTATCATCTGCCTTGAGTCCATTTGTCACTTGCCTGACTATTTGCTCCTCTTCAATTTCCTCTCCAATGCTTGCTAGTTGGTCTGCCACATCTTTGATCTTTGTCACATACTCTGAAACTGATTGCTTGGGCTGCTTCCTAAGGGTTGTGAACTCAATCCATAATTGGTTCTTCCTAGCCCTTGTGTTGGAAGAAAAATAGTTTGACAAGGTTTCCCAAGTCTCTTGGGAAGTCTTACAATTCCTTACATGAGGTAAAATAAAGTCAGATATAGAGTTTAAGAGATAAGACCTTGCCAAAGCATCCTTTGCACACCATTGGTTGAGCCTTTCATGTTCATCCTTTGTAGGTAGTCCTCTAGTCTTGAATGAGGGCAACTCCTCATCTCCTGATATGTATCCAAATAGACTTCTCCCTTGTAGATAGGTCTTCATTCTTAAGGACCAAGCTTGATAATTGTTTCTGTCCAATTTGTCAATGAAGGAAGGGAAACCATCACCCATGTTTACCTTCTATGCTCTGATACCACTGTTGAGAGTGATGGATGGATGCACTCAGGAAATCAGTTGGTGCTGCAAAACCTGCTTCACACCTGCCCTCTTTTCTTTCCAGATATACTTAGTAGACTCCTTAAGCTTGCAAATGACACCAAGAAACTATATATGTGCTTTACAAATCAATTGTGTAATGACTAGATCAAAACAGATGACTTTGAATCTTCACAAGTTCAAAAACTTTCTATTTCTGTAATGACACCTGCTTAGTCTTAAGCTTAGTGTGTCCAGCACACTTACAATTGGAACAATTCCTTCTGGGAGTATTAAATTAACTTAACAAGCTACCATTAGCAAGTTAAATCACTCCAATTAACAAACTATGCACTGAGAATGATCTTTAGCAAAATCAGAGACAGCTCCGATTTTTTAGGAACAACACAGAGAAATACCAATGACTGCCTCGACTGCAATTTCTCCCAAATGGCTGAATGAAATCCCTTGAAATTTTGTATGCTTGTAGTAGACTTTGAGCTGGTTCCAATGAGCTATAGATCTCTTGATTTGGTTCAGTAGATCCAGAGAAATGCTCTTTTGAAGTTGACAGACTTGAAGTAGAACACTCAGACAAAACAGAGATGATGAATGTATACTTCTATTGATAAATGTGTTTGTACAATCTCATTAGCTTGCCAAGCACAGCTAAATGAGGTATTGTGATGTTGGCAATAGAGTAGCCTTCATACACAATGATTTACAAGGAAAAATATGCCTCGGGGAGTGAGCTGAAGTGGTAGACTAACCCGCGACTTTTTACTACATCCTTTATAGAAGTTTGATCTTCATTTGAGTTTGAAATTCAAACTTAGGCTCCCTTGAATCTCTCCTCTAAAAGTAGGGAGATATTCTCTCCATCTCAACATTCAGATTTCCACGACTCTAGAAGTAGGTGGATGACTTAAAGTGATTACAAACAAATGATAAGTCACTTGGACTTTTACAAGGGGTAAAAAGTAGGAACACATAAGTATATGTTCACATGAGCCTTCCTTTAAGTGAAGCCTTAGATAATCTTTTGTCCATGCTTATCTTCCATAAGTCCAAAGGTCCAAGCCAATGTGTGTAGGCTTGTATTGCACCAACAAATATGTACATCTATGCTTGCATGCTTTTATAGATAGTGATTGCATGCTTTTATAGATAATGATTGGGCTAGCTGTTATGATACATGGGTATCCACAAGCGGTAATTGGTTTTTCTCTGGAGGAAAATGCATATCTTGGTTGAGTAAGAAGCAACGTATTGTGGCCACATCAAGTTGTGAAGCCGAGTAGAGGGAAGTATTCATAGCTATAGTGGAGTGGATATGGCTAAGATCCCAATTGATAAATCTATGCATGGAGATTGATGCACCTACACATATTCTCACTGATAGTTAGAGTGCATTGGTAGTTGCAAGAAATCTAGTGTTTCATGCATGCACACAACACATTGAGGTTCATTATCATTATGTGAGAGAGCCCTTCATGCTCGAGATATTGATTTGGTGTATATGCCTACACAAGTTAATGTGGCAAAAAATATTCACCAAAGCTCTTCCATCGGAAAAGCTTCAAGATTTTCACAAAGTTTTAGGCTTATTAACTTGTGGTGACTAATATGTCACTCCCGATATGTGTTCACAACATTCACTCTGGGGGGTTTGTTACACTTATATATCCCTTGAGTAGCTTTGATGTGAACCGTTTCCCTCTACATGGGCACTTTTTGCTTTATTGCTGGCTAGAGTTTTTTCCCCATGTAACCACATATGCATGATATACTCATATGTCGTGGTCCTTTTGTACTTAGGGTTTCAGTTGTAGCTCTCAATTCATTCATTCTCGTACCACTGATCATCTATTGATAGAGAGATCTTCTAGCCATTGCATGTCTCTATGCTTCGATCTCCTTCTTCGCACTTATGTGTGCTTCTATTTGTGCTTCCTCACTCACTCAAACACCCAACAAAGAAAAGTGATTCCAAAACCATCTAGAACCAATCATGATAGAATTTCCCTTATGCCTCTCAAGGTATTCCTATCCTTGAGTATAGTCACAAGTGATAGTTTTTACTTAAGAAATCCTTGTTTCCTATGAAAATATATCATCCTAGGGTCAATGAGATTGTGGTCAGAATATGGAGGAAAAAGAGGATGAGTATGGCATCGAGAATGAATATGGTTGGGTAGTTCGAAATGAGGTAAAGGTGGGTTGTGTAACAAATGAAGTAATGATGGTTGTAGATACAAGGACTGGTTGGGATAGGAATTGGGAGGATTCCGATGTGGAGGTAGTATACAATGGGTTGTCAATGGAGGAAAAAAGTTGTGATTGTGAGATGGGCTCTGAAATGTGAAACTAGGGAATGTAGTTACCGTGTTGGTGACAAGGCATACACTGGTGGTAGAAATGTGAGTGGGTGATTGAGATTGGAATGGGATTAATCATTCTAGGGGATGAGTTAGGGGGAGTATGGAAGATGGGTTTTGCTACTTGATTGACTGTTTTAGCTGCAGTTGTTGGGTGAGGTTTAGTGGTTCTAATGGGTGAAATTGGGGGAGTTTGCATAGTGGTTTCTGTTGGAGATAGACGTTTGTGGAAGCATGCGAAAAACACAAGGAAGAAGAAGAAGCTTGGAGCACAACACACAATACTGAATGTATTACTAGAGAATGTACAAAGATAAGTAGCCCATTAGGGCAATAGGCATATATACAAGCCGGGTGAAAAAAACCTCCTAAAGAGGGAAAAAAGTGCCCCGGAGGGTCCTAGGAAGTAAGCCCAAAGCTTTGTGGAAAGCTTCAAACTTCTCCCTAGGCAGAGCCTTCATGAAAAGGTCTGCAATGTTCTCCTGCGTGGGCACATATGCCAAGCTGATCTCCCCAGTAGAGAACCTCTCCCTGACATAGTGATAATGCACCTCAATGTGCTTAGTGCGAGCATGGAACACAGGGTTCCTCGCAACTGCCAATGCGCTCTGGCTGTCAGTGAAGATGGTGGTGGCAGAAGTCTAACCAACACCCAAATCAGCCATAGGGCGTCTAAGCCACACACACTCAACAGTAGCTATGAAATCTACCCTATACTCAGCCTCACAACTAGAAGTGGCCAGTGTAGGCTCCTTCTTGCTCAACCAAGATATACATGAGCTACCAAGCATGCAACAAAAGCCACTAGTGGACACACGAGTGTCATAGAAACTAGCCCAATCAGAGTTAGAAAAAGCATGCAAGTATGGCGGTAGTGATCCCCCCTTGGGATAAAACAACCCAAGTAGCCAAGTACCACTCAAATAGTGAAAGATGCGCTTAACTACCTACCAATGCTTGACTCCTGGGCAATGCATAAACCTGCTCATCTGTGAGACAGCAAACTGAATATCTGGCCGAGTAATGCATAAGTACATCAAGCATCCAACAGCCTGATGATAGAGAACAACATCAAATGCATCGCGAGCATCATGAAGACTCAATCCTAAACCTATCTCCATAGGAGTGACAATAGGCTTACAGTCTTCAAGGCCAAAACGCTGCAATAATGTGTCAATATATTTCGTTTGACACAAAGCCATTCCACCATCAACTTGCATAAACTGAATGCCCAAATAGAGATGCAAATGGCCCAAATCAGACATCTCAAATGAGGCATGCAAACCAGCCTTAAAATAAGCAATATGCTTCTCAATAGGACCAGTGAGCAGCATGTCGTCAACATAGACAACATTGATCTGAAGCACATCATTAGCATGCTTAACATATAAGGTGCTTTCAGTTGGACTGTTCTCAAAACCATGTGCAATCAGATATGCATGTATCTTCTCATACCAAACACGTGGTGCTTGCTTTAAACCATATAATGCCTTCTTTGACCTGTACACCTGGTTTTCATGCCCTTTTTGCACAAAGCCACGAGGCTGAAAAACATACACTTCTTCATGCAAGTCACCATTAAAAAATGTTGTTTTAATATCCAACTGATGTACATTCCATCCATGATGAGCTGCAAGTGCACAAATGCTCCGAATAGTAGTCATACGGCATGTAGGTGCAAAGGTCTCATCAAAATCAATGCCTCTTTTTTATGAAAGATTTTTGCAACAAGCCTAGCCTTATACTTGTCAACTGTACCATCCGGTTTACGCTTCAGCTTGTATACCCACTTAGTGCCAATGGCCTTCTTGCCTAGAGGCGAGTCACATAAAGACCAAGTACCATTCTTCATTATAGCATCATATTCAGATTGCATAACAACCATCCAATTTTCTGAATTTTGTGCTTCCTAAAAAAAACAGGCTCATTCTCATCATAGAGACTAGATGCAGCCATAGCATAGCAATCCGATGCAAAAGACGCACTATGAGAGCCTGAATGAGTACAAAATGACAGAGGTGCATCTAGTTTGTTGTCACGCAAGGTCTACACCAGCCATTTTGGCATAGTTCTTGCCTACTCAATATCAGGTCTCTCATCAATAAGTGCATCATGTACATCTGCTTCAGAAATGGAATTATCTGCATCATCACATGAAACCTGCAAAGGCTGAGAAGTTGCCTCATTAGGACCAGCACTAGACTGTCCACCTGTAAAAAGAGGCAGCAAAGTATCATACATGTCTTTGGAGCTAACAGATGTCTCCTTAGTACATGAAAGCAATGGCTGAATAACATCTTCCACAAAAACAACATCACGGCTAACCAGAATGCATTTAGTCTATGGATGATACAGACGATAGCCTTTACTTTCAGAAATGAACCCAATAAAAATACATTTTACTGCTTTATCATATAATTTTCTGCGATGTTGTTCAAGCACTAATGCATCTGCCAAACAACCAAAAACATGCAGATGAGCAACAGATGGCTTGCGGTCATGCCAAGCCTCATATGGAGTGATAGACTGCAACACTTTAGTGGGACACCTGTTCAGTACATATGCTGCACACATGACGGCCTCAAGCCAGAAACTATGTGGTAAAGCCTGAATCTTGACCATACACCTCGCCATCTCCATGAGTGACCTATTCTTTTGTTCAGCAACTACATTTTGTTGAGGTGTATACGGCACTGTACACTGGTGTTTTATCCCACGTTTAGCCAGAAATGCATTAAAATCAGAAGACATATATTCCCCCCCTCGATCAGAATGGAGGGTGCCCGTTTTACATGCTGACATATTTTCAGCCAAAACCAAAAAATGTTTGAAGCACATGAACACTTCGGACTTTGCCTTCAATGGATATACCCATGCATGCCTAGAAAAATCATCGATGAAAGTTATGAAGTAAAGATAATTCCCAAAAGATGGTGTCTGCATAGGACCACAGACATCACTATGTACAAGTTGCAATTTTTTAGTAGCTTGAACTGAACCATCTTTTGGAAAGGATGAACGCTTCATTTTGCCCAAAATACAGCCTTCAAAAACATGTTTTCTAGGTGCCTCAAGTTTGGGCAAAGAGGACACCATTTTAGATTTCTGCAGGTGTAGCAAATTAGCAAAATTCAGATGACCAAAGTGTGCATTCCAAAGCTTTGCATCTGACATAGCCTGAGAATCATTTACTGCACATGCCAAATCATTTACAGATCTTTCATAGTCTATGAGCTTATACAACCCACGACATAAAATGCCAGAAGCAATAATCACATCGCCATTTGATAGATCATGAACTGTACACCTGTCATCATCAAATTTCACAACCAAGCCAATCTTGGCTAATGCAGAAATTGATAACAGGTTCTTCTTGATCCATGACACAAATAAAGCATCTGATAAAGTGAAAGAACTACCATCAATAGTAGTCAAAATGATCTTACCAACTCCCATAACAGGATGAGAGGAATTGTTGGCGCCTGTAATAGTATTCCCTATAGGGGTAGGCTCGAGTGAAGAGAAGAAACTATGCTGCGAGGTAATATGTTTGGTTGCCCCACTGTCAAAATACATCTGAGTCTACTGTAGACATGCACTACTCATGAGAAGATGGGTCAAAACTGCAAACAATATTAAACACCCATTCTTCTTCCTGCACAAGATAAGCAGACTCTATTTTTGGTGTAGAGGCCTCTGCAACAACCATTTCAACCTCTTTCTTCTTTGCCTCTTTAGCAGCCACTTTTGGACAGTTCTTTATGATATGCTCATCTTACAAAACAATTTCTGCTTTTTTGATTTCTTCTCATCTTTATCTTCCTTCTTCGAATATGCAGAATTAGCAGATTTCTGCTTACTAATTGAAGAGCTCCATTTTCCTTTGCCCTTCTAACTAGCTAGGAAAGCTTGATCTGCAACTCGCATAATGGACCTGTTTTGCCTGGACTAATCTTCTTGCAACAGAACAGAGACTAAATCCTCAAATGACAAGGCATTTGGATTGCCTTTCATCATCAACCAAAGAGTAGAAGCAAAACTCTGATATGAATCAGGAAGACCATTCAGAACGGTCTACACAAGTGAGCTATCTAGTATAACCCCATCAGCAGAAATCAACTGTTCCTTCAAGTCTTTGATCTTTGTCAGGAAAGTGTCCATAGAATCACCTTCATTCATGTGCTCACTCTCCAAATGTTTTCGGAGGTAAGCAACATGAGCCTCATTCCTAGCTTGGTACAATGTAGTAAGTGTATCCCAAGCATCTTAGCTGTTCTGCAAGAGCAAATGTGAGGAATTATTGCATGTTTGACAGAAAAAGCTATCAATGCATGTGCCTGGGCATCTCTACCATGTTAGCGAATCTGCTCTGTAGTAGGTGCAACGAAAACTGCAACTGTTGCTCTAGCACAATGGTGAGAACCACGTTAAGAAGCTCCACCTCCTTAATGTCAATCCGCGGAAGAGATAGGAGTGATATGAAGATCGTGAATGAGAGATGAAGTGAGAGTGAAGGTGAGAAGCATAGAGATGCACACACACATACACACACACTACGAAGAGACAAGCAAGACACAATGGAAGGTGAGAAATCAACTCAATTACTCAAGAACACTCTTACAAGCTCAAAATAGCTCTAGGCTCTTCTCTACTCAAACAAGCTAGCCTCAAAAATGAGCTCTCTAGCTCCTTTTATAGATTCTAGATTAGTTTTGACCGGTTTCACATCTAGTGACCGGCATAGTTAAAAAATAGGTCCTAAGTGCTATTTGAAGGGGTAAACAGTGTCTAAAAATAACCAAAATTGATATGCTCATTCTACCTAAGCTCCTCAAGCTCGAGGACTCCTCGGCTTGCACAAAATGGAGCTATGAATTACAAAAAGGGTCTTTTCTATGTTACATATGTTACAATAGTGATGAAAATCACTGTTGGAGGTTTTTTGAAGAATATTTATAAAACATAATCTTTGAAAAATTGATTCGACTGGCTCCCTGATCTGTCTTTACATGCTTCTGTGTCTTTTATGCCTCTGGCTGCTGCCAACACCCCCCTCCTTCTCGCTTCTGTCATCCTCGATAGAACCTTGTTGTGCGGTCTGTCGGATGTAGTTCTCTAGTAGTTCCTGAGTGAGGGTGTGTTCTGATATTCGAATGCCTCGGGCCAAATCTGCCTCGAGTTTCTCCCAATCAATTGGTTGCGGTTCATCAGGTGGTGGGAGTCGATAATGTGTGGAATAAACCATATGTTCACAGGCGAATAATTGAAGCAAATGTGTGGGCCTGGTGATGAACACTTCGGAATGGTATTCCCAGAAACCGATTGTGAACATTTCTTCGAAGGTTTGCTTGTAGCACGCCGGTAGGTATTTAATTCTGCAATGCCAGACATAACACACCCGTAGCGATGGCGTTGTAATCATATCATATGCAAGATCTAGATTACCATGCTCGAAGCCCGGGGTGTTTACATGTGGTGCCTTGACGCGTCTGAAGACTTTAAAAACCATTTGCATCATGTCAAAAATTTTGACAGTCATATGCGCTGCTATATCGTCCATATGTTTCAATCAAGGGATCCAGTGGCGAATCGTGGCCATCATGTATCTGATTGTAGGTGGCTTGAAGTATGGGTAGTTTAGCCAATCTTGGCATTGCTTGTTGTTTTGTATCTTAATCACAAATGCCTTCTAGGAACGGCGACGTGGCACTGGTCCCCAACATGGGTTGTATTTTAAGTGTAGTGGTGCCTTAACCCAAGTACTCATCATCTCAGGATATTCTTGTAAAAGATCTTTATGCCAATCTGGTTGATAGATCTCGCTTTGCTTCGCATCTAGTGGCAAATCCTCAGGTTCAAATTGAGTAGCGTGAGATGGTTTCTTGCCTGTTTCTTTCTCTATGGCCAACTGATATTCAACCATGAACATGAAATACGGTTTGTATTGTAACTCATGCCCTGATATGTACCTTCGTGGGGCCAAATGAGCAAAGTAGGGCGACTGTAAAATTCTTTCCTCAATCATTGCCATTGTGTGCAACTGCACCTCTACTCGTGCTGAGTGGGTGGTTCCAAGCTCTTCAATTGTCTTCATCCATGCGGGAGTAGGAAGTTCGTAAGTCGTCTAGCCTTCGGCCGTGACTCGTCCGCCTGGGATGGGTTGGGGTTCGTACGCTTCTTCAAAAGTTTCCTCCACCAGAATTGTAACTGTTTCCTCCTCTGCTGGTAGTTCCGGTGGGGAGTTTGGTCTTGTTGGTGCTTCATATACTGCTATCCTTGATTCAAGAGTAGATACCTGGGCCTGTAATGCGTTGAGTTCCTCTAAGATGTCAGGAGAAGGGTCCGCAGGAGCTGGTAGTCCTTGTGTTGCAGGTGCTCTGAGCTGAAGTAGCTTATGATCTTCTTTTAGCTTCTGATATTCTTCATTCATTCGATCGTATTCATCAAGCAATCTGATGTGATCATCGAGTAACATTTTCATTGATTCGGAGGGCACTGGTTTGAACCGGCTAGGACTTAATGGTTGGTCTGGATGATCGAGAGCAGCTTCTAAATTTTCTCTGTTCTGCTCTTGTAGCCGCTGGTTCTCTTCCTTTGCTGCTGCTAGATGTCTTCTGAGTAAGCCCATGTTCCGTGTAAGCATCGCATTGCAAACTGTCTGGGCCCTTAACAAATTGTCAAGATCAGCAGTGGCCTCTTTGGCTTTCTCTTCACTTTCTACTTCCAGTTTGTGGTATGCCTCGCGTAATTCTTGGTACCGAGTGTTCAATGAGGCATTCTCGATCGACAATGAATTAAGCTGCGACTGTAAGTCATTGGTTGTCTTCTGTAGCTGCTGATAATTGTTTCCAAGAGATGTGAACTCATCTCTTACTTGAGTCATACACGTGAACATCTGTCGAAATGCTGTGTCTATGGTGGGTGATAATATTAATGGTGTGGTAAGTGAAGATGCAGTGGGTGTAGATGCAAAGGGAATGGGAAATGGGGGTGAGAAAGTGGATGCTGTGGTGATTGTGGAAAATTGTGGTGTGCTTAAATATTGTGGTGCCACAAATGAAGTGAGTGGAGGTGCAGTGGGTGGTGATATATCCATATCGCTGGATGTGGTGTTGAGTGCAGTGACTGTGAATAGTGGTGTGATCGTGGGTAAGTGTGTGGGTGTAAATACAGGATTTACAAAGGTTGAGGAGTAATTTACAGAGGGGTTGTCTTGGACGGCTTGGTGGAAAGGGGAGAGAGGAGTTACGGTGGGTCGGGGAGGTGAGACTGGGGAGAAGGTTAATGGAGGTGGGAATGGGAAAAGGGGTCTTGGAGGTGTGGGGAAGGATGGAAAAGATGGATGGAGAAATGGGTTGGATATAAAGGTGGATGTGTTAGGGGGTAGACTAGGTTGAGTGGGTGCGGGAATTGTGGGATGAATGGGCGTAAGGACGACTTTTGCTACTCCGCCAGAGAAGGAGGATGTTGTTCTGGGAGAAGGAGGGTGTATGGGGGAGACTGGATGGATGGGAGGTGAAGGGGGAGCAGTTGGGGTGACAGGTACTTCGGTAACTGTGGTGGTATGTACAGTGGTAGCACGGGGTGGGGAATCTACGAGGATGGCTTCTTCTGCCAAAGAGCCTTCAGGGACGAGACGTGCTTCCCTGGCCTGTTCTGAAGACTGACCGCCGGTGGGTACGCGAATGTATTCACCAGGTTTGGTTAGTAGGCGGATTCTGCGGGGGTCATACTGCGGTAGCGGTTTCCTCTGCAAATATCGTAAGGCTTCAGTGGGTCCAACTAATTTGACAAGCTCTTTGAAACCTCTGATGTATACTTCTTCGAACCCGCCCGAGACAAGTTCTTGTTCAATTAGTGTTTGGCTTTCTTCGTCAGTCAACTTCTTACGCGCCCAAACCTTTTCCATAGTACGATATAACTTTTTGATGGCCAGTGTATAAGCTGCTGCTTCGAAGGTTTCTTCTTCGTGTGTGCTCGTGTCACCTTGGGTGTCAGTTTGTTGTCCTTGTTCGTCTGTTTGCACATGTTATTGGGATTCATGAGTTCCCTGACTGGCTTCGTCATCGCCTTCATCTTCGTCGGTTTCTGTTCTTTCTTCTTCGGAACTAGACACTACTTGTCCTTGTGGTTGATCTCGCGGTGTGGTAGGGTAACTGGGCCTTTCATATTCCTGAGAGAAGATCTGTCCTTTTGAAAACTGAAATTCATTTGAGAATACATCTTGCATCTCAAAATCAAATGTGGTGTCTGCTTGTTCTGCTTCTAAATGGGGTATCGGAAAAGAGAAAGCTTCCGCACCAATAGTGGTGGGAACTTCTGCTGTAGTGGTGGTAGGTCCTGGAACTGTGGCTGCTTGAGTAGTGACTGTGCTGGTAGTGCCCTCCATTGTAAATGGTCTCGATAACCTTATGTGAATGGGTTGTACAGGGGGTTCAGTAGGAGACTGTTCTGGAGAGGGTTGTGGTGAGGGTGATTCTGGCACCTGAAGGCAGGGGATAGTTCCTCTCATTCGCTTTCCTGCTCTTCCTTTGCTAGGCTTCCTAGCTTTCTTTGTGGTTCCTTTAAACGCTTTCAGCTCTTCACTTGTCATTGCACGTTCGATCGGAAAATCATATGCTAAGCACATATATACAATTCTAGTCAACACGCAACATCCATTGATGACTTTCTTTCTTTCCCATCTATGTTGTGCTAAATACATCTGATCAATGATCCAACTAGCTAGATCAACTGTCTGAGGTCCAATACAAGATAAATATAAACCAAACCATATTCGTTTGTGAGGCATTGTGAATCTGTCCTGAGCAGGGAAAGCAAAATGCTGCATACATATCCGTAGTGGTTTTGAAAGCTCAGGTGTGATCGCCGAAATCTCTTCCCACTTTGTAACATCCCCATGTTTCATAGGGTCAGGAACTAACCTTTCTTGCTCTGTGGGCATGTGGGTTCCATGAATCTTGATGGCAACTCGAATCAAATCTTTAGAAAGATCAAATCTTTTATATGGTGGATCGTTCACTAAAGATGGCAAAATAAAACTTCCGGGCAGGTCCTTATTCTCCGAAGCTATCAAGGTGGTGATTAAGTAATAGCATCTGTAGAAGTCAGGTTTAGGCAAAGGGTCACTGAAATACTCTGTGAAGCCGGCTCTTGCCTAAACATGTGTTAAGTCTTGTGTGTTCTGTAGGCCTTCGAACTCTCTTGAGAGAAACTGATATTTGCCCCAGGTACGGTGATCAAAAGTCAAATTAGCCTCAAATATAAACTCAGCATCCGCTAATGGTCCTGCTAGCCCTTAAAACCAGTGAGAATTACGATGAATCTTCTCAGTATACCCTCTAGGAGGATCGTCAGTAGGCATCGGTCCTGAGAAACCTTGAAATTTTGGCGGTGGAGCTATCGGATGGGGCTCAACAAGTAAATCACTAATAGTAGCCCTGGGTATACTGGTTCCAGCTTCAGATGGTCCTTCTTCGGTTTGCATGATGATTGACGTGCTAATGGAAAAGATCTGCTACAAAAGATTAGCACATTAGTATGGAAATTAATTATGATCCCATTAAAGTGAGACCGCAATCCCTTTCCATAACCAATGTGTAACCCGTGTAGCCGAGTGTCGTGATGTGGTTTATGGAATGATTTCTTGCAAACTAATGCAGGTCTCTAGACACCTACACGCCTTCAGATGATACATACATTTCTTGATGAGGTGTTATTACAGATGTTGTTGGGTTATAGTGTGTGGATTTATACAAGGTTCAGTCATGAATGAGTTATTACATGGTTGTAGATTAGTCGGGGTGGGAGTTATGTTAGACAATGGATTAGGAGAAGACTTCTGGATACGTTTCGGTATCCACTTCCTAAGCGTTTATGAACGGGTGATAGGTTTCTGCTGCGGGACAAAAGGTGATATCTGATGTGGTGGTATTGAGGGTTGAAGAGATTTCTAAGGGGTGTCTATTACAAGGCTTGAGGGTTGAGCTATAATACACTGTTTGGGTACCCAAATCTACGTGGGTGTGGGTTGATTCATAAGGTACTTCTTGGCGATCCAAATTTGTCGAATGTTTGTAGTCGTAGAAGAAGGTCGAGGAGACCTTGGATACTATCTCTGCTTCTGCCTTGCCTTCTTCTTATCGTTGTCTGCATGGTTGAATTCTGTCGGTGGTTTTTGTCCTTTTGGCATCCATATTTGTCTTGTGCCTTTTGCGCTGTGGTACTGATATTGCTGCTTTCTTTGTGCCGGTTGATAATGTCGTCGGTCTGTGTTCCTTCATCGTGGTTGACTCTTTTGTGGTTGAGGTTGAAAGGTCAGATGGACACTCTGCTTTGGAAAAGAAGGGAGGTCCAACACTTGCGAAACCTGCCCATTAGGAAGTGCTCCATTTTGTACTTTTAATCTAGGTGAGTCCGCAGTAAGTGTGGAAGGATGGGCACCGCAGTTGATAGTGTCCATTTGTCCGCTGATGTAACCCGCCTGACCCATCTGTTGGGTGGTTACCCCTTCTAGTTTGCAGGAAGCCCAAGGGAAAATCTCCTGACGTCCTTCTGATTGACAATTGTCCATCACCAAGCCCGCATGGGTTGGTGTAGACGTAACGTGACTGATCTGACTAAAGATCTTCCGGTCTTCCGTCGCATGCATTTCATAGGGTCTAGGGTTACATACCTCAGTCGGAATGCCATTAGGGAAGTCAAGCGGTATCACTCGCTTCTGATCTAAGGTTCCAATCTGCAAGGAGCCTTGTCTAAGATTTAGGTCCACTGAGTGATCGTATAGCCAATCTTGGCCAAGGATTAGGGGTTCTATCAGGTCCTCATCATGGCACACTAGTAGCTTTACTATCAAGGTCACTTCGTCTATGAGGATAGGAAGATCCACCTCACCCATGCAAGGGGTTTCCATGCCTCCTAGCCCTATGAGGTATACCTCAATTGGCCCCATTTCTATTCCTGAATCCTTATAGTGGGACCATCTAATCGCACTAGTCGCAACACCTGAGTCAAGTAATGCCCTAAGCACTTGGCAAGGATTGCCGTGCTCTAGCCCGACTGTAATGAATGGTCTCCTGTCCACTAAGCTAGGATGAGTGGTTGACTTTGCTTGACACATGGCCATGGGATATCTGGGTGATGTTTCCAGATGGTTATAATGTTCTCTCCCTAGTCCTTGTCTTCTTAGCTTCATGCGCTTAATGCGTTCTATAGCTTCTGCCTGAGCTTCAGCTCGTATTCTATTTTCTTCCTCCTTACGCTTCTTTGCCAACGTGAGTCGTCTAAGCATATCCTCAGTAAGAGGTTCTTGATATAGTCTGACTCTACAACCACTAATGTAATTAGGCATTATGTCTCCTTCTAAGGTGGCTAATTGTACTGCTCCACTTGTCGAGAGTCTGTTAATGATCATGGGTCCATAACCTCGCTTTTCTAACTTTCGTGCATGCTGTTTCAGTGTATATACTAGGACTAAATCTCCTTCTTTTAGGCCTTTACCTTTCACATGTGCATCAAAATATGCTTTTTGTCGCTTCTTTGCTGCATATATTCTTGCTGCTGCTTTCAGCCTTGTTTCACCTAATCGTTCCAAGTCCATTATTCTTGCTGATAATTCATGGCCGGTCCACTGATGTTCTTGTGCAACCTTAAGGGTCGGTATCAAGAAGTCCAAAGGAAGCACATCATTCTGTCCAAAAACCATCTGAAAGGGAGTTGCATTGAGTACGGTCTTGTAGGCTACTCGATATGCCCAAACAGCATGATGTAACTGTTTGTCCCAATCTGAACGTTTGTTGTTCACGAGTTTCGTCAGTACATTACAAAGGATCTTGTTAGTGCTTTCAGCCTGACCATTGGCCTGAGGATGATATGGTGCGGATTTCTTGTGAATCACCATAAAATCCTGTAACAAATATTCAATGACTTGGTTTAGAAAGTGAGTTCCTCGATCGCTCACTAACTCTATAGGCAATCCATATCTTGTAAAGACATTTTCAAATAAGAATTTTGCTGTCGTGTGAGCATCATTCTTTTTTGTGGCTTTTGCCTCTACCCATTTGGTAAGATAATCTGTCGCAACAATAATGTATTCAGCATGTGTACCTTTTGCAGGGGGGTTAATGGGCCCTACAAAGTCTATACCCCACTTAGAAAATGCACGCCCGCCCATCATGGGTTTCAATGGCATTTCATCTCTGCGAGTAGGAAACTGAGTTCTTTGGCACACATCACATCTCTTTACATAGGTATGTGCATCCATGTGAAGAGTGGGCCACCATAATCCTGCAAAGAGGATGGCTTTGATTATCCTATCGGGGCCAAAATGACCTCCTACAACACCTTGGTGTGCAGTCTCTAGTACGCTCAAATATTCGCTCTCATGAACACATTAGTTGTCGCCAATAAGGGAATAGTCTTGAGCTTCCTGCTTTAGACTTCGTTGTTGAGCTAAGGTCATTCCTTGAGGGAATATGTTCGTCCTCAAGTATGTCACTAAGGGTTCACTCCAGTCTGGTGTAAGAGACACGTGATATAACGGGGCATGTTCTATTGGTGGTCTTTCACAACAAACAAGGCATTCTTTACACAATTTGTAGACATCTGCTTCCATTGTAGGCCAGTATACTCCTAGTCTATGCAGAGTCTGTAATGTTCGATGTTTTGAATGATGTTGCTTTAATGCACCTACATGTGCTAATTGCAACCAATTCACGTGTTCTGATTCATCCACACAACAAGCAAGAATCTTTTGATTATCCTGTTTACATATACTTCCTGCTATGCTTTGATATCTCTGAGACTTGGTAATCTCTCGTTCCTTGACCCTTATCCTAGGATTCTTAGGTCCATACGTGAGAATAGGGACTATAGGCTTAGCCCATTCTAGTGCTATCTCAAGGCTGAACAAGTATGCATCGGGTAACTCATCCACTACTCCTTGAGGAGCTTCTCCTGAGGTTAATCTCGATAGGTGGTCAGCTCTGAGATGTGTCTTTCCTTTCTTGACTACTACTTCAAAATCATACTCCATGAGTAATAGAAACCAACGTATTAATCGTCCCGTGTTACATGGCTTATTGACTAAGTACAGTAATGCTTGATGATCTGTAAAGAATTTGAACTTGTTTGCCAACAAATAGTGCCTGAATTTCTTTACCGCGTAGATCATTCCTAATCCTTCTCGTTCCGTAGTGGTGTAATTTCTTTCTGCTGCGTTCAACTGTCTGCTTGCGTAAGCTATGGGGAGGTCTATATTACCTTCACTCGTGGGTTGTGCTAACACACATCCTATGGCATAGTTGGATGCATCCACATGTACATGGAATGGCTTACTCCAATCTAGGGTGGTCAATATAGGTGCTGAGCACAAACGTCGTTTAAATTCATTGAATGAATTCTCACACTCATCTGTCCATTCAAAATTGGTCAAAAGAGAGTACAGAGGCTTGGCTATGATTGCATACGTGTGTATGAATCGTCTATAATAACCACAATGTCCCATAAATGCTTGTACCTCTTTTACATTGCTTGGCCTAGGTAGATCTGCCATCACCTTCACTTTTTCTTCATCTGTTGAAATTCCATTCTTTGACACAATGTGTCCTAGAATTTTGCCTTGTCTGACCATGAAAACACACTTTTCTGGGTTCAAACAAACCTGTTATTCTCGACATTTGTCAAATACTTGTCTTAACTCTGGGATATGTGTCTGTCTTATATTTGAATGAGCACATAAGTCATCGACATAAACTTCCAAATTCTTGCGTAAGAATTCCTTAAAAACATGACACATGAGTCACAGGAAAGTAGCGGGTGCATTTGTTAAGCCAAAAGGCATCACACGAAATGCAAATATGCCTCATTCTGTGGCAAAAGCCGTCTTGTGTTGATCTTCTGGAGCAATGGCTACTTGATTATAGCCTGAGAATCCATCAAGAAAGCTGTAAACTTCCTTGCCCGCAACTCTTTCCAATAAATGTTCCGTGATAGGAAGAGGATAACTATCTCTAATCGTGGCAGCATTAACTTTTTTAAGGTTAATACACACGCGCAATTTTCCGTTCTTCTTGGGCACAACCACAATGGGGGATACCCATTCGGTATGCTCAATTTCGTAAATGAATCTTGCTTCTATCAAACGATCTATCTCCTCTTTAATCTTCGCAGCATAGTTATCATTGTATGTGTATGGTTTCTGTTTCGTGGGTTTTGCATCTGTAGTCATAGGGATTCTATGAGAACATATGTCTGGATCTACTCCTTTTAGGTCTTTGTAACTCCAAGCAAACACATCTCTATATTTGCGCAATAGGGCAACTAATTCTTCTTCTTCTTCATTCGTCAAATCATACCCTATGTATGTACATTTTTCTTCTTCTCCTTTTATGGCTACTATTATTTTCTTGGTTTTCTCTCGATTATCATATACTTCTCCATCATCAGCTTTTCTGTTAGGCATTCGTACCATTATTCTTCTATCTTCTATTTCATACTTTTTGAAGTTCTCAGGTACTTCAAATAAAGTTTCTTCTGTTTTTGGCATGGTTTCTTTCTTCTTTCTTTTCTTACCTTCACTTTTGGTGGTCACGTGTGTAGCTAATCTCACATCATTCGTAATTTCTTCGTGTGTCTAAGGGTAAGTTTCTACTTTATGGAAATATTCTTCCTCTGATGCAAAGGGTGAGTCCATAACAATTGACTCTAATTCAAAATCACTCGCGTCCTCGAAAGCATCAGTGTTCGGTTCACACTCCTCTAAAACTGAATCACAGATGACGTGAAAACTGAAATGTCATAGCCATCCTCGTCACAGTGGGGTGTCCATTGTTCTTCATTGATGGCTATATCCATGGTTGCTAGGATTTCTGCCCAACCATGGGGTTCAAACTCTTCATCTGGAAATACTACTGGTGCGTAGGCTGGGTCTTGAAGGGTTCTTGGGTGTTGTTCTGCACCTAAGGTCCTAGCTTCTAACCGTTCTTCCTCTTGTTTTGCTACCTTGCACATCCATGAATGAGTGTCCTCGTGTAACCATGAGGGGTCTGACTCTAATGAGTGTACCGATTCCATTTCTGCCTGTGTCTTATGGATGGTATTCCATTGTATTGGGGGTATGTCTCTATGTGAATAGTCTTTAAGATTGACTTTAGTAGTCACTCCTAAATGTTGCAAGTACAAAGAATTAGTTCCCCAATCTTGTACAATTTGCAACTGACGCATGAACGGTCGTCCTAGAATCATCTCATAAGCATGATTTTTTGCAAAATCACAAATGGCAAAGGTATGCTCAAACTCCACACCACAAGTGGTGAGAGATATACCTTCTAGTAAGCCTAATGGTTTTTCTATGTGTCCATCAGCCATTTGTAGCTTCATCCTGGTGGGTCTTAGTGTTGGCTTACCCCAACGCTTCCATAAAGCTATGGTAGCAATGGCTACTCCGGCTCCTGAATCTAAGATGGCTTTCGTGGTGTAGCCCTGATGGGTTATTGGAAGATAAGTGTTACCTTCCTCTCCTTCGCTTACATCTCTGATCTTTTCTACTAGTATCTCTGATACCTTCTTGTGTGTTCCTACCTGTGAGGGAGTAGTAGCAAGCTCAGGGAATTGATTTGCTACATGTTTCCACAGCTCTGGTTTAACCTTTAACAATTCCTCTAGGGTGAGATTACACTGTACTTTAGTGTTCTTGATCACTTCCGTGTTTCTAGGGATTACTGATTCTTCATTCCTCACTATTATCGTGGGTGCTCTCATACTAATAGACTTTGCTTCCCAAGGTCCTGTGAACTGAGGTAATTCTTGTAAAGAATTAGATTCAAATCCTGTGTGTTCACTCAGTTGCTCTTCCTCTATATCATCGTAAATAGAGGGGATATCTTGGGGAAATTGTTCCTGCAAGTCGTCTATTTCTTGAATAGGAGGATGGGTTCCTTGTCTCTTCTCCACTTCTCTTCTTGGATTTCTCTCAAAAATTCATGTGAATATCTATGTATGGAAGATAGGTCGTCTTCATTTTCCGTATTGGGTACTTGAGACAGGGATGGTGCATTCCTTTCCTGTGTCTCTGGGACACTAAGATTCCTATGCTGATCCTTTTTCTCTTTGCTTTCTATCAAGTATTCTAGCCTCTCCATTAGTCCTTGAAAGTGTAATTCCGGTTTTGCCATGTTATTCCAATTAAGATATCTAGAGGCTTCGAACAAAGCTTGTGCTAATTCTACCATTTTCATGCAAAGCTTAGTCCTTTCAATTTCTAGATATGCTCGTGGGTAGTTCTTACTCATTTCAGCTACTTGAGGTCCTTCTTTTACTCTAGCCTGATATGCACGGAACATCATGTCTAGGTTTTCAGGTATGGGTTCCGCTCGAACTGAACCTGATTTCTGAGCTGGGTTCTCTTGATTCAATTCTTGGGAAGTCAATTCTAGTATTTTGGCTCTAGATTCCTTGAGACTTCCTTCCAACTCAGTTATCCTTTTACTCCACTTTCTTTTAATCCTTTCTCTGGAGTCTTTCCAAGATTTCGTCTTTTTACTACTAGATTCTCAAATTTCACTAGTTTCGGCTGTTTTCTCCTGATTAAGCTGTTGATTCTGTAAGAGCACCTGGGCTCTTGTTATAGCTTGGAGAGGCACATATGTAGGGTTGGATCCATCTACGTTGTTCACAATACCTATCACGTTAATCAGTGTCACATTTGAAGCGTTAACTGGGTTTTTAGGACAATCCTTTATGATGTGCTCTTTACCACAATCGACACAAAATCCTTGTATGTTATAGTACTGTGACTGTTCCGATATCGGAGGATATGGACAATCCTTTATGAAATGATCTCCTTGGCACCTAAAGCATGGTCCTCTAGGGCCCTGTGGTCTCTGTTGTCTTACTTGGGGCCGTGGATTTGGGTTTGTGTATATCACATTAGTGTATTCGGGCTCCCAACTAGGTTCCACTGGTGGACTATCATAATGATATGTCTCTATATGTTCTGGTGACTCTGTGTAGTACGCAGGTGGACTATCTACATGAGTGGAGTCAAAACTGTTTGAGTTCGGATCACTCTCTGTGATCAAAGGTGAAGAAGGCACTAAAGCCCTACTTAAGTTCTCTTCTGCAGCAGTATATTTGACTGAGATGACATTCGCTGGTGGGGGTGGATGCTGAGCTAAAACAGGTTGAGGTCTGTGTTGAGCTTGATATGGGTAGTTCTGAGGAGGCCTATAGTAATAAGGCTGAGCATTGTATTGGCCTTGATACCTACCTGGCTGCGGGTATGCTTGCGGGTAGTTTTGTCTTACTGCTTGTTTGTTGTATGGGCAGTCTTGAGCCGTGTGATTTGTGTATCTTCTCTCAATTGTACAGTATTGGCCACTAGGATTGGCTTGCGGTTGTGTTGCATTGGGACATACATTCGCCAAATGATTTCCACCACAGGTGTAACAACGTACGTTAGTTGTTAACTTAGGCATCTGTTTACTAGAAACTCTTAGTTTCTGGGCCACTTTTTCTGCTAGGTCCTCTATCGAGTTAGACAATTTTGTGGATGCTAGAGAGGAACAATCTGAGTCCTTATAGACTTTTGAGAGTTCCAACTCGTCTCCTAAGTTATCCTCAATGTCTATGCAAATCCTTACACACTGCTCTAGCGTTCTGGGATCTTTTAAATACACATAGGAGCGTAGTTTAGAGCTCAAGAGGCCATCTAGAAACAACGACACTTGCTTGGCCTGTGAGGGTAACTCTTGCACTGGACATCTTTCCACATATTGTCTAAACCTACGTCCTGCGAGTCTAACTGTTTCCTGAGGGGTCTGTTTGAAGCTATGAATCAACGAAGACGTGTCATGCCTAATCCCACTTTTAGAGAATTCAGTGATGAATGACTCTAAAAAGTGATGGATGTCTCTAAATTGCCTTTGTTGCAATGGTTGGAACCAAGTTAAAACGGTGTTCTTTAACGTTAGCCCAAATGCATTATATTGCGTGAACATGTCTTCGACCTGTTCTGCCCTTAACACTTGCTTAAATTCCGCTACATGGTCGTAGGGATCTCCTATCCCATCAAAGTAATTTTTCATTGATTTCACTAGTTGAGTGGGTCTCAATATTCTAGCGTGTTCACGTGGTCTAGGTAGAGAAAAATCATCTCTACCACCTGGCATTCTTTGTCTTTCCACTCTATCCGTGTCTACGGTGGTTCTATCTCTTCCTATGTGTGGGATAAATGAAATTGCATGAGAATGAATCTAGGTTTGGACAAAAGGGTGGAGCATGGAACTCTCAACACAAGGTAGTCATCTTGACCATTAGAGAGAAGATTTCCTCGAAATCAACAACATGTTGTTGTTGAAAACCCTTTGCAACAAGTCGTGTTTTATACTTTGGAGAAGCACTATCTAATGTGAATTTCAGCTTATATACCCATTTACATGATAAAGCTTTCTTGCCCTTTGGAAACGGTTCAAAATCCCAAGTAACATCCTTGTGAATAGAATCCAACTCACTCTTCATGGCACGCTTCCACTTGACATGATTCGTTGTCTGCATAGCCTCTTTGTAGCAAGAAGGCTTACCAGCGTCTATTAGCATAACAAACTCCAAACATATCTATCAAGTGGATGTGGGACACGTGTAGAGCATCTCAATGGTTGCTAAACACAAACATTTGTAGACTAATCTAACTCGACATTCTCTTGAACATCCCTATGTGCAACTTATGCATGATAACTAGAGGACTAGTATCCTCAAATACCACTCTTCTCACGTCAACCTCCTTAATGGGCCATTTATGCATCTTAGACTCATTGAAAATGACATCATTACTTCTGATCACTGGTCGTGTTTCAAGATCCCATAAGCAATATCCAAATTTTCCTTCTCAACCATATCCAAGAAAAATGCATTTCTTTGACTTATCGTCCAACTTTTTTCTAAGATTCCTTGGTATATGAACATATGCTTCACACCCAAAAACTCAAAGATGATCATAATATGGTGGCTTCCCTATCCATAACTCTTGTGACACTTTCATACCTTTAGCAATACTAGGTGAAAGGTTAATCATGTGAATTGTAGTCAATATTGCTTCTGCTCAAAAGCTTTGTGAAAGGTTTGCATGATGTAGCATAAAAGCTACTCTATCCTCAATAGTTATATTCATCCTTTCAGCTACACCATTCTGTACTAGGGTATGCAGAGCTCTAAACTCTCTACAAATTTCTCTAGGCTGATAGAAAAGACTGAATTCATGTGAGGTATACTCACCCCCATGATCTAAATGTAAAGCCTTAAGATTAGTTCCTTTTTCAATCTCAATTGAAGCGAGCCATTTTTTGAAAGTAGGGAATACCTCATCCTTTGCTTTGATAGGATATACCTAGAATTTTCTAGTAGCATCACCTATAAATAAAGTAAAGAGAACCATCTAATGACCTTGTGGGCATATGATCACACACATCTATATGAACAAGATTTAAAGGCTGAATTGAAGAGTCAATGTGCATCTTGTGCATATTCCTAGTTTGCTTTCCATATTGACAATGCTCACAAAATGAAAATTCAAAGAAAGATAACATAGGTAAGTAGCCAGAATGAGAAAGATTTTCCATTCCACTATGTGACATATGGCCCAAACAGCCATGCCAAATACAACCCATAGGTTGTTTAGTAACAGCTAACAAGTGTTATTTTTGTGATACAAATAAAGGATAAAGTGAGCCAACTTTTCTTCCCTTTGCAATAACCATATTGCCCTTTGATATGCAAAAGGACTGAGCATGGAAGACAACCTTATAACCAAGATCATCAAGTTGACCAACTGACATCAAACTATGTGATAATTGAGGTACATGGCATACATGATGCATAGTAAATTTTCAACCATCTATGAACTGCACAATCACATCTCCAATCCCCACAATGTCACAATCGTAAGAGTCTCCAAGTCTCACAATACCAAGAGACTTTTCTACATAATTAGAGAGCCATTCTCTATGTGATGTCACATGGATAGAAGCACCAAAATGTAGAAGCCATGTGTGGGAAAGAGAATCAGCCATAAGAGCCTCAGTTGACAGAGTGTTATCAAGTATCAACACATCATCATCATCAAAAATAGCATTAATTTCTTCAATCTTCACAGTCGAAGTAGATGGTGCACGTAGCTGTTTAACATGCCCATCAACATTCTATCATTTACCTTTAGCATTCTTTAATGCATAATAGTCTTTCTTCATGTGTCCTTTCTTATGACAATAATGGCATTCGATATCCATCTTCCGTGATTTACTTCTACTCTTATTCTGTTGACCATTATTTTCCTTGTTCTTGCTCCTACCACATTGCTGATTCTTTCCTTGGTAAGAATCACGAGCATTATATGCATCTCCACTCTGGGTGCCAACCATAGATTTTCTACAAATTTGCTCACTCAATAGTGCTCCACATATGTCATCATAGACCAACTTACCACTAGGTGCACTATTGCTAATAGCTATGCAAAACATATCCCATGATGATGGCAAGGTACATAACAAGAAGAATACTTTCATTTCATTATCCATATCCTTTTTCTAAGCATGTAACTAGGAGAATATAGCATAAAACTCATTTAGATGAGCAACAACACTTTTTGTGTCCTTCTTGCAAAGGTCATATAATTTTCTCATTAGATACACTTTATTTGATGTCATTTCTTTTTCATATGTAATTCATAACTTCTTCCAAAGCTCCTTTGTACTTTCACTATCTAATATTGTAAAGTAAACACTATCTTCTAGGTGCAATTGAATGGTAGAATTGACCATTTCATCTAACTCATCCCAATCATCTTCATCCATGTCCGCAGGCTTCTTTGAGATTCCATTTATTGGCTTCCATTGCCTTCTCTGAATCAGCACATCTCTAATCGGATTCTTCCATAAAGCAAAGTTTGTGCCATCAAATTTTTGGATCTCAATCACTGACTCCACTACATATAATCAATTACTCGAAAGAGGTAAACTAGACTTATCGAGAACCTATGAAAAACTATCATACATCTCCTATGGCAAGGTTGGGTAAGTCTTCCACCTGCATCACCAAAGAGACCCCGACATCTGGGTGTCTCCTAGTTAAGAAAACCTCACTAAGAACCTCTTTATCAAATGTAAAAGACGTTATGCAAAAAACATAGTTGTTATATCAATGACCACATGGACGTACATAACCAGTATTCACAGAAGCATACACAATGTGTATGTGCTCAATATATGCAATAAAATGGTACTAAAAAGCTGAATTTACTACCCAAACACTAGCCAACAACACTTGCAAGTGTCTGTCAACTCTGTTTTTTAGGACCAAAAAACCAACATAGACTTGTGGTGGTTGCTCCCACCACAACTAAAATGTTTCAAGAAACTTGTAGGTTAACTAGTGTGACTGAAAACATAGCCCTAAAGGTGTTCTTGGACTCTTTGGAGAGAACTATGCACAAAAGTACTCCAAAATGGCTCCCAAAATCATCCCAAAAATGCTTCAAAAATAGGCTCTGAAAGTAAAGAATGAAGCTTTGAGGACCCAAAACTTGTTGAAATAATGTGAACCTTAGTCTTTCCCCTTCTTCAATCACCACAAGAGTGTAGCTTAGTAGTAAGAGGTTGCTATGGTTAAGAGAGCTTGAGGGGGAATAGTACTGAGATGGGTGACCTCCTGAGAAGTACTGGGAACCACCATCTTCCTTGATCATTGAGGTCCTCCCTCGCATGCAACCAATGGTGCCAACAATGACTTCGGTGACTCGGATGACAAGGTATTCCAAGGTCTATGCCTTGGTCACCACCTTAGTCATAAGCCTTGTAGAAAGCCTTGAGTGGGTGGGCAGGTACTTGCTTCGCTTGCACAAAAGGAACAAAGCTTTTGCATCATGATGCTCTAATATCAATGAAGTATTTCAATGGCGATGCACCATATTCACTCTCCTTCTTGAGAGATCCACAATGATATCGTTGGAGTAGAAAACCAACATTGATGCACCACAGTGTGCTCTCTTTCTTGAGAGCTCCACGATGATATCCTCGGAGTAGAAAACTGAGCTCTAAGTGTTGCACACAAAGGTAGAATATGCAAAAAAACATAGTACATAGGGAGCACGAACACCAACTTCTTAGGTGTTACGAATGCGGTCGAACTTAGAGTCTATGATTGAACAAGCCACTATATGTTTTTATTAAAGAACATATACAAAATTGTCTGGTGCCCATGTGGCCTTTCACATGGACACAACGGTAACATTTTTGAATAGGGGGATTCCAAAGAAGATGGATATGTCTAGGTATATCCTCAAGTATATATATGAAGAAGCTTACCACCAAAAGGATAAGAAGTTCGTGGGAGGAGGACAGATATTGAAAACAATCATATATGCAAGTTTGGAAAAGGATGGGGAGTTAAAGACAATGCTGCATCAGCATGCTACCAATGGCACTGTTGGAGGCATCAGGGTAATTCCCAATTGGGTGCTTGTAAAATGGGAGCTTGAGTTAACAATGATTTCAATCTGTCAAAAGAAAGTTGACACTCTTCGGTCCATTCAAACTGACGTGGGCTACTGGTTATCAATTGATTAAGTGGTATGGCTAGATGAGCAAGCCAACACAGATGCCGCCCATGCCATCGGATTTGGCCCAAAAAATGCATCACATCTTTAGGTGTCTTAGGATTAGGAGCCTCCAGTACGGCCTTCACTTTGTCTGGATCCACCTGAATGTCTTGCTTTGAAATAACATGTCCGAACAGCTTACCACAGGATACAGAGAATACCGATTTATTTGGGTTCAGGCACAAGCGATATTCCCGACACTTTGAAAAGCAACACCGTAAATGGTACAGGTATGCCGACGTATCACCGGATAACGAGAAATCATCCAGATACACTCTCATAAATGTGGTGAGATAAGGGGAAAAAATTTCCTACATGTAGTGTTGGAACATATTGGGAGCATTGCACAGTCCAAACCACATTACTGTACACGCATAGACACCCCAGTTTGTAATAAAGGCAGTCTTGGGTATGTCCTGCTCTGCAAGTTTGACTTGATTGTAACCATTGTATCCATCTAGAAAGGAATACATCTCCCGGTTGGCCACGTCATCTAACATGGTATCCAAGAATGACAATGGAAACGGATCAGGTACAGTTGCTGCATTGAGCTTTCGGTAGTCCACACATATCCGTAGCTGCTTGTTTTTCTTCGAAACTATAACAATGGGAGAGATCCGTTCTGCATGCTCAATAGGCACAATAAATCCCACCTTCAACAACCGATCAAGCTCGGCTGTAACCTGTGCCCGCATAGTTAGGATTCATCTTGTAATTGGGTTGTTTGATGGGTCTCGCATCCAGTTTCAGCACCACTTTGTGTTGATAAATCCGCGGGTCCAACCCCTTCCTATCCCTCTAGTCCCATGCAAACACATCAGCAAACTCTTGTAGCAGCTGCAACGGGTGCTCCTTGAAAGTCTTGGATAGTCCGGCCTTTATTTTTACGGGTCGTGGGTTGGTTTGGTCACCTAAATTGCAGGTGATCAGCTGATCTTCTGGTACATAGAACTGTCGGGCCTTTCCAAATCGTCTCAGGACTGGAGTAATTGTTGGAGCATCGACTCATCCAAAGTCTGTACTGTATTCGACTCATGCTCACTGGTCAAAGGTACCATCGTGCAAGCTGTCGGACTCCAGTTATCAGCCACCATTTGTAAATCTACAGTGCCAAGTGCCATCAGATCCTTGTTAGCTTTAAGAAAAGTCTCCTCTTCATCATCGGAGAGACCATCCAACATGTGTATAGGCTCCGCTAAATATGGTCGTGCATGTAAGTCACAGGGTTTCATGTCATCCAACGGGACAACATATTTTCGGTGATTATTTTTAAAGACTAATTCATGCGCTGACCAGTCTTGCACTACCTTAGCTTGTTTTAGCCAAGGATGTCCAAAGAGCAGATTGTAATCCAGGCTCGATTTGGGTAAATCCAGCACAATAAAGGTCATTTTGAAAACAGAACCTTGTAGAGTGATCGGAATATCTCGCACCAAGCCCACCGGATGGACTCGAGATTGATCAGCCATGCGTACAAATAATTGAACAGGTTTAATTTGTGTCCACCCCAGCCATTTGCAAAGTGTTGTTGTTGTAATGTTGACACCAGATCCGCCATCAATTAAGACTTGTATGATTTTGTGTATCATACCGTAATTAGTGGTACCATATGATCCACCATTGGGTCCAATTCCGATTGGATTGTGGCTGTTGCAGGAGCACTCGAGGATCCTGGACTGACCTGCTACTGGAACTGTTGATGCACTCTTGGGGCCAAAGCCAATAATTGACCCAAGACAAGGTAATTGATGCCTTAGACAACACATCCCACATCGAATCAATTTTGGCTGTTTCTAGTATGGTCTCTAGTGTGGACTCAAGTACTGTATGAGTCAAATTTCTCCCTTCTGGTACTTCTGGCAATATACTTTGCTGCGTCACTGGAACTGGGTCAAGAAATATGGATTGTTCCTTCGTAGCCCACTTGCTTGCCTTTGTGAATGCCTTCTATTGTTCATGAATTCCTGGTTCAAAGATCTCCACAACTGGCTGTAATTGCTTGCCCGAACATGTTTGCACCACTGCTGCTTGCGTATCCACGACTGAGATGTACACCATATTTGCCATCAGATGTTGTCGTTCTTTTTTCTTTTTGTCATACTCAGCTACATCTTTACAAAATCTTCAGATATGCCCGATTTCACCACAAAATTGACATTTAGGAGGGGAAGGAGATGCACCTTCTCCAGATGGACCTGCATTCCATCGAGCTTGTCCAAAATTATTTGACTATCCACCTCAATAATTCATGTATCCCTGGTACAGAGTATTCGGCATCTATGGTGGCACATAATGGCTGGTCGATTGCCCTTGTTCCTGAATGATGGCATTAACAGTTGCTCTGTTCTGTACCTTGGCTTTATACGGGCAAGTCTCCGTAGTGTGGTCTGTTGTGTGGAAAATTGCACAATACATTTGGTTTGGAGCGCATGTTGAACTGCTATGCCTTGGATTTTTGCATTTGGTACAGTAAATTTGTTTCAAAGGATCATCCTTAGATTGTCGGGACGCTTTCAACCACTCTAGATCTTCAGTAAATCCACCCACTTTGTTTTCTAATCGTAACGCCATAACAATTACGGCATCCAAAGTTATTCCACCCACGCACCGTATGATCATAATCTGCTTCAATTGGGGCTTTAATCCATTGATGAACCACTGCGTGATAACGTCATCTAGTAAATTAGTGTGCACGGGTGGCAACTATCGTAAATGATTCCGAAATAGGGTGGCATAATCCTATACATTTTGGTGTGGTTTCTACCTATTATTCTGTAAGTAGTCAAAAATTTTGGGTGGGTTTTTCTTTAACCAAAATCGTTGCAGAAATGCATCCTTCACATCATCGTACTACTGGAAGTGGTTCAAATCATATTGGTTAGCCATCGTGCAGCTTCATTAACTAGGGTTGACTGGAACACAATAGCTTTATATGCAGGGTCTGCAAGGTAATTCAAAACTGCATAATTAATCTCAAAGGTCCATATATGCGCATCGGGATCATCCCTCGGAAAACCTCCAAATTTTGTGTATGTGACCCCCGCTGGTACCGGGCGCAGTGGGATAACCTGTTGCTGCTGATGTTGTGGTTGCGGCTGTGGTGATGTTTGTTGTTGTTGTTGTGAGCCACTCATGGTGTTGTTGTTAGTGGTATTGTTGTTGTTACCTAAAAATTAGGGAGGTATCTCTTGATATTCCTAAACTGTATGGTCAACCTGGTCACTTTTCAGTCCTAAAATGTCGTTGAACCAATTGCTTAACTCCAAATCTAATAGCCCTTCCTCAACTTTAGTGTCAAAATTAGCTAATCGTGCACCGAAAAATGGTGAGCGCAGTAAGTTTCCACCAAACAGCACCATTGTTTCACCGAAAAGCTTCGAATCGCCACCAGGCAATACCGAACTCTCACCGAAACTCGACGAATTCTCACCGGACCAGACTACACTGTCACCAGAAACGTTCTCACTAGATAACGTGAACATGTCAGAAAGTGACTAAATTTTGACCAGATAATGCGGAACTATCTCCGCACTGCACCTCTGTACAACCAGAAATCACCATACTTTCTTCAGAAGGGATCGGACTCGCACCGGATTCTCGCCATGTGCTATCGAACTACCACCGAACTTGCCACTGGCTGGCTGTACTGAACCTTCTGCAACTGGACTTGATTGTCTTGCACTTCTAACATCAGGAGGTGTTCCTAATAAGTTCAGAACTACCGAGGGATGTTGATCTCTGCAGTATTTGGGGTATGATTCGTCGGAATGTGTTACAGGCATATATCAAAGAATTCTTCCTCAATCTTTAATCTTCGATGCAAATGACTACTCCATTTCCCACAGGCGGCACCAGTGTTTAAACTTAAACTTAGGATTAAGTTATCTATTTAAGTTAAATTCAATCTGGGTTCTTGAGATGGCTAGGGGTCTGTAAATAGAGGCCCTATTTGCATTTTCCCAAATCTACAGATTAAGAGTATACTACTTCACCGAATTAACATGCTAAATCGGATTATCTTCCCAATACTGTTTTTAATGCGTTCTTCAACACACTTCCACACCAGACAGTTAACTGTATAACTTCTTCACTTATCATGTTAATCAATTTACTTAATACTTCTTTGAACTTCACTTAATGATTAAACTTAATCAATAGAATTGACAGTACTCAGATTACACAGTAATTCGGTAACTGCACTTTGCTTCCGGCTCTCACCCAGACGAACAGTCCGGCGACTACACCTTCTGCTTCACGCGACTCTTTCATTAATCTTTTCCAAACGTTACAACTTTGCGCTACACCTTTACATCATGCGTGCGACTTTTCAGGATATATATTACAAAAAGTATGAGTTCCTTTCCGGTAGCTTACATAACTTAAATGACAAGATGGGAAAAATGCTTTCCTAAATGGAGAGTTGGAGGAGACAATGTTCATGGAGAAGTCGCAAGGATTTAAAGATCAAATACTTTAAAATCATTTATGTAAAATTCTGAAGGACCTTTATGGTCTTCAGCAAGCCTCACAAGATTGGATCCAAAGACCTGAGGATTACTTGATAAAGTGTGGATACAAACAAAACAATGTATACCCATCACTCTACTTGAGGAAGGAATGCAATAGATGTGTATCCATTTACATCTATGTTGATGATCTAATCATGTCAAGAGATGTGGATTCAACATCAAGGGTATAAAGAGGAAGTTTATGAGTGATTTTAAGATCTTTGATTTAGGGATCTCAAAGTCTTTTCTTGGCATAGATGTCATATGTGAAGAAGCACGTATGCATCTCATGCAAAGAAATTATATCCTTGATCTCTAGAAGAATTTTGGTTATGTAACTATAAACCCATTTCAAAATCATTAGAAGTTAATGTGAAATTTAGTGCTCACAAAGGAGAAGAATTTCAAGATGTGACCATGTAAAGTTCAAATGGAGGTTCAGTTATTTATGATACTCTTACAAAAACTAATATATCACATGCAATAGTTGTGTCATCTCAATTTGTGTAGGCTGCAAGAGCTCTTCACCTTGTTGCAACAAAGAGAATACTAAGGTAACTCAAGGGATCAATGCATGAAGCGATCCTATTTTCATGCTAATTGGAGATGCTCCAAGGATGAGAGGAGGAGCACTCCTAGGTATGGAATCATGCTAGTGAATATGACTACCTCATGCATGCCCAAGAAACAACATATCGTGCCTACTAAATGGAAGCAGATAACATAGGATTAGCACAAATCGCATGTGAGCCAACGTCACTCAAGAAACTATTCTTTGGATTCAATGTGTAGGTAAACCAAGTCCCTATGTGTTTTGACAATAACTCCCCCTCCCCTCTCTCTCTTGTTGGTGCATGACAATCACCAATTGATGATTTGGACAAGTTTTGAAGTCAAAAAGTAAAGCAAAGATCAAAATTTGAGCCTTGAAGATGACGAGATAATCATAAGATGAAGACTTGTATATACATGTATATTACTCTTTTAATTAGTCCATAAAAAAACTTTGTATCCATGGTGATTCGGGATGTAAATATCTACATATGCTTGAATATAGATGTAATATAAGAGAGAGATGTATTATGATAGATTCAATTTATAGAAATAGACACCAATCTATCACAGCAATCCCACTCTATCATGACAACCCCACTCTATCATGGCAATCCCACTCTATCCTGAAAGGCCACACCTATCATGATAGATTACCCTATCGTGACACATAGACTCTCTTGTAAAAGTTTTTGCTAATTTTTTACACTTCTAATGGGGTTTTTCTCATTTTGACAAACTACTGAGGTAAATAAAAGTGTGCAATTGGTCGTGTGCCCTCATAAGATGGTTCTCAATCGCAAAAAGAAGCTTCGAACCTTCATTTCAAGCTTGGATCAATTCTTTAAAGGAATGAGACATGAAGTTGGATACAACTAATCCTAACTTTTCAAGTATGGCTTAAGCCAAGTACGTACTTCCACCTCTACCTCATAGGTTGATAATAGAACACAATTTCATAAGGTATCCCAAGGACATCAAGTGACAAGAGTAAGCATAACAATACAAAAACCTAAGGGAATGAATCTAATAGTGTGGCGAAACGAGAAAGTATACACGCTTAAGTTCACTCTTGAAAACTTAGAAAAAAAAGAGAAGATCAAAGAGTGGTTCTAAATAATGAACAAGTGATTGAAGAAAAGTAACGAAGATGAGGATAAGTGAACCAAAAGGCTAAGGGGTAGGTTATTCATTGCATTCATCCAAGCATCTCGATGAAGTGGACCAAAAAAAGTTAAGATCGTCTCAAGCTAGTCTGAATCACACAACCAGATGATGGTTAAACCAATTAAGTAGCCATCCCTTTAGATTAAGTTCAAAAACAAGTGAATAGAGAGTGCATGTACCATTTAGAGGCATACTTCTAGCTCTATGTTGGTGTATCTAGAAACACCCAAAGAACCATACAAAACATAATCAAAATACATATGAACCAACCAATTAGGTGCTCAAATTTATGAGAACAATGTGTGAAGGCTGTTTTTTCAACTAAGAAACCTTGAACACCCCTTTGGTATTGATCACCTTGCTGTCAAAGTTTGAGGATGGTCCTTACATAGATAAGAAGGGAAGCATGTATGTGCTAACCATCTTTCCATATAGGACTAATGACTTCAAAACAATCCTTCTTGACTCATAGATAGGAGAAATTGAAGAAGAAAATCCTCATTTGGAAAAACCATATGTGTGTAGGCTCAGTCTTTTATTGATATAGAATTTAGCAAAACTCTTGTTTCTCTAGCTTCTAATCTTTTCTCCTTGTCTTTAGTTACTTTTCACATCCATAAATGCTTGTCCATGAATCCACAATGCATCAAAAGAGTTAATTTGTTTTTACTAAATCTGAGTCCTCTTTTGTCTTGTGGATAGATCTCCACTGAGACATCGCTATGTGTGTAGTCTTTTAGATTGACTTTTGTGACTCCTAAGTGTTGTAAGTATAAGGAATTGATACCCCAATCTTGCATTATTTATAGTTGTCTCATGAAGGGTCTACCTAATATCATCTCGTACACATGGTTCTTCCCAAACTCAAATATGGAAAATGTATGTTAAAACTCTACACCACAAGTAGTGAGAGTGATACCTTCTTTTATTCATAATGTTCATTCAATATGGTCATCTGCCATTTGAAGCTTCATTCTCATGGGTCATAGGGCATATTTTCCCCATCATATCCACAAGCATGTGGTTGCAATGGTAACTTCTATGCCTAATTCTAGGATTGCCTTTGTGGTGTGACCCTGGTAGGTAATGGGAAGATAGGTGTTTCCTTCCTCACCTTCACTCATATCTCCTATTTTGTCTATTGGAATTTTTGGGACTTTTCTCTTGGGTCTTATCTTTGAATCAAAGCTATCAAGTTTGAGAAATTGATTTGCTACATGTTTCCACAACTCTGGTTGTACCTTTAGAATCTCTTCTAAAGTGAGATGAAAATGTACTTTAGCATTCTTCACACCCTTGGTATTCCTTGGTATGATGGAATCTTCCTTTCTCACTAGTATCATGGGGGATCTTATTCAAAGAGACTTGGATTCCCATGGAGCCATGAAATGTGGTAGCTCTTGTAACGAGTTAGATCCAAAGTCTAACTTTTCATTTGATTGTCTTCTTGATCTCTGTATAGGGATGGAATGACTTGAGAAAATTGATCTTGTAGATTATCAATCTGTTGAATCGGAGGAAGACTCCCTTGCTCATTGGCCCACTTCTCTTCTTGGATTTCTCACAAGAACTCCTAAGAGTACTAGTTAATGAAAGTAGGTATTCCACACTCTATTGAGTTAGAAATGTAATTTTAACTTTCATATAAACTTCTTTTTGGTCACTTTCTAATGGAATGAGACTCTTGAAGTGCCGAATTGTCATGCTTAAACCCAAACAAAAATCTTGTAATCCCATAAGGAAAATTTGGAAATTCAAACCTTGTAACCTACAACTTGAACCACCCTCGTAACATACTCACTTCACCACACACTCATCTCTTACAGAGTAACATACGAAAGACATTGGGATGTAGGGAGACATTTTGATATTGTAAAGGGAACAAGGTCTCACCAGGTTTCTTAGACAATACTAGTGTGTACTTCTTATTAGAGAAAATCTACAACACCCTTTACACTTTGCAGTAAGCAATGACCAAAGCTGGGATAAGTTCACAACCCAGGACATCAATAACTTACCCATCGAGGACCAACCCACCAAGAGAACTACACAATTTAGGAATTTGAGACACATTCCGATTCAACATCCCCTTTCTAGACACATAGAGAAAGTGAATGCACACTGACACCAATTAAATGATCTAGTTGGGCCACTAGGAGATGTTGCATATATTTGGGAATCCAATTGTGAGCTCAACAAAATATGGGGCAAGTTCTAGTACTTTTCTAGAGAGTTTGAGGAGCTCCAAAACACACTAGAGCTACATGCCATTTGGAAATATGCAAGATTAGTAGAAAACTTTTGTGATTAGTTTCCAAAGCTAGAACTGATGAGATGTTATTACCTAATTCACACTATGCAACCATGAACAAGTAAAGATACTCTTTGAACTTTTGTTATCTCATCCTTGTTATGTAACCAAGAGATGAAACAATTCAAGTTATCCTTGAATTTGGTTAGGGAAGGCCTCAATATGCAAGGAATGCACATTCCATTGGATAAGGAAACCTTAGTACCATAGGCTATGAAGAAAAGGAACTTCATGAAGCTTAAAGATATGGCAGCCATCACTCCACATTTTTCGGTGCCACTCAAGATGTGCATGCAACATTTTTCTTTTCGAGGGCAAGACAGATTCACACAACCCCACAAAATGATATGGTTCATTCCACACTTGGGAGAGAATATAGGCCTAACTATCAATCTCCCTCATTAGATAATCAATCAACTCTATGCAGCTGATGCAAATTGGATATGCAAGCCTCTACTAAATGGATGTTGTGCAACCCATATCATCTACAAATGTTTGGCATATGATGTACCCATCAAGAGTTAGAATTATTCTAGACTAGGAAGGCATGAGCACCGAAACCAAAAAGAATGAGAGGCACACTTCCATGGAAACAACCACGAGGTGCATTTATGACACAAGACATCTCACCCACAAGGGAAAGGATTGTACCTCCATTTACGATCCATCTTCCCAAGCCAAGCACAAAAGAAACATCCACAATAGACCTCCCCATCCATCTGAGTTTTAATTTTCAATCACAGGAAGTTTATATGACTTGGGCACATTTGATTTTGAACAGATGCTCTAGCGAGTCTAAATTTTTGATGTGGATATCAATTCTGAAACGCAAGTCACTCTGCAACCAATAGGAAAGGCTGGCAAACAACAACTGAATGATGAGTGTCAATCTGCCTCTGCCTCTTCCACTAGTGACATCACCTCCACCTCTATACCACTAACATCCATAGAAATCCTAAATCTAAATGATGAAACTGTTGATATATTTTGGTAGTGATGTGTGTGAACACACTAGGACCGTCGGGGCACTTTTTTCCCTCTTTAGAAGGTTTTTTTCACCCGGCTTGTATATACGCCTATTGCCCTAATGGGCTACTTATCTTTGTACATTCTCTAGTAATACATTCAGTATCGTGTGTTGTGATCCAAGCTTCTTCTTCTTCCTTGTGCTGTTCGCGTGCTTCCGCAGACATCTATCTCCAACAATTGGTATCAGAGCAGGTCATCGCTTCATCTAGGGTGCCGTCAACACACCTCCGGTTGCAATCTCAGAATCACACGAATTTTGGTGACCATACTCAACATGTTCCCAAGATCAAAATAGCTTCGCCGTGTGGTGCCGAAATCGCGATCTGAGCTCGTTTCAGCCTCTGAACGCACTATCGCAGTGCTTGTGCAGGCTATTTCTTCTTTTTGTGCCAAAGGTATATACCAATTTCTGTTCTGCAATATAAGTTTCTCGAAGTTTGGTACAGGCCTAGCAGAATTCATCTGGGCAGTTCTGTTCAATTTTTTGAGATACAGTCAATTTTTTGCATCAAGGTATTTTAGTCATCGACCATCATTGAAAGCAATGATGTATTCCGTATGTTGGCTGTTGAGGATAAGTTGGATGGTACCGACTACCCGTTATGGTCTTATATGATGCAACATGTGTTGGTTGCAAAAGGACTATGGAACATTGTGCAGGGTGTCGAAAATATCCTATTACACCTGCAACTGTTACAACTGCAGGTATTGAAGCTGATGTAGAAGGTGTCGGAGATGGTGATATTCTGCATATTCCTGTTTGTGTTGCTGTTGGTTGCAGCCAGAGGCATAGAAGACGCGGAAGCATGTAAAGACAGAGCAGGGAGCCAGTCGAATCAATTTTTCAAAGATTATGTTTTATAAATATTCTTCAAAAAACCTCCAAGAGTGATTTTCATCACTATTGTAACATATGTAACATAGAAAAGACCCTTTTTGTAATTCATAGCTCCATTTTGTGCAAGCCGAGGAGTCCTCGAGCTTGAGGAGCTTAGGTAGAATGAGCATATCAATTTTGGTTATTTTTAGACACCGTTTACCCCTTCAAATAGCACTTAGGACCTATTTTTTAACTATGCCGGTCACTAGATGTGAAATCGGTCAAAACTAGTCTAGAATCTATAAAAGGAGCTAGAGAGCTCATTTTTGAGGCTAGCTTGTTTGAGTAGAGAAGAGCCTAGAGCTATTTTGAGCTTGTAAGAGTGTTCTTGAGTAATTGAGTTGATTTCTCACCTTCCATTGTGTCTTTCTTGTCTCTTCGTAGTGTGTGTGTGCATCTCTATGCTTCTCACCTTCACTCTCACTTCATCTCTCATTCACGATCTTCATATCACTCCTATCTCTTCCGCGGATTGACATTAAGGAGGTGGAGCTTCTTAACGTGGTTCTCACCATTGTGCTAGAGCAACACCAAATTTGGCGCCGTTGCCGGGGATCGAGTCTAGGACGAATGTGTGATGGTAAGAGTATAGCAATAAGTGGCGTTGGAAGGTAAAAATTTCAGTTTTTGTTGTTGTTTTTACTTAGTTTTTAGTGTTTTTCACCTCCCCCACACTCCATCTTCATCACCACATCATCATCTCCAACTCCAAAAAAATAAGAAAATTCACCATATCCACCCATTCTCCTCATTTCCCCTCATTTGTGCATGTGCAAGAGAGAGAGAGAGCTTTTGTGCTTGTGTGTACTTGTGTGTTTTTGAGTTTTCTTGCGGGTACAGAGCTCTAGTGCATCAGGAAAGCTTGGAAAAGGTTAAAATTCACTTTCGGTCAGAGATCTGCCGTAGGTGTTAGACCATCGCGATGGTCTGCTAACTTCGGTATTTTTGGTAAGCGAGTTCATACGCGTGTAGGCGACCCTTGCGTGTGTAGGAATCCATTGTTGCATTTACAAAATTCACACTTTGGTGGACCATCACGATTGGCTCAGACCATCGCGATTGTGTCACACCATCGCGATTGGCTCACGCCATCGCGACGGCTCGGTCGGACCATCACGACGGTCTCACGCCATCGCGACGGTTCACTTGAACCATCGCGACGATCCCGTCAGCCCCACGCCATCGCGATTGGCCCATGCCATCACCACGATAGTGCCACGTGTCAAGCCAGACCATCGCGATTGCTCACTAGCCACGCCATCACGACGAGACCCTTACACCATCGCGACAGCTCAAAAGTTGGACCATCGCGATTGGCTCACGCCATCGCATCGGTGACCATCGCGACGGTTCACTTTGGAGCATCGCGACGGTTCACGTTGACCGTTGACTGATGCCATCGTGATTGTTCACTCAATCGGACCATCGTGACGCCTCACCCTGACCATCACGATTGCTCACCTCTAGACCATCATGACCGTGCACTTCAGACCATCGCGACGGTTCGCGCACACGCCATCACGACGGTTCGCCTGGACCATCGCGATGGTCCCAGACCATCACGCGATCATCTCAGACCATCGCGATTGTCCACCCCAAATGCATTTTTAGGGTTTGATTTTTTGACCAATTTTGGGGTTATTTTTTGAAAATTTTTGGATCATTGCACTCATAGGAGACCCCTTAGCTCATATTTGGAGAAAAACCTGTTTGTCAATTTTTACCCCCCAGGGCCTGAACAGTCATATCTTTTTCATCCGAAGTCCCTTTTTTGAGCTTAATAGCTCGTTAGGAAGCTCTCGACAAGTACTACGTGACCTCAACTGTTTTTTTCATAAAGGATACGTTGATTTTTAGAGAGGATAATTTGAGGTTGACATAGTTGGGACTAGAAAAACCAGGGGGCAGGCATTGAAAATTGGGCAAAGGTTAAGGGACCTAAAAGGTGTATATATCCAAGTGCTTGATCATCCATTGTGATATTGGTCTAATATTGGAATTTTCCAGGTCTAGAAAGGGCAAACAAAGCAAGGCAAAGCAAGGCAGTGAAGAACGCAAAGCTTGGTAAGCACGACTTCTTGGGCATCAGAGCAACCAAATCAACTGACTCGAGGTTGGAAGATTACTCAACCCCCTCAGTCAATTACTAGCTTAAGCTAAACGGTAGCATTGTGGATAGGATTGACGACAATAGGAACGCCTCAAGTTCAAGATACTTAATATTATCAAGTCCAAGACTGAAGTGAACGTGTATGATACGAAAACCTAAAGGGAAAGAACCTAAGTCTGACGAAACAAGAACTCAAAAGTACCACAGAAAGTCGAATTCCTGATGCATACATCAAGACAAGAATCTAAAGAAACTTAAAAAGAATCAAGAACGATCAAAGAATCATTGACGATCTAAGCATGTACTGAGTGTGCAAGGAAGTAAATTCATGAACCTTAGATCGGGCAAACATATAGGTAAGTCAGACCGACGAAGCCTTAGATCATCAGAACCCAGTGTAGACACTACTGCACGATTGTGGGCTCAACAATTGAACACTAGTTTCCCCTACGAGAGCTCAGACACGAGTGAATCGAAAATGGCATTTAGCACAGAAAGACAAGAAGGAGGGTCAAATGTAGCATATTTAGAAAAACCAGAAGGACCCTATAGAACTCAGTTAGAATTTCTCCAAACCAACCGCTTAGGTGCTCGCATCTATGAGGATGGTTTGCGAAGACAAGTGGTGCAAATGCACAATCCTGATCAACCCATTGGATTGGAATGTCCAGTGGTGAAATTCGAGAGAGACACGTACATCGACAAGGAAGGAACGATGTATATCTTAAGTACGCAGCCAAACAATACAAATGAGTTTGGTGTATTTCAGTTGGAAACGGATGCGAGAGCACAAGGAAAGGAACCATTGGAAGAACCTAGAACACCTAGAGGGAAATCTGTACTGACACGAGTACTAGTTCCAGATTGGACCCCTCAGGACAATAGAAGCATAAAGCTGTTTGTAAATAAAGAAACTGACGAAGCATTTTGGAGGTACAGAACAGAACAACCTAGTGAGGTCGGCTCCATCATAATCTACGAATTTAAAGACCCGGATACACCTGGAAAGGTTGTATAGCTGGATGAGATGTCAGAAAGAGTATTTGTGGTACCTGACCACGCTAGAAATACCTACACATGGAGAGGTGATTTAGTATTCCCTCGATCTCAAGCAAACATAAACGCAAGCCATCAAGGGGCAGGAACATCCTCCGCCCATGCTAATCAAAGAGAGAAAAACAAAGAGAGACCCGAAGTAAGCTTCAATCATCATAAACAAGGCCTTCCTTCACTCCTCTCAAGTCATTCCACTTTAGCTTATTGCCAAGAGTGTGCATCCTCTCCTCATGGATTCTTCATGCTCATAGAGCATCTCATGCAAGTCATGTCCATTTTATTTAATTCATCATGTTTTGTTACCTTTTGTTCCTTCCTCCATAGCTTGTTTGTTGTGTATATGTGAGTAGAGTAGGAGTCTTCCTTTTTCATTTCAACATGGAATAAGAGCATAGGTTCATTTTCTTTGAGTTTGTGCTCTCAGTTTTGTTCATCAATTTCATCATAGATACACTTTCTTTCTTTATCCCTCCCTCCCTCCCTTTCCAATAAGGGTGCTTCTAAGCACCATATCCCCTCGTAATTAAGCATAATAATGTTGTTTTTAATTCATAATTTCATCTCTCCATATCTATCATTTTTATGAGCAACATATTGAAGTGTATTCTTTTACATTGGTTTGAGTGTTGAGAATTTGCCTCAGCTTTGCCCCTCTTCATCAAGGAAAACTTGTTTGTGGTTGATCACTCCCATTTTTTTAAGCTACTATGTCTGCTAGCACTATGTATAAGAGTCCAACTTTAGAGACGCAACTTCAACGTGTGGATGATGGACCATGGCTAAAGAGCTTGCATAGAAGATGCAACATCAAATTATGATGCGAAATCTACTTTTTCTCATTTGAGCTCATTTATCAGCTGCACAACTATTGGAAGATTCACTGATACGCGGTTTCTTTTGGGCGCTCCTAATGCACATATCATTCTATGAGGAACATGCATAATCAGGCGGAGCAAAATATTCAGAGATAGCCTCTCGTCTAACTCTTGCGCTCGGGCAAGAAAGAAATTTTAGAGCTCCGTGTTGAGAGAGTTCTGTACCAAAAGACAGAGAACGCTGTTGGAAGGATTTCCTCACTCGAATTGTCATATGGAAAAATAAAAATATTTTGCTTTAGAGTTGGTTAAATGATATCTCTTACAGAATTTTTTTATGTATTGGTTTGAATTGACTAACTTTTTCTTCTTTCTCTTAGTACCTACAGCCAATAAAAAACATGAGGAGTTGGATTAAACAAAGGTTTTCTTCTCGAAAAGGGTTTCAAGTTTATAATTAGATACAAGAAAGTATTATGATGTTTATATGTGTATATACATGGGTTTGTACTATATTAATGCATGAGCTTTAATGTGGTTTACAAGAGGGAGAATGTATTGTAATGATTATGGTTCTTTTTTTTTATGTTTCTGTATGAATAATTTAATTTAAAAGTGAAGATGTAAATGTAATTATATGTGACTAACTAAATTACTTGTTTATATTTCACACTTTTTTTTAGTTATAACCATGTATAAATGTGTATTTATAAAATCGTTAATTTATTTCATGCTTAAATTAAGTTATTATTGAATAGCTATTGTTTTAAGTTATTAAAGGTAATTATTAGCTAATAACTATAATAAATAAATAAATAAATATCTTAAAGACTTAAAATAATAATTTATAGATAATTAACTATAACATATATAGTAAATAACTTCATTAAGTAATAGTTATTTTATTGGAAATATCTTATTTGAATAATTAGCTAAGTTTTACTTGTGTTTAAGTGGTCATGTGTTTTAGTTAAGTAAATATATGTGTTACTTAAATTAATGCATGGAAAAATAGGAACATGTGTTAGTTAGCATGCATGTATGTGTTAGTTAACTAAGAACATGCATGCGCACACGCTTCCTAAAGTATCTATATATATATGATTATTTTATGAATTAGTTCCTAATGATATCTTTTGCAGGTACGAACTCGGAGAGAGAGAGAGGAAATAGAGAGAGAAAGAGAGAGAGAGAGATTGAGTGTGCATGCAGCTTCTATTCTAAAGATTTGCAGATGACAGAATCAGATGTCAAGAGAGAGAGAGATTTTAGGATTGCACTTTAGATTGATGAAGGGATTAAATTGTGAGAGAGTTAGTGAAGGAGAGCATATTGTGCGCATAGATTATGACCATAAGTACTTCTTTGAGAGTGAGAGACAAGGGAGAAGCTTAGAGAACTTCGTTCATTCTTGCCGTTGCGCAGAGGCCATGTATTTACTACAGAGGTTCCTCAACCTGGTTATACCCCCCGATAGCATGTGTGTGGTCCTTGTGCTGTGGCCTGCACTCATCATGCAAAGTATAGGCCAGCGCTTGTTTAAAGTTGTCCTTAAGGTGAACGTACGGGGCAAGATCGTAGCCGTAACTGGAGCTTCATCGAAGCTTGGTTAGGCCTTGGCATATCAATATGTTTCATGGATGCAATGGCCGTATCAGAGATGCTGACGGTTCTATCGAAGCTTGGTTAGGCCTTGGCATATCAATATGTTTCATGGATGCAATGGCCGTATCAGAGATGCTGACGGTTCTTTTTTGCACCTAAACAAAAGGATAGTGGCCGCAGATCGTGCGGTCATGCTTAGAATGCAGAGATAAAGAGAAATTTGGGACCTGATTTGTGCGCATGATAGAAAAACTGCACAAAAAAATATTCACGTGCTGAAGATTTTCAGAGAGAGAGAGAGAGAAATTGGATTTCTTTCCCTCTTTTCCTTGCTCCATGCATGAGGTCACCATCGCTCGATCTATTCCTTGATTTGCAGACTAGAAGAGAGCTTGTCGAGATGATTTCCTCTGCCTACTCTTTCTGTTTTCCTTTGGCAGCAGACACTATGAAGGGGAGAGAACTATTCACACTGAAGCGGAGAAGGAGAGATAGGCAGACTCTGTGTGAGAGAAAAGCATCCATTTGGTTGCGCATCACTAGAAAGAGAAACACAAAAATTAGCGTAGAGCACCTCGTTTCATTCCTTCCCAATTTTCGAGTAGCTTCTCATTTAACGATATCTCGAGCAGTTTAGTTCTTATTTTCTTTTTGATTTGATTGTTGTTGTGTCTATTTGGAGCTTACATTCTTTAGACTCACATGTCTGTCATGGCTTCGCAGTATAACAAAGCTGTAAGATGACTCGCGAGATGGGAGAGTGAGAGCACGAGAAGTTCGAGAGCCGCTTGATTGAGTTGCATTCCTTGCTTACGTTGCCGGATTTCTAACAGTGTTGGTAGCAACAACTGAAATAGGTCATGGCGATCTTTTAGATAAATAGATGCGACAATATGGAGAGGGGGTGAGAGAAAAACAGAGAGAAATTGCATCACTTTCTTTTTTTTTGTGTTTTGTCTCTGCATGTTTTGTCCATAACTTTACATCCTGTTCTGTGCGCAAGAATGCGAGTTCACTAATCATCATGCTAACCTTACATGCTTAAATCAATAATTTTGTCATTTTAGCTTACAAAACTGCATATGGATTGTGATTAAACCACTTTCTGTACTTTATTTGTGATCTTTGATGATCAAAGAAGGACTTCGCAAGTGTTATCGTCATATTTTATGAACATAGTTTTTTTGAATCCACATCTTTACTGATTTTATCTTCCATCTTCCGATGCAACTTCCTAGTTTTGCTCTACATTAGCATACAACTAGCTTTTGGATGCAACAAAGATATCATATGAGCGTGCTACGTTTTTTATAGATGACTATTAGGATGTTTTAGATTAACGAAATGGAAATATATACATTTACTCGATCACCCAAGGCTTGCATGATTGCGTACGTACACACACACATATATGCAAGCATGCACACATACAAGTGCACAATTGGAACTTGGAGAGAGAGAGAGGAAATAGAGAGAGAAAGAGAGAGAGAGAGAGTGTGCATGAAGAGCATGTGTATGCATGAATGCATGTGTATGCATGCATATGTATGTATAAATGCATGAGTAGTAAGTGCATGCATATTAGATTTTAGTGCATGTTAAAATATGTGATGCATGTTTGCAAATGCATGTATGCATAAGTGATGATGCATGATTATATGCATGTATTTATGAATTTGTGTATGCATAAGTATGAGTATACATGAGTATATGTATGCATGTGTGTGCATGAGAACATGTACATGCATAAGTATGTGAGTAACATGTGCATAAGTGAGAATAGTTTTTGAATGCATGTTAGTATGCATGCTTATGTATGCTAGTTAGCACATGCATATTAGGTGTAAGTGCATGAGTTTTTAATGCATGTCTGTGTAAGTCTGTATGCATGCATATGCATAAGCATAAACATGTATGTTAGTATGCATGAATACATGAATTGAAAAGTGGAGTGCATGTGTATGCATATGTATTAGTGCATGTATGCATGAATGATTATACTTGTATGCATAATTAAAACAAAGTTGTATGCATGTTGATATGCACATATATATGAGAGATGTTGAAGTATTTATGATGCATATTTATAAGGAAACAAATATATGTTTACATTTATATAAGTAAATGTTTACATATGCATTAAAGTTAGGAAATTAGAAGTGTTTATATACATGTATTAGTATAGATTTAAGTTATGTATTAAATGCTAAATTACTAAATGAGTGTTTATATTTATTAAAAGCATACTTATGTTTTTTGTTCCGGATGATATCTTCTGCAGATCATTGAAGAGATTACAAAGAAGAATACGAGAACACAAGCATACGAGATTTCAAGATCACGAAATTACGATATTTGAAAATTGTTTATTAAGTTGTATAGGATTATCTATTAAGAGAATTGTATTAGCACTTATGATAAACTTTTGTATAGGCTTAAAATCCTAAAGATTTCTAGCACTTCCACTTTTCGATATAATTAAGATTTGTATAGGCTTAAATAAGATTGATTTTGAAATTCTTCATACTGTTTCTCTGAAAATTAATTGAGATCTTTACTTTTTATTTCGCATGTCTAAAGAGATAGGATCTACAAGTAGTTCTAAACTAGTATCTACAAACGATTTTGGTATTAAGAATCAAGAATTAGAAAACTTAATTATAGGAACACTACTTTCGACTTCAATTGAAAGTTCGAATAATAACGAAAATATAATTATTGAAATTATTAAAGATAAGGTAGTTAACGAAACTTTACACACGTTAGATTACGATCGTCTTATTTCTAGAATTTTATCTTTAATTACCATAGTTTTGCCAGAACCGGAGGACAAGAAATACTTATTCCCACCTAATTTAGTTAGAAAACCTAACTCAAATCAAATTGAAAACGAAGAAGTTGACTTTGTTAAAGATAAAATTACAAGCAAGAACTTAGTTTTGTCTTATCAATTAGAAGCTATAGAAAGATATACAAACGCTCGTCCTTATGGCTCTTAGTCTAAAAAAATAGTTCTTAATTTGCACTCCCATAAATTAGAAATCTATAGTTTTTATCACACCTAAACTGAAAAAATCAATCGAAGGTCCTAGGCATACTTAGAAGCACCCTGTGTGCAGCCACACGGTTAGGTTAGCGTGATTCTTGTAGATGAACGTCAGCCTCCCTTCACACCCCTCTACGACAGCTTTGGTGAACCGGACGTGAAACGTGACGATAGTGTGCCTAGGACTTATGTTGCATTTTCAGTTTTAATTTAAATTTCTAGTTTATCTTCTTCTTGTCTGCATGAAAATTGAAGATTGAAGCTGTGATAAAACGTGAAGAGTTTGCTATTTCCTTTTTTCCCTTGGTGAGCACCTCCACGAGAAGAAGGATTTCCAACTGGTGGACTTTGGTCGCTTCAAAACCCCCTCATCAACATTCAAGAGAATCAAGACATAGTCATAGTCATTTTAGTTTTGTGTTTAAGATTGTTTTAACGTCCACTTTCGAACCTCTTCAGCAAAGATATCATCAATTAAGGTGTTTATTTTAAGTTCTTTATTTTTAGTTTACACACATCACTTAAAAAGAAAAGTTGTTTTCATCTACACTAGGATCTAAGCACTTTCATATTAGCATTAAAAGAGTATTTGAATCTTTCTTTTGTATCTAGGAAATATAATTTTTACTTAAAGCATTTAAATATTTGCATTTTTACGAAAAGCCATGATTTTTGCATCATTAAAAAGAAAAAGATTTTAAGTTTTGAAAAAGAAAGATTGTTTGTTTTATTGCATAAAAATGTTGATGTATAAAACACCACAAGAAATGAATTAATGTGACACTAGAACACCTCTATGGTCACCATTAACTCATTGCCACTCCAAACTTTGAGAAATGATAGCCTAAAGTGAGAACTTTGCTTCTACAGAAATTCCTAGTCACCGAAATGACATATCTTCAGTATTTTGCTAATTTCTCCTAGCTCACATATTATTTCTCCATGAAACTTTATAGGCTGAAACTAGAAGAGTAGAGCTTTCCAACAAGCTATCATATGCATCAAACGGATCTCTAGAACTCAAGTTATGGCTCTCACAAGATGACCCTGTATGACCTTCCAAAACTGGAAATCTTTCCTGTTATAGTAAGAGCGCCTGTTTAAAATTAGAATTCGATGCCTAGCATCGACTTGCAATGAGAATTCGATGCCGGGCATCGACTTGGGATGTTTTTGGCCACTTTTCAGCAGGGATTCGATGCCAGGCATCGACTTCTCGCATAAAGTCTTGATCTTTTGGACACCAAAACTATAGGTGATTTCATGCACACTTAGAATATGACTTATCAACTGGAATTCGATGCCAGGCATCGAGTTGCTCCAACAACATCATCTTTTCAAGAAGATTTGGCAGTAGATAAAAAACAGATATGAAGATAAGGACTTATCAAGTGAGATTCGATGCCACGCATCGACTTGCTTGGAAAACTTCAACCTTTCAAATCATTACACAGAAGACAAACACTGGAGATGGAGGAAGAAGACTTATACACAGAACTTTAACTAGTTCTTGTCATAACTATGAAAACTCAGAAGCTTACAAGTGCTTTCTCGCTCAGAGAAGCCCGACTATACTCAGTCATAAAAATGAGTTCTTCTCACTTTCTCATTGTCTTCCTTCTTCTTCTCCTCACCGCGTCAGTTAATACTAACAAACTTATATAGATTTTCTCATTCTCGTGATTTTTAAAAAACTTCTAGAACTAAAGTGAACTAACTTTACAAGTATGATACACTTGTGAATTCGTCCCTTCACATAGGCATGGGGTTTTCTTCCTAAGATTTGACCTTCAAATATATGTCTAATTAGTGATTGTTTCTCCAACAGCTCCCCCTCAATCACTAATTTACATTCCCTGTTTCTTCATATCTTCTTCTTTTCTTTTACTCCTGCCATGCTTTTGAATCTGCTGGTCTTCACACCATCCAAGCTCTTTGTCATTATGTCTGCTAACTGATCTTTAGTAGAAATGTACTCCACTTCAATCTCCTTCTCCATTACCTTTTCTCTGAGAAAATGATATTGTATCTCTATGTGCTTTGTCCTTGCATGAAATACTGGATTTGCTACAAGATAAAGTGAACTCATATTATCTCCATGTATTGTAGGTGTACCTTGATCAATGCCTAAGCTCTTGAACAATGTCTGCATCCATATGACTTCCTTAGCTGCTTCCACAAGTCCTTTGTACTCTGCTTCAGTTGATGATAATGCTACTGTATGTTGTTTCTTTGAACACCAACTTACAAGCTTATCACCAATATATATCATGTAACCATGAGTTGATCTTCTGTCATCTTGATTACCTGCCCAATCTGAATCACTATAGGCTCTCAACTTCAAATCTGATGTAAAAGGATAATATAATCCTTCCTTTATAGTTCCTTTGATATATCTGAGAACTCTTTGACCTGCCATCCAATGTGGGTCCTTTGGACAATGCATGAATTGTGACAAAACTCCCACTGCATAAATAAGATCAGGTCTTGTTAGTGTAGCATAAATCAAACTACCCACAAGAGATTGATACTTCCTCATATCTTTGTAGTCTGCACCATCATATTTACTGAGCTTGTGATTAACTTCAAGTGGAGTTGAAGCTTCTCTGCAATTTTCCATATCAAACTTCTTCAACAAGTTCAGAAGATACCTTTCTTGTGACACATATATGCCATGATCTGTATAAGTAACTTCCATTCCAAGAAAGTATGATAACTTTCCTAGGTCACTGATCTTGATTCTTTTTCAAGCAATCTCTTTACCTCCTTGATTCCTTCATCTGAAGTACCTGTGATTATAATATCATCTACATAAATACAAATGTAGATTGTACCTTCCTCTGTTCTTCTGATAAGTAGACTTGGGTCTACTTTTGAACTTTGATATCCAAGATCATTGAGATACTTCACCAGTCTATAGTTCCAAGCTCGTGGAGCTTGCTTCAATCCATACAATGCTCTTCTCAACCTGCAAACAAAATTTGGATACCTGGAATCTATAAACCCTTGAGGTTGTTCCATGTATACCTCATCTGATATGTATCCATTCAAGAATGCATTTTTTATATCCAATTGACTTAGAGTCCATCCTTTTGAAGCTGCAATAGCAATGATTGTCCTTATAGTTGACATCTTAGCTACGGGACTGAATGTCTCATCATAATCTATGCCATAGGTCTGGGCATAGCCTTTCACCACCAGTCTAGCTTTGTATCTGGCTATACTTCCATCTGCAAGCTTCTTCACTTTATAAACCCATTTATTTCCAATAACTTTCTTACCATTTGGTTTAGGAACAAGTTCCCATGTCTTGTTCTCCTCTAGTGCATTGAATTCTTCCTTCATTGCTTCTTCCCATTGCTTCTTACCTTTAGCTTCATCATAGTTCTGAGGTTCTTCATCATCTTTGACCATATATGCATAGTTCTTCTGAGTTATGTAAGAAGTATCATAAGAATACCTTTCTGGTTGTCTTCTAGTCCTGCTTGACCTTCTTGGTTCACATTCTTCATAAGTTTCTGGATACACCTCTTCATCAAATATAGGAGCTTCTTCATTCCTTCTTGTTAATCCACTTCTGGATGTACTTGCTTGCATATAGTCTTCATCTCTATTCACCTGCACAATTGATTTTCCTTTCTCACATCTTCTTACCTCTTCTTCAAATTCTTCAGCTGTATGACTTTGATCTGCATACCAACTCTTCTGTTCATCAAATGTAACATCTCTAGAAACAATAAATTGTTTTGTTAGAGGATTCCACAACCTGTAACCCATCTGCTTTTCATCATAACCAATGAACACATATTTTTCTGCCTTTGGTTCAAGTTTATGCCTAAGCTGTGATGGCACATAAGCATATGCAATTGATCCAAACACTCTACAATGATCTAGTGTTGGTTTCTTACCCCACCAAGCTTCATATGGAGTCATTCCATTCAGAGCTGCACATGGTAATCTATTCACAAGATATGTAGCTGTATTTACAGCCTCAGCCCAAAGATAATTTGGACAGTTCTTCTCCTTTAGCATAGCTCTAGCAAACTCAACCAAAGTCATGTTCCTTCTTTCTGCTACACCATTTTGTTGTGGTGTATACCTACAAGTTATTTCTCTCTTAATACCTGCATTCCAAAGATAATCATTGAACTCTTGGGAGAAATATTCTCCCCCTCCATCAGACCTCAGTCTCTTAAGCTTTTGACCTGTGACTCTCTCTGCATATGCATGAAAATGCTTGAAAGCTCCAAACACTTCTGATCTTTCCTTCAAAACATATAATGTTATCCATCTTGTAGCATCATCAATAAAAAGAACATCCAAACACTTCTGATCTTTCCTTCAAAACATATAATGTTATCCATCTTGTAGCATCATCTTGTAGCCACTGATAGATCCTTCTTTTGTTGGTCCCCATACATCTGTATGAATGAGCTCAAGTACTCCATCATGTTTGAATCCTTTCTTCTGAAATGATAACCTGTGTGCTTTACCCATTTGACATGCTTCACATTTATAAACCATATGTTGACTTTGCACATTTGGTAATCCTAGTACAGACTGATTAGCAACCATAGCTTTAATTCCTCTTTCATTGAAATGACCTAATCTCTTATGCCAGAGATCAAGTTCTGTAATCACTCCTTCACCATGTGTAAGCAAAGCTTGACCAATGTTTCCTTGCACTCTTAAAGTAAAGAGTCTACCTTCTTTCTTATCAGAGACAATCTGATTATATCCATTCTCTGGATCTTCCACAAATACTCCTTCATTTGTAAACCTGACTTGAAAACCTTTTTCAACTATCTGTCCCACACTAATCAAGTTTTTAGGTATTGTAGGAACATACAAAACATTGGTTAGCAAATCTGCTCCACTCTTGCATTTCACTTTTCCAATTGAATGTACACTATGTCTTGTATTATCACCAGTTTGAACTGTGTGACTCGAAATGCCTTTTTCCAATTCTGACATCAATTCTATGTTTCCTGACAAATGATTAGAACATCCAGAGTCAATGTAAAATACCTTTAGATCTTCTTTATCTGATGTGCTGATTGAATTCATCATCAATGATGTATGACTTTCATTCTGTGTGTCATTTGCATAGTTGTAGTAGGTGGTGTTGTAGGATTGATTCTGTCCCCAACTTCTTCCTCCACCTCTACCATAGCCTCCTCTTTGACTTTGTCTACCTCTTTGAAAATTACTTTGATATCTTCCACCTCGACCTCTGCTATTGTTGTTTTGATTCTGGTTTGATCCTTGTTGATTGTGCCAACAGTCATGAGCCAAATGATTACTCAATCCACAGATCCAGCAAGCTTTTTTGTTGTTATTTTGATTACCTCTTCCTCTTCCAAAACCTCTTGCTCTTCCTCTGCCAGTGCCTTTACCTCTTGCATAATAAGCTTGAGAACTAGACTCCTCTTCATCCTTTGCTTTACCTTTATCTCCTTTCTTCTTGTTCTTCATGTACATTGCAGAACTTTGTCCTTTATCTCCATCTCCCTTCAAGTCTTGCTCATATGTGAGCATCAAACCAAGCAACTGGTTCAAATCTGGAACATAATGATTTAATGAAAGTTCTGTTGATAAGACAAAAGGTTTCCACCTTTCATCCCCTCTCAAACCTGCAAGTAGCTGAGCAATCAATCTATGATCTTCAACATCTTCATCTATGGATCCAAGACTATCTGCAAGATCCTTCATCTTAGTGACATAATCACTAATGGTTTGACTTGGCTTCTTCTTGAATGTTGTAAACTCTGACCATAGACTTGCTTTCCGTGCTTTAGTAGTGCTTTGGAAATGATACTCCAATGCATTCCATATATCTTCAGATGATTCCAATCCTCTGATGTGTGGTAGTAAATGATCAGAGATTGTATTGTAGATGTAGGCTTTTGCACTTGCATCCTTCTTCTGCCAATGCTTTAAAGCATCTAGTTCTTCTTTCTTTGGTCGGCTTTCATCTTCGAATACTGGCTTCTCTTCTTCACCTGTAATATATATCATGAGATCCTTACTCATAAGTAAGGCTTCCATTCTCATTACCCATGCGGGGTAATTATCTCTGTCCAATTTGTCAATGGAAATATGATCTGCCATAGTTCTTTCCTTCTGCTGCAACCTGTGAGCTTAAAGGATAAAGGATAATACCTTTTGAAGTTCTTTGTGTATGATGATACTTTTGAAGTAACCTTTTGATGCCTTGTGTCTTCAAATGCTTCACCTTTCAAACTTTAATGGAAAACTTTACAAAACTTCTCGTACCTTTGTCGTCTTCTGATCTCGAGAATCTTTCTGCTCTGATACCACTTGTTGATGTATAAAACACCACAAGAAATGAATTAATGTGACACTAGAACACCTCTATGGTCACCATTAACTCATTGCCACTCCAAACTTTGAGAAATGATAGCCTAAAGTGAGAACTTTGCTTCTACAGAAATTCCTAGTCACTGAAATGACATACCTTCAGTATTTTGCTAATTTCTCCTAGATCACATACTATTTCTTCATGAAACTTTATAGGCTGAAACTAGACGAGTAGAGCTTTCCAACAAGCTATCATATGCATCAAACGGATCTCTAGAACTCAAGTTATGGCTCTCACAAGATGACCCTGTATGACCTTCCAAAACTGGAAATCTTTCCTGTTATAGTAAGAGCGCCTGTTTAAAATTAGAATTCGATGCCTAGCATCGACTTGCAACGAGAATTCGATGCCGGGCATCGACTTGGGATGTTTTTGGCCACTTTTCAGCAGGGATTCGATGCCAGGCATCGACTTCCCGCATAAAGTCTTGATCTTTTGGACACCAAAACTATAGGTGATTTCATGCACACTTAGAATATGACTTATCAACTGGAATTCGATGCCAGGCATCGAGTTGCTCCAAAAACATCATCTTTTCAAGAAGATTTGGCAGTAGATAAAAAACAGATATGAAGATAAGGACTTATCAAGTGAGATTCGATGCCACGCATCGACTTGCTTGGAAAACTTCAACCTTTCAAATCATTACACAGAAGACAAACACTGGAGATGGAGGAAGAAGACTTATACACAGAACTTTAACTAGTTCTTGTCATAACTATGAAAACTCAGAAGCTTACAAGTGCTTTCTCGCTCAGAGAAGCCCGACTATACTCAGTCATAAAAATGAGTTCTTCTCACTTTCTCATTGTCTTCCTTCTTCTTCTCCTCACCGCGTCAGTTAATACTAACAAACTTATATAGATTTTCTCATTCCCGTGATTTTTAAAAAACTTCTAGAACTAAAGTGAACTAACTTTACAAGTATGATACACTTGTGAATTTGTCCCTTCACATAGGCATGGGGTTTTCTTCCTAAGATTTGACCATCAAATATATGTCTAATTAGTGATTGTTTCTCCAACAAAAAAGAAAGCTTATAGCATAAAAATAGTTTAAATTTAGGTTTCTTCTTAACTTATAGTTAATGCTTTTATTTTTTTCAAAGAAATTAATAGTAAACTAAAAGACTTAAATCAAGAAAAACTATTTTATAAAAATTACCTTATTAAAAACCCTTTAAAATTGAAAAAGTTTAAAAAATTTAAAATCTCTAAAAAACTTAAATTCAAAAAGAGTAAATATAAGAGATAAGTCAAAATTTAGGGTTTAGAAATCAAAAAGATTTTAGAAAAGAAAATTTAGAATTAGTAAAGCCTAGGACTAGGGTAAAGCCATCCCTAGCTTTATCAACTAGTGATAGATTTAGGCAATTTAGAGAGCAATTAGATCCGGCTATTAGGGAACTTCTTCTCCATTTGAAACGTGATCAAGTACGCAAGATGGAGGAGATGTTCAAGAACATGATGATAGAAAAGCAAGGGACACGTACAGTCCAAGCTATTCTAAAAGAAAAAGGAAAATTTACTGGATTAAACGTTACAGAATACCTAGATGCATTTGAGGAGCAAGTGCAAATCCAGGGATTACCTGAAGATGTGCTAGTTAAATACTTTGGACGTGTTGTTTCTAGTTCAATCCTCGAATCTATACAAGAACACGCTGAAAAAACTTGGGAGGAATTTAGAAAGGAACTTCATAAAATGTTCTACCTCGAGGATTTTAGCAAGCACAATCCAGAAGGTTTTTTGCGGTGGTTAAACCCTATTAAGAGCAATGAGTCTTTTACTCATCTTCACGGTGAGTTTATGAGACGTCTGGCTCAACTTCTTGAAGATGATAGAAATGCTATAAATCCAGATGTAATTATATATTTTCTTAATATACTTAATCCAGAAGATAGGGCCGAAATTGAAAGACGAATAGAGGAGCGAGGAAAAAGGTATGGGCTAACTGATGATTGGGAGAAAGTCAAAAAAGAGATAGAGGATGTTGCTCAAATGAAGCAAAGGCAAACGATTTTGTATGCTAAACCTAATGCTTCGCAGCCTAGAGAGACTCCTGCTATAAGCCAAGTTGATATGCCAATGCCTGCTGCTATGGCTACGGCTAATAATGCAGCTGCCACTAAAGCTCCTATAGAATTTCAATTGGATATTCTATGTAAACAGATGGAAAATGTTATGAACATGCAAGCATCTCTTTCAAAAGAGGTTGCTAACTTAAATAAACAAGTTTACTCCATGAGCTTTAATGATCTAGGGGCTAGCAGTAGTGGTGCAGGGCAAGCTCTGCCTAATCAGCAAGTTATGCCTCAGTATGTTCCACCTAAACCAGTCTTTCAGCCAGTACCACAGCAAGTTCCTCAGTTTGCTTCTCAACAAGCTCCTCAGTTTGCTGTACAGCCACCCTTTCAAAGTTTCTCACGGACAGCCAGTCAGCCTTGGCCATCGCCAAGAATCCAATGCTCCACACTCGGACGAAGCACATCGAGATCCTGTACCACTTCATCCGCGAGAAGCTCATATCTCAGGAGGTTACTCTGAAGCAGTGTACCTCTCAGGAGAACCTGGCGGACATGTTCACGAAGGCTCTACTCCGGTTCCGCTTCAGCGCTTGGTGGACCTCTACAACAATTCAGCCACTCCAAAATGGAACTGCAGAGGGGGTGTTGATGACATGATTGCTCCTACTTAATCTACATTTGTATCCACATGAGTGCATCTCCATTTTGTATCCAGGAGGCACTCCATTTATAGTCTATTTCCATTTCATATTGTATTTCCTTTGTATTTGGGTACCTTGCCATGTGTTTCTACCAGTTGTATTCATTCTCCTTTCAGGAGACTTATTCCACATATGATGTACTTTTGAGAGCCCCTCCCAAATCTATATAAGGAGGGCCTCTCCCCTCATTTGTACTTGGTTAGAAGCTTGAGGAGCCTACTCCATGCTCTTGGCAAGCTCATTTCTAACCACATGAGTTTACCCATTTCATGGTCTAATCATTTTGTGCTCACACATTCTTTGTTTTGTGAGAGTACTTTACTTTTTATTTTGCTTCCGCATGCGTACTCTCCACATTTGCAACACTACAAAAACAATAGAAGTAGAACCTCTGCTTGAATACTATCACACTATGATGTGACAATTTGATCTTAGAAAAACATAGTTTTTGTGTATCAACTGTACATGTGATTGCTTGAAATTTTGGATTTGGATACTTGAGTGTTTTTTAACACAACACAAGGTGCAATTTTGAAAATTGACATGATTTTTCTTTGGGCTCCACCTTGCGGGTCAAAATCGAGGTGGAGCTGGCTCTGAAACATATTTTATCCCTCTTTAGGAGGTTTTTCCTATAGATTTTATATACACCTATAACCCTTATTGGTCACTTATCTTTATACATTCAATTGGTAATACATTAAGTGTTGTTTGTTATGCTTCAAGCTTCTTCTTCTTCCTTGTACTATTCACATGCTTCCATAGACCTCAAGCTCTAGCACAAAACCACGGGGCTAAAATACATACATTTCTTCATGTAAGTCACCATTCAGAAATGTAGTTTTAATGTCCAACTTATGTACATTCCAACCGTGATTAGCTGCACATGTATAGATGCTAGAAAAAATTTTGATTCAATAGGTGGGTGCAAAGGTCTCATCAAAGTGAATGCCTCTCTCTTGAGCATAACCTTTTGCAACAAGCATATCTTTATACCTATCAAGTATTCCATCAAGCTTACATTTCAGCTTGTATACCCATTTAGTGCCAATGGCCTTTTTGCTTGAATGCAAATCACATAAAGACCAGGTACCATTCTTGTGATTGCATAACAACCATCCAATTTTGTGATTTTTGTGCTTCATCGAAAGAAACATGTTCACTCTCACCACAAACACTAAAGGTAGCCATTGCATAGAAATCTGATGCAAAGCAAGCACTATGAGAGCCTACATGAGTATGATATGATAGAAGTGCATCTACATTGCTATCTCTCAAAATATACCATTTACATATAGTTTTTGCCTCCTTTATATCAACCCGCTCATCAACAAGTGCATCATGTGGAATGATCTGCATCATGATGTGCAACCTATAAAGAATGCAAAACTGCCTCATTTGGACTATCACTTGACTATCCACCTATAAAAAGAGGCAACATAGTATCATACACATTTCTAGAGCTAAATAAAGCCTCCTTGGTACATGAAAGTAATAGATCAATTGAATCTCCCACAAAAACAACATCACAACTACCGAAAATGCATTAATTTGTGGATGATACATATGATAGCTTTTTCTTTCTAAATTGTGCCCAACAAAAACACATTTTAGGGCTACATCATCGAGTTTCCTACATTATTGTTCAAACACTAATGCATATGCTAGACAACAAAAGACATGAAGATGAGCAATAGATGGCTTGCAACCATGCCAAGCATCATATGGAGTGGTAGATTGCACTGCTTTGGTGGGACACCTTTTAAGCACATATGTTGCACATATAACAACCTCAAGCCAGAAGCTATGTGATAAAATCTAGCTTTTGACCATACATCTCGCCATCTCCTTTAAAGAACTAGTCTTTCTTTCAACAATTCCATTTTTTTGAGGTGTATACAACACTATACAATAATGTTTTATCTGACACTCATATATAAATGCAATAAAATTAGAAGAAATGTATTCATCCCCTCGATCAAAAGAGAGGGCACCTAGTTTACATGCTGATAGGTTCTCAGCCAGAGGCAAAAAAATTTTGAATCACATATATACTTTGGACTTTGCTTTTCATGGATACATGCATGCATACCTAGAGAAATCATGAATAAAAATCCCGAAGTAAAGGTAGTTCCCAAAAGAAGGTGTCTGCATAGGACCATAGACATCACTATGAACAAGCTACAACTTATAAGCAACTAGAACTGAACCATCTTTTGTGAAGGATGAATGCTACATTTGGCCCAAAATAGAACCTTAACAGAAGTTTTTACAAGTTGCCCCAAGTTTAGGTAGAGAGGAAACCATTTCATATTCATGTAAGCGTAGCAAACTAGAAAACTTAAGATGACCAAAGCATGGATGCCAAAGTTTTGCATCTAACATAGCCCGAGAATATTGAATTGCTGAATCATTCATAAATTTTTGCATAGTCTATGAGCTTATACAACCCATGACATAAAATGCCAGAAGCAATAATAACATTGCGTTTTGAGAGATCATGAACTGTATATCTATCAGGAACAAATTTGTCAACCAAGAGAAACTTGCTAATGCTAAAACTAACAATAGATTTTTATTGATCCTTGGTACATACGAAGCATCTAAAAATGTGAAAGAAATGCCATTAATAGTAGGCAGAATGATTTTACCAAATCCCATTACAAGATAAGAGGAGTTGTTAGCACATGTGACAGTATTCTCTATAGGGGCAAGCTCAAGTGAACTGAAGAAGCTGCACTGTGAGATAATATGTTTGGTTGCCCCACTATCAAAGAGCCAAACATCTGAGTATATTACATACATACACTACTCATGAGAAGATGGGTCATAGCTGCATATACTAGTAAATGCCCATTCTTCATTCTGAATAAGATTAGCACACCCTATTTAGATGTAGATACCATTCCAACCTCTTTCTTCTTTGCCTCTTTTGAAGCCAACTTTGGGCAACTCTTTATGACATGATCATCTACCTTATAGTATTTGCAAAACTATTTGTGCTTTTCTCTTTTCTTCTCATCTTTGTCTTCCTTCTTCAATTATGAAAAACTAGTAGATTTCTATTTACTAGTAGATGAGATCCATTTACCTTCACCCTTCTTAATATCTAGGGAAGCTTGATCTATAACACGAGTAATGGACCTATTTTGCCTATACTCATCTTCATGCAAGAAAACAAAGATTAGCTCCTCAATGTTAAGGCATTTGGATTTCCTTCATCATCAATTGAAGAGTAGAAGAAAATCTATGATATGAATATGGAAGAGCATTAAGAAGGGTTTGCACAATTGAACTATGTGGAAAGACTTCATCAACAGAAATCAACTCCTCCTTCAACTCTTTTATCTTTGTAAAAAAACTATCCATAGAATCTTCTTCCTTCATATGCTCACTCTTCGACTATCTTCGGAGGTAAGAAACACAAGCCTCATTTCTTGCCTGGTATAGTGTGGTAAGTGTATCCCAAGCATTCTTTATTGTCTTGCAAATGCAAATGTGAGGGATAATTGGACGTTTGGCTACCAAAGCTATCAATGCATGTGTCTGAGCATCTTTGTCATCCTAACAAAGTTATTTTATAGTAGGTGCAACAGGAACCACAACACGAACAAGAGTTTGAAGATCATCATCTTCAACACCATCTACATCACCTTGAATAACTTTATTTGTATGTATAGTAGGATGTTTTTCAACACTCTGCACAATATTGCACAATCCTTTTGCTACCAGTACATGATGCATCATATATGCCCATAATGGGTTATTAGTATCATCCAACCTATCCTCAACAACCAACATACGTAATACATCATTACTTTCGGTCCTGGCCACTGACTAAATATGCTAATGTACAAAAATGATAGTGTCTCAAAAAGTTGAAAAAAACCACCCTATTGTGCTCAGCTAAACCTACAGCAAAATTTGAGGCACTTGTATTGGAAAACTGAAACCTGTATATATGTTTGACATAAAAGGACAAAAGTGTCTACGCAAGTAATGTGATAGTGTGTTTGGAGGCTGAGATGAGCTTAGATCAAATTTTTTGATGCCATGAAGTGAAGCTATTTTGAACTCCTAATCGCACTGAGTATGCTCGCCAATATTCATGCAATTCTAAGACTATGATCGGAGGGGTTCCAATGATGCCCTAGATGAAGTGGCTACCAACTCCTATACCAATTGTTGAAGTTTGAGTTCTGTGGAAGGACCCAAACAACAGAAGAAAGAAGAAGAATCTTTGAGTACAACACCACACTGAATGAATTACCAAGTGACTAAATGTACAAAGATAAGTAACTCATTAGGGTTATAGCCATATATACAAGTTGGGAAAAGAAACCTCTTAAAGAGGGAAAAAAGTGCCTCAATAGTCCTAAGTGTGTTCACACACATCACTACCAAAATATATCAATAGTTTAAGCCTGTATAGCTTGATGCTCTACACTAGAGAGAATGACCTTTGAATCTCCACCCAACTTGCCATTATATGGATTTGGGAACTAATCATGAACTTTGGAGTAAGTGGAGCTACTTTTACGTGTGCATTCTCCACCATCGCTTTAGGACTCTCCATTAGAGTCCACTGGTGGTAGCTGTACTCAACTTTTGAGTTAAGTCTCTCTCAAATCAAGTTAACTCATGTAACTTGAGTGGATGATTTTAAATGAATCTAGAGCTCTTTGGGAAAAACTCTCTCCCTACGCTCCTCATGGGAGGGGATTGACAAGACCTCCTCCTTCCCATCCTTGGTACTTCACCACTAGGCTAAGCTTATAAGTTGTATAATATTGCAAAAGTACCTAATATTATCATTCCTTGAACCTTATCAAAGCTACTTTATAAGAAATCCACCTTTAAAGAATATTTTTGTCCTTGAAAATATGCTTTAAGGTACAAAAATATAATATCTTTATCCCCAAACCCATGTTCAACATTGAGTAGCATGGTTGTCATCTTTCTGATATGCCTCTTTTATGAGAAGGGGATCGTATCCTCTATTAGATCTGAAAAATGTGGAATCCATGTGTGGTTTGATACTTGCCCAAATCATTCTAAGTACCATCTTATCTTTGCACTGGACAAGCTGAACCTAGTATAAATTATGGAAAGAATGACAAGGATGGACTAAATATCTTGATCTAATGCACTGTTTTTCTACATGCAATTTAAGAATCCAATCCTCAAACATGTGATTTATGTGGATTATAAATATCCTAGCCAAGCTACTATCTTTGATCTGTCTCTATAAACCACTTGTGCATGGATCTAGCAAAATGGATAGATTCTCATGATTTTGAGAACTCTCTTGAAATTTAGTTGACCTTTCACTTGATAAGTGAGTTTGATATTCTAATGTAGAAGTCTATACTATGATCCACTTCCAATCAACATCTACTGACCTCTTTCCCAATAAGAAGACTACTATGTCCAACATGGGCTTCAAGATACTAGTAGAATGTAGGAAAGAAATGTTGCTTCACCTTTGCCAGCCCAAGTTCAATTGGACCAAAACAAATCCTAAATGAATTATAGAATTTCCAAAATTAGGACACTCAAAGATTTGAACTTAGATATACCATTCATCACCTTTAAGCACAACATCCCATACCACCATACACACTTTGATGCTGTCATGATTAGGTCTTGATTCCTTTTTTTCTCTTTTCCTAAACCTTGAAGTTAGAGAGGACTTATTCTTCTTAATGTGCATAGCATACTATAACACATAAGTATCAGAAACTTTTATGGTGCATTTGTGGATAACAAATAAATAGCTAGTGAATTGTGCATGTGCATGTGCACATGAAACCACCCATGTCTATTCCCTTACCGAGATGTCATGTTTGAGCACACGTTCTCTACCTTCTCATTTGAAAGTACAAATAAAATGTTCAAAGTAGGTGTTTCTCACCTCCTCATGTACAAATACAACAGGTGGTTCTCGTATGGGTGAACAAATATACAAATCTACATGCACTTATAATTTGCACTTTATATTAACCTTAGGTGATAAAAACTAATCCAACGTACAAAACGACGTGACTCCTAAGCCACACCAATAAATTATCATATTATACAAGCTAAAATATTGGAGTACACCTTGACTCCTCATTTGGATTTATAATCATGCCAGATGATTGGCGACAGTGCTACCAACTTTGTTGCCAAAGATGTTGAAACTCGATATTTGAACATTGTTTTTCTTGCGAAAAAAATTCAAATAAACTCCATTTCTAGTGAACTCTATTTTATTAAATTGCAAGAAGAGCTTTTCATGAATTTGAAAATCACAAAATTTGAACACTTGAGCAAAGAGAAGCATGTGTTTGAAGTTGACTAGCCACGAGGCAATCAGTAGTTAGAAACAATGTGTACACCAATATATATATATATATATATATATATATATATATATATATATATATATATATATATATATATATATATATATATATATATATATATATATATATATATATATATATATAAGTAATCCTTGATACTTTAAAATGAGGAGAAAAAAAATACCACCTTGTAAGATTTTTCAAGTAACTTCCAAATTTCTTTAGCTCCATATCAAACATCTTTTCTATGCGTACATGCTCTAATACATTCATTTTATGACATTTTCTTCAAGTTCAATATATGCACACAATCTTCTCTTCAATCTCTGCACCTCATTTGAAAAATTGAGGTGACTTATGTATGTAGGCTTACCATGCTTTCTTTAAGTACTTAGGAAAGAAAGATTTTTTCTTTTAAATGTATTTTCTTTACATATTTAAGCTATATGCTCAAGCTAAGCTTCCATGAATCAACCCATTCTATGTGAACATTCAAAGGTATGTGTGCATGAATGATCCAAGCCATAGGTAAGTTGTACGATAAAAAAGAGTACTTCCATTATCATAATTTTTATGAAGTGAAGCTAAGTGAAAAGCCAGTTTTTTGCCAGACACTCTTGTACATTTATGTTATAAAAAAACATATGATGGCCTATTCAACCATGAGTTTTATTGAGATCACCCATTTGTGAAACCTACTTACAATGATTTTGTACTATCTATTTCTCTAGTTTCTATGTTTGACTTCAAGTAAGATATGTCACAAAAAATAAATAAATGATATGTCTTCTTGATATCTCCTTTTTTCCTTGTTTTCTTGGATCCGTTCTTGTGCTTCTTGTTATGCCTCTTGTTTGATCCTTTCTATTTCATCTTTTCTATGATTAATCACTTATGTAGTTATGCATGATTAATCCATCTACGATAGCCAATTGTATTGCACCACTTGGACTCAACTTATGTAAAATTTATGGTTCATGACCTCTCTTATGTGGTTTTTTACCCAAATCTTTTATTATGAATGCCAATACCGAATCTCCTTCCTTTAAGTCTTTGTCTTTGATATGCATGTCAAAATATGCCTTTTGTCTCCTTTTATTTTCATATAAAGAGTTGATTGCCTGAAGTCTTGTTGATCCCAAATTTTCTAACTTTTTAACTCTATCCACCAATTCATGTCCTTTCCATTCTAGGGTTTGTGCTACTCACAAGGTTGGAATTAAGAACTCCATAGGAAGTATAACATTTTGGGCATACACCATGTTGATTGGCGTTGTTCCAGTATTGGTTTTATAAGCAACTTTGTAAGCCCATAGAGCATGATGTAATTGACTATCCCAATCTGAACTCTTGTTATTCATTATCTTCTACAATATGGTACATACACTTTGCTACTAGTTTTTGGTATACCATTGGCTTAAGGATGATATGGGGTTGGCAATCTATGGATTAGCAAAACTTCTTCCACCAAACAACCTATGACTTCATTTACAAAATGGGTACCTCTGTCACTGATAATTTATATTGGTAGCCCAAATTTCACAAAACAATTTTCAAATAGAAACCTAAATAATTTTAGTGCATCATTCCTTCTTGTTACCCTAGCTTCTGCCCAGTAGTCAATTGCCATGATGATATACTCAACATGTGTATTTCTAAAAAGAAGGTTATATGGGTCCACTGAATTCTATTCCCAATTTTGAAAAGGCTTTGAGACTCATTATTGGTCTGATTGAATTTTTTTTCCTTTGGCATATGTCACATCTTTTTACAAACAATTCAGGATCTTGATGAAGCGTAGGCCACCATAATCTATCATAGATGATTAATTTAGTAGTTCTTTTAGCTGAAAAATATCCTAATGTTGCTCCAACATATGCTAATTGAAGGCTCTTAACATATTCATCTTCATGTACATGTATTCTCAATTATCCATCTTTTCCTCTTTTGTATGGTTCTCCTCTTATCAAAGAATAATCTTTGCATTCCAAATGCATCACCTTTCCATGGAAATTCTCTTTTTCTTTCTCTTTGCTTGATTTAAAGCAAACTATTTCTTCACTCCATTATGTATTCTTATGAATTAAGAATAAAGTGGCATGATCTACAACTTGTTGTTCTAGACATGATTTCCAATTCTCAACAAAATAATGCACATCCTTTTTCTCATCCAGCCAATACACACCTAATCTATGAAATTCATTAAGATTTGAGATCTAGATGCACATCCTTTTCTGACACTCTGTTTTCTAAAGTTAGGTCCAAAGCTTAATATTGGAATTATGTAGTTGACCCATCTAAAAACTACTTCAACCTTAAAAGAATAAGTATCTAGTAACTCATCATCCACTCCCTTAGGTTCTTCTCCATAATGCAATCTAGATATATGATATGCTCTAATGTGAGTTTTCCCTTGTTCAACTATTACTTCAAATCAAACTCCGTTAACAACAGAAAACATCTAACTATTATTTCTATGTTGCATGGTTTATTCACCAAATATAGTAAGGCTTGATGATCCACAAAGTATTTGAGTTTGTTAGCAAGAAGATAATTTCTAAATTTCTTAATAGCACAAAGCATGCCCAATCCTTCTATTTCAATTGTTGTATAATTTTTCTCTACTTGGTTAAGTTGTTTTCTTGCATATGCAATTGGAAAATCCAATTTTGTATCCTCCACTAGTTGAGCTAAGATGCAACCTAATGCAAAATTTTAAGCATCAACATGAAAAATCTTTTCCCACTTTAGAGTTTTCAATATTGGTGTTGAACTTAGCCATACCTTAAGTTTCTTGAAAGCTTCCTCACATTCATCATTCCATTCAAACTTTGTGATTAAGGCATATAATGGTTTAGCTATTATTGCATAGTTATGGACAAATCTTCTATAGTAGCCACAATGTTACATGAATGCTTGTAGTTCCTTGATTGTTGTGGCTCTTTGCATTTAAAAAATATCATTGTGGAAATGAAATTCTTGGATACTATGTGACCCAATATTCTTCGTTTTCTTACAAAAAATATACATTTCTTAGGTTTAATATAGACTTTCTAGATCTTGCATCTTTGAAAGATGTGTATGAGGTCTACCAAGTAATTTGGTCTACTTGATAAAAAAGAACACAAGTCATGAACATACACTTCCATGGTCTTTTTAAGAAATTCTTTTAACACATGGCACATTAATCTTTGAAAGGTGGAAGGCACATTGGTCAAACCAAAAGGCATAACTCTAAATGCAGAAACTCCCCATTTTGTTGCAAAAGTAGTTTTTTGTTGATCTTTTGGGGCTATAGAAACTTGATTATATCAGAGGAACCATCAAGAAAGCTATACACTTCTTTTCTTGCTACGTTTTCAAGAAAATTACCAATAATTGGTAATGGATAGTTATCTCTTATAGTGGATGCATTAATTTCCTTGAGGTTTATACAAACCCTAAGTTTTCCATTTTTCTTTGGTACTAGCACTGTAGGCGATATCCATTCTGTGTGTTCAATTTCATAAATGAATCAACTGACAATACTTTATCAATCTCTCCCTTAATTTTAGTAGCATAGATATCATTTTATGATAATGTTTTGTTTAATAGGCTTAGAGTTAAAAATTCTATGAACACATATGTTTGGATCTACTCCATCAAGGTCCTAATAATTCCAAGCAAACACTCCTCTATATTCCTTTACATATACTACTAAAGCTTCTTGCTCTTCCTCTTGAACATCACTTGCAATAATTATTTTTCTTTCTTCACCTTCCTCGACTGTGACAAGGACTTGTTTTACTTGTTCTTTTTTGTCATATGATTGATTGTTTTGGTTCTCATTGAAGTTTCTGAACAATTACTTTTCTCTCATCCACCTCATATGTTTCAAAGTGTTTAGGTACACCTATTTGATTTTCCTAATCTTCTCCACTCTTTCTTTCATCTTGGGATTTAGATTCCTGATCTTTTGGTTGATTAGATTCCAATTCCTTTTCTTTTGAATTTTGTGAAAGTTTGATCATGTTGAATGGTATTGAATCATAGCCTTTTGAGTCACATATTTGATGGAGAGTGTTAATCTCCAAAGAGCACGTTATCCTTGATTTTAGAGCACCTCTATATCAAGATAAACTAAAACCTCAACCAATTTTGGAAGACCAATGCCAAATTATCAAACTTTGAACTAACTGTGAAGAAACTAATTATTCAAAAAATTTTGCTGCACTTAATTCACTCATTGACTAATCAAATGTGTAAAGTTTTCAATGAAAATTTATACAAGGTACTATGCACGTTCTCCAAGTTAAATCTCTCCAAAGGATTCAGTAGATCGTGAGATTTGATTCAAACAATATACCTATGTTTGAAACTGCTCTTCTATATAGTTGACTTTGACACCTGCAACTTCTAATGCTTGGTTCTCCCAAAATAGACCATCTTTATTCAATTGCTTTTAGCCACAAGTAGCTTACTTTTCAACTTAAAGAATGAGTGCTTAATTGCTCAAAACTTTACACTATGGAGGGAGACTTGATCAAAACATTGACCACTAGGATTGCACCTATTCCTATCTTCACTTTTTCACGTTTACACATGTAAATGTTCCTACTTAAAATTCTCTCACCTTGATTACAATTAAACTCTCAAAACTTTTATGGAGGTCACTCAACTATAGAATTATACTTGTACAAAAACAAAGATAAACACAAACGGAGCACTCAGCAAAAGATTGAGGTGAAACTTTCTTCTATTCAGAGAAATCTTACATCTCAATGATACTACATGTTCTTCTCAGTTTCTAAAGTCTCTAATGACTTCTAAGCTTGTCACGCATCATCCCTCATACTCATAGTACATCTATATCAATTATGTGTAGATGTTTACATCACGACTCATCATAGAAGAAAAGTTTTATGAACTAATTACAAGATTAGTATACATGCATATACAAGTCTTCATCTTCTGATCATGCACTAAACTTCAAGCCTCATATGTTGATCTTTGCTTCATTATTTGACTTCAAATCCTTTTCCAAATCATCAATTGATGATTGTCTTGCACCAACATCACCCCCTCAATCATCAATTGTGATTTTCTCCATCTTCTTTATACTTGCCATGTCTTTGAACCTCTATAACCTAGGTCCATCCAAGCTTTTGGTTAACATGTCTGTAATCTAATCTTTTGTTCAAGTATGTATGCCTTCAATTTCTTTATCAATCACCTTCTCTCTCAATAAATGATATTGGATCTCAATATGTTTAGTCTTGGCATGAAACACAGGGTTAGCAACCAGATACAATGAACTCATATTATCTCCATGAATAGTGGGTGTACTCTGAATGATGTCAAAACTCTCCATGAGAGTCTTCAACCATATAACCTCCTTTGCAGCTTCAACCATTCCTTTATACTCTACTTCTCTGGATGACAAAGCAACTCTATGTTGCTTCTTAGAACACCAAGAGATTAACTTATCTCTCACATAACATAAATACCCATAGGTTGATCTCCTATCATGAGGATTACCTGCCCAATCTATATCACTATATATCTTGATGTTTGTGTCTGATGTGAATCCATAATACAAACCTTCTTTGAGTGTACCCTTAATGTATCTTAGCACCCTTTGTCCTGCAATCCAATGTTCTCTCCTAGGACAATGCATGAATTGAGATAATACTCGAACTGTGCTCAATTTATGATTCACCTCCATTGGAGTAGGCACTACCCTGCAATATTCCATTTTAAACCTGATTAGCAAGTTCTTCAAATACCTTTCTTGAGTCACATATACTCCATGTTGAGTATATGAAATCTCCATGCCCAAGAAATATGCCAAGTCTCCCAAGTCACTAATCTTGAGCTCTTTCTCCATTTTCTTCTTAAGATTTTGTATGCCCTTTTCATCTGTACCTGTACGAATTATGTAATCAACACATAGTTTTCAGCTTTAGGTTCCAATTTATGCCTCAACCTAGATGGCACATATGCATAAGTCAAACATCCAAACACTTTGCAATGATTTAAGGTAGGTCTCTTACTCCACCATTCCTCATATGGTGTCATACCCTGCAAAGCTTTACATGGTAGCCTATTAACCAAGTATGTGGCTGTATTTACAGCCTCAGCCCACAAATGATTAGGGCAATTTTTCTCCTTCATCATTGACCTTGCAAAATCAACAAGAGTTCTATTTCTCCTTTTTGCTACACCATTTTTTTGAGGAGAGTACCCGCAAGTAACTTCCCTTTTTATACCTACATTCCACAAGTAGTCACTGAACTCATTAGAGAAATACTCTCCCCTCCATCTAACCTTACTCTCTTCAATTTTTTTCCTGAAACTCTTTTTGCATACACATGGTAATGTTTAAATGTATTGAACACCTCTGATTTATCTTTGATCACATATATGGTGATCCACATGGTAGCATCATCAACATAAATCACATAATATCTCGAACCATTAATGCTAAAGTCCTTTGATGGTCCCCACACATCTGTATGCACCAATTCAAGCTTTTTTGAATACATGAAACCATGCTTGTTATATGGTTGCTTATGAGCCTTACCTAATTGACATGCTTCACATTTGTATGTCATGCGTTGACCTACAACATTAGGTAATCCAAACACTCAAACACTATTAATCATATCCTTAATACCTCTTTCATTGAAATGTCTAAGCCTTTTATGCCAAAGATCTAACTTAGAGATCTTATGTCCTCCATAAGTAAACAAGGCATGACCAACATTGCCTTGAATCTTCAATGTAAATAGCCTTCCTTCTTTCTGTCCTAAAACAATTTGTTTATACCCATTGCTAGGGCCTTCCACAAAAACTCCATCATTAGTGAACCTTACTTCATATCCTTTCTCGACAATTTGCCCTACATTTATCAGATTCTTTTGAATTGTAGGAACATACAAAACCTTACTCAAAATAGTGCTTCCATCCTTTGCCTTTACTGATCCAATGGACTTCACATTATGCTTTGTATTATCATTTTTTTGAATTACATGATTACTCACCTTATTCTCCAAATGAGTCATCAAAGATATGTTGCCACTCAGGTGATTGCTACACCTTGAGTCAGTGTAGAAGACTCTTTGATCTTCACTTTGTCTTTCACAAGTTTCATTCATAATTAAGGTTGAATCCTCTTTCTGATCTAAATCATAGTTGTAGTAGGTATTATTGTAGGATTGACTTTGAAAGCCTCTATCTGCATTTCTTCCAAAGTAACCTCTACTACCTCTACCTCTGAAATTACCTCTCTAATTTCTATTACCTCTTCCTCTTCAATTAAATTTTTTATTGTATCCTCCACCATTATGATTATTATGCCAACATTCATGAGCTAAATAATTAGTCTTACCACAAATCCAACAAGCTTTGACACCATCTTTATTACTTTTACCTCTTCCTTTGCCACCTCCTCTTCCTCTTAGGAAGTTACCTTGGCTAGTAGTACCTTCAACTTCATTCAATTGTTGCTTGCCTTTATTAATCTTCTTCTTATCCTTTGAATACATTGTTTGGCATGTACTCTTATCAACATCACCTTTGACATCCTGTTTAAAGGTTAGCATATGTCCTAGCAATTGATTCAAATCAAGAGTGAAATGATCTAGTGACAATTTAGTGGATAGAATGAATGGCTTCCACTTATCATATCCTCTCAAACCTGTGAGAATTTGTCTTAGCAATTTGTCCTCTTCAATATCTTCATCAACACATCATAAGTAAATACACATTCTTTGAAGTATTTGAGGTACTGTCATAGCTGTCTTGGTTTATTCTATATCTTTTATTGCATAATTGGTTGAATTTTGACTAGAAATCTTTGGGAAAATGTCTTGGTGTGCCACCACTAGAGCATTCTCCACTTTTTGCATCTCTTTCTTAAGGTCTCCCTCCTATTCCTGTACTTTTTCCTCTTCCTCTTGCTCAATAGCTTTGATTTGAGACTTCTTGATAGGTTGAGGTTCAGTTTGATATGCAAATTCTCTTGCTTTGAACATTTTGAGCACATCTTTTTGCTTTTCCTTTTTTAGCATGGAAGACTTGGGATTTATTTCCTTTTATTGAGATAATTCTTGGATTGTCTCCTCAGTCACTGTTAGTGCGATAAATTGACCAAATTTGGGCAAGGGATCCTTAACATACATTGAAGTGGTGGCCTTCCATCTCTCATTGTCTCTTAAGCCATTCAGAGTATGAAATACAAGCTCATCATCTTCAATAGGGCTCCCAATTGAGTATAGGGCATGTACAAGTTCATTCGCCTTCAACATTATATTTTTAGTAGGGATATTTCTAAGATTATTCACCTCATTAAGTTAAACTTTCCTTACCTTAGTGGAGGGTGAATACAATCTATCAAGAGCATCCCATACCTTCTTTGATTTATCCAAGTTATGTATGTACCCAATCATACTATTAGTCACATGTTGGGAGAAATTGAATACAAGAATTTTATCCCTTTCTATCCAATCATTCTAAAGGGGAGAATCATAGCTCCTCAAAGTATAGCTTATCTTTTCGACTAACATCACACCTGCCTCTCCTTCATTTGTTTCTAGTAAATACATATACAAAGCAATGTGTGGTAAAACTATATTGACATTTTTCTTGTATGATAATCATGTTGACAAGCCTTGGGAAAAAATGAATTGCACAACCTTTAATATCACTAGAAAAAATTCTTTGTGCACCAGAAATGTTCAAACCTACACAATCAATTGAGATGACATGAACAAGTAAGCAGCAATCAGTATAATAGAGACAAGGATTACCCAACATATATTCTCATTATGAAAGAGAATTAGGAGGGGGAGGAATGAGCAAAAAAAATCTAGAAAAAGAAGGAAAAAGCAAAGGGATTCTAAATAGAAGTAGTGCAAGAGAACAAAAGATGGAAGAATTTTTTTCATTGTTTTTGTAAATAATTAATATAAATATTTTATGATTTCTTTAAAACACACACGCTAAGGCTTATATTTTAAATATTTTTTTGTAGAACAAAAGTGCACACATGAAAAGATGCTTTCAGGGTTTTTTTTTAACTCCAAAACCAAAGGTTTTTTGCAGATGGCTCAAGAAATGCTCAAGGGCATGGTGGTCATTCTAGCTAAGGGACACTAGTTCTTAGATAGAGGAGAAACTTCAAAAGAAGTAAAGAAACATTTGGCAAGGGTGTCTAACCATATCTACTTGATCAAGTAAGGGGACTTCAAATTTATAGCGGTAACAAGAGACATCTAGAAGCTCAAAAGAGTAATTATATTCTAGAATTCTAGGAGCATGTGGGCATCAAAGGATTCTTAGAACTACCAACAATGATGATTAACATCCCAAGATATATTGAAGTGATGGATTCAATAGACAAGAATACATGGAATGAGAATGATCAAAAGGAGTATTTGAAATGTAATGTAACTAACTTTGAAGGAGTGTATAGAGGGATCTTTAACACTAATCAACAATTGATCAGGAAAGCTCTTTAGATCTAGGCACAAATGAATTATAATTTCAATGATATCATGGAGGGAATGGATGTGTATAAGGATATTAGGAGGTTCATATATTTTGAACCAGAAGCAACCAATTTTGCTATTAAACTATCCCATCAACACATATGATCTATTTAAATGAAAAGATACCCTCAATATCATAAGGGAGTAACATTGGATTGGCCTCTTTTGAATATTTCAATGGCAATGCACCACAGTGCACTCTCCTTCTTGAGAGCCCCATGATGATATCCTCATAGTAGAAAATTAAGCTCTAAGCACCACACACAATACTCTACATAGAGGCTATAGAATATGCAAAAAAACACAGTACATAGGGAGCACAAACACAGACTTCTTAGGTGTTACAAATGTAGTCAAACTTACAGTCTATGCCTGACCAGGAAACTATATGTTTTATTAAAGAACATATAAAAGTGTTCAGTGGCCATTTGGCCTTGCACATGGATACGAACGGTAACAATCTCCCACTAAAGGCCAATATGGCCAAAGTAACTATGGGAGCAAAAATGAATAATGGTAAAGAATAAATAAGTGTAACTATACAAGCTATACCTCCCACCTGATGGGCATGTTACACAATATACAAGTGATGGTGTCACAAGATCATGAATCAAGTAAACCCCATCAAGTGACATTAGTGTTGAAAGAGCTTTAGTCAAAGCATCTACAACATTAGCTTGAGTATGAACCTTCTAAAGAATAATGCGCTCGGTGACTAAGAAATATCTAATGAAGTGATACCTAACCTCAATGTGCTTGGTCTTTGCATGATAGATGAGATTCTTAGCTAAAGCAATGGCACTCTAACTATCATTGAGCAAACAAGGTGCATGCTGAGGTAGACCTATATCACAAGCAAGATGAGAAAGCCACAATGCTTCTACTAGTAACGATGTAATATCATGTCTCAACTAACCCCCATCAAGTAATAGTAGGGTCGAAAGCTATCCTATGGTAGAGCTTTATTCAAAGCATATGTAGCATTATCTCAGGTATGAACTATTTAGATATCCAAACTCAAGATGTGATGATCCAGGATGACACATACCAGTTTTTCATTTCTCTGACATGTATAGTGGTCACGTCCGTATATGTGAGGGATACTTCATTGAGCTTTATTAGATTTATCTACCAAGAGTGATGGCACATTTGTTCCTTGCCAGCTCACTCATTCGCAGACATTAGGTTTTTTGTTATGCACTGATCTTTATATATTGCACTTGTTGTATTCTTGTTTTTAGGTCATTCTTGTACATTCCTTTTTATGTAATAGAAGAAGAAGAAGAAGAAGATCATTCTTCCTTGCCTCAATCTGTGTGTGTGCTTCTCATTGAGAGTGAGAGTGTATGTGTGAGCTCTCTTCCTTATCTCCTTCCTTGTGACATGGTATGAGAGCCAGCATGGCTATAGAGAGCTCGTGGAGAAGGCAACGGTGAAGAGTACGTTATCCCTTTAGGGTCACTTGTTTTTGTCAGATCAAAGTTTTGGAGCCATCTCGACCTCCATTTCGAGCCTGCAAGGTGGGGCCCACAAAAACTAGGTGAGTTTCAAAAACTGTACTTGCGTCGTGTTTCGCAACACTCATATATTCTAGATCCATAATTTCAAGTGATTTTGTGTACTATTGATACACGAAAACTATGTTTTTCTAAGATTGAATTGTCACGTCATAGTGCGATAGTGTTCAAGTAGAATTGCTGCTTGTAGTGGTTTGCAATGTTGTGTATTGTTGTAGAAATGGCAAATGCAGATGGAATGAGTTAGCTTATGAGCGATAAGCTAGACAAGAACAACTTCCAGGCTTGGAGATTCATAATGACGAATTTCATGATGGGAAAAGGCTACTAGAAGTACATCGAAGGAGAGAAGAAAAATGCTCCGTAGTTATTAGAGAGGAATCGGACTGCAGAACAGATAAGAGCATATAAAGAATGGAATCAAGGAGCACGAAAGGTAATGTATTGGCTATCTATTACCATACAGGATAGCATGATTGCGCACATACAGGATGCCAAGACTCCAAAAGAGGCTTGGAACAGTTTGGTCACATTGTATGAGACCAATACAAAGGCACAAAAATTGCAACTCAAGAACGAGCTGCATACCTTGGAGAAAAAGAGCATGTCGGTAAGTGACTATACCTTGAAAATCAAAAGCATATGTGAGTCCCTTGCATCTATTGGAGTGAATGTAGATGATGACAAGGTGGAAGTATGCCTTCGTGGTTTAGGAGCTGCATATAAGCAGTTCAGAACTTCTATACAGACCAGGGAAAATATTCCAAATTTTGCTGATTTGGTATCTATGCTGATTATTGAAGAAAAGAATCTTGGTGAGGATTTAAACTCCCAAGGAAAGCCCAGTTCTGAGCAGGTATTCTACTCTGGCAGAGGAAGAGGCAGAGGTAGAGGTTTCAGAAGTGGAAGAGGAAACAGTAACCAAGACCAAGGTCAACAATAGAATCATGCAGGAGAAATAGGACAGTTTCAAGGCAGGGGAAGCCAAAGAAATGATTCTGGTAATGATAGTAAAGGATGCTGGAATTGTGGTAAACCTGGACACTTTGAGCATGATTGCAGGTTGATGAATCAAAATAATAGAAGACAGCAAAACAACTATGCATCCACAAGTGCAGATGATTCTGAGAAGCTGTTTATGGTTCAACATCACATGATGAATACAATGTTTGTTGGTGTTTCAAAATCAAATGATAATGTCTGGTATGTTGATTCAGGTGCTTCAAATCACATGACCAGTCCTGCAGAATGGTTTAGTACTTTGCAAAAATTGCTAGCTCCTAGATATGTTGAAACAGGTGATGACACATCACATCCTATTGAGCATACATGAAACATAGCACTATCTATGGAGGATGGAAAGGTTAAACATCTCGTTGATGTGCTGCATGTTCCAAAGATAACAAAGAATCTGGTTTCTGTTGGACAAATGGTTGACCAGGGATTACAAGTCAGGTTCAATGTTGATGGATTATATGTAGAGGAGTACAAGCATGATGGATGATTGGTTGCCAAAGGAAACAAAGTGGGTAGGATGTTCACCTTAAATGTGAAGATTCCTGAAATGAATGCAGCCATGTTTGCAAAAGGTGCAGGAGTTATTGCTGATATAGAGATGTGGCACAAACAAATTGGACATGCAAATCTGCAAAGGTTGAAATTGATGCATTGAAAGGAGATTGTTCATGGACTACCAAATTTCAAAGTTGTAGAAATGCAAAAGGTATGTGCAGCATGTCAATTTGGTAAACAGCCAAGATCATCATTTCCACATGACAAGCATTTTAGTGAGAATGCACTAGAAGTAGTACATACAGATGTTTGGGGTCCAACAAAGACCACATCTATGGGCGGTTGCAGGTTTTATGTTACTTTCATTGATGATCATACGTGTAAAGTATGGGTATATTTCATGAAAGAGAAGAGCGAGGTGTTCACTCACTTCCATAATTTTAAAGTTATGGTGGAAAAGCAGACAGGGAAGTACATTCAGACATTAACATCTGATGGAGGAGGTCAATATATGTCGAATGAGTTCAATACTTTTCTAAAAAATCATGGAATTTGGCGTCAGTTTTCATGCAGGTACACACCACAACAAAATGGTAGGTGAGCAGAGATGTAGTATTTGATGAAATGTCAAGATTCTATGCAGATGCCAAAGAAGGACTGAATCTTGAACCAAATGACAAAGAAAATGCTAAAAAATCAAATGCAGAATCTCAAGTTTTGAGTGGACCAGATGCATCACCAAGCAATAGTTCTAACTCAAATCCATGGAGTGGAAGATTGCGTGGAAATTTCAATCCATAAAATTCATCAAATACATCCAAGAAAGGTAAAGAAAAGCTTTCTATTGGTAGTAAAACATGTGTAGGTTTTGAAGACATTGATGGAGATTCAAGTGGTTCATAAAAGAGTCTTGATGAGGAACTTGGATTGCCCTCTGTGAAGACTCCAAGAGTAAGAAGGGCACATGCAGATGATACAAGGAGAAGTGACCCAGGACCAAGAAGATATGGGAGGATGCGGAATTTAGTGCAACGCTTGACATATGACATTTATATGGCTCGTCATTGTGCCTACATGACAAAGGTAATACAAGATGTTGAACCTTCTTGCTTTGAAGATGCAATTGGAACTGCAGATTGGAAAAAAGCTATGGATGAGGAGATGGCTGCACTTTATGGAAATGATACATGGAAGCTTGTTCCATTGCCGCAAGGAAAGAAACCCATAACTAACAAAGAACATCATCAAATGCATCTCCAGCATCATGAAGACTCAATCATAATCTTGCCTCCATAGGAGTGGCAATAGGCTTATAGTCTTGAAGGCCAAAACGCTGCAATAATGTGTCAATATATTCCGTTTGACACAAAGCCATTCCACCATCAACTTGCATAAATTGAATGCCCAAATAGTGATGCAAATGCCCCAAATCAGACATCTCAAATGAGGCATGCAAATCAACTTCAAAATTAGCAATATGCATGTCATGAGGGCCATTGAGGAGCATGACATCAGCATATACCACAATGATTAGAAGCACACCATTAGCACCCTTAACATATAAGGTGCTTTCAGTTGGAATGTTCTCAAAACCATGTGCAATCAAACAGGCATGTATCTTTTCATACCAAGCACATGGTGCTTGCTTTAAGCCATATAATGCCTTCTTTAACTTGCACACCTGGTTTTCATGCCATTTCTGCACAAAGACATGGAGCTAAAAAACATACACTTCTTTATGCAAGTCACCATTCAAAAATGCTATTTTAATGTCCAACTGATGTACATTCCAACCATGATGAGCTATAAGTGCACAGATGCTACGAACAGTAGTCATTCGGCAAGTAGGAGCAAAGGTTTCATCAAAATCAATGCCTCTTTGCTGCGCATAACCCTTTGCAACAAGCCTAGCCTTATACTTGTCAATTGTTCCATCAAGTTTGCACTTTAGCTTGTATACCCACTTAGTGGCAATGGCCTTCTTGCCAAGAGGCAAGTCACATAAAGACCATGTACCATTTTTCACGATAGCATCATATTCAGATTGCATTCCATCCATCCAATGTTCTAAAATTTATGCTTCATCAAACAAAACAAGTTTAGTCTCATCACAGAGACTAGAGGCAACCATAGAATAGCAATCTGATGCAAAAGAGGCACTATGAGAGCCTGATCGAGTACGATATGATAGAGGTGAATCTAATTTGCTATCAGGCAAAGTCTGCACCAGCCATTTTGGCAGAGTTATTGCATGCTTAATATCAGCTCTCTCATCAACAAGTGCACCATGTAAATCTGCATCACAAATGGAATGATCTACATCATCACATGAAACCAGCAAAGGCTGAGATGTTGCCTCATTAGGGCTAGCACTAGATTGTCCACCTATAAAAAGAGGCAGCAAAGTATCATACATATCTTTGGAGCTAACAAATGTCTCCTTAGTACATGAAAAAAATGGTTGAATAGCATCTTCCACAAAAACATCACGTCTAACTAGAATGCATTTTGTCTGTGGATGATACAGACGATAGCCTTTACTTTTAGAATTGTACCCAACAAAAATACATTTTACTACTTTATCATCCAATTTTCTGCAATGTTGTTCAAGCACTAATGTATATGCCAAACAACCAAAAACACGTAGATGAGCAACAGATGGCTTGCGATCATGCGAAGCCTCATATGGAGTGATAGACTGTAGCGCTTTAGTGGGACACATGTTCAGTACATATGTTGCACACATAACAACCTCAAGCCAGAAACTATGTGGTAAAGCATGACTCTTGACCATACACCTTGCCATCTCCATGAGTGACCTATTCTTTCATTTAGCAGCTCCATTCTAATGAGGTGTATACGGCACAATATACTAATGTTTTATCCCACATTCATCCAGAAATGCATTAAAGTCAGAAGACATATTCCCCCCCTCGATTAGAACGGAGGGTGCCCATTTTTCGTGCTGATAGATTTTAAGCCAAAAGTAGAAATTGTTTGAAGCACATAAACACTTCGGACTTTTCCTTCAATGGATATACCCATGCATTGCTCGAAAAATCATCGATGAAACTCACGAACTAAATATAGTTCCCAAAAGAAGGTGTCTGCATAGGACCACAAACATCACTATGTACAAGCTGCAATTTCTGAGTAGCCCGAACGGAACCATCTTTTGGAAAGGAAGAACGCTGCATTTTGCCCAAAATACAACCTTCACATACATGTTTACCGGGTGCCTCAAGTTTGGGCAGAGAGGAGACCATTTCAGATTTCTGCATGCATAGCAAACTAGCAAAATTCAAATGACCAAAGCGTGCATGCCAAAGCTTTGCATCTGACATAGCCTGAGAATCATGTATTGCACATGCCAAATCATTTAAAGATCTTTCATAGAATATGATCTTATACATCCCACGACATAAAATGCCAAAAGCAATAATGATATTGCCATTTGATAGATCTTGAACTGTACATCTCTCATCAACAAATCTCACAACCAAGCCAATCTTGGCTAATGCAGAACTGATAACAGATTCTTCTTGATCCCTGGCACAAACAAAGCATCTGACAAAGTGAAAGAAATATCATCAACAGTAGTCAAAATGATCTTACCAACTCCCATAACAGGATAGAAGGAGTTGTTGGCGCATGGAATAATATTCCTTGTAGGGGCAAGCTCGAGTGAAGAGAAGAAACTATGTTGTGAGGTAATATGTTTGGTCGCCCCACTACCAAAGTACCGAACATCCGAGTCAACTGTAGAAATGCAATGCTCATGAGAAGATGGGACAAAATTGCAAATAGTAGTAAATGACCATTCTTCTTCCTACACAAGATTAGCAGACTCTATTTTCGATGTAGAGGCCTCTGCAACAACCATTTGGACCTATTTCTTCTTTGCCTCTTTAGGATCCACTTTTGGACACCTCTTGATGACATGATCATTTGCTTTACAATTTTTTCAAAACAATTTCTACTTTTTTTATTTCTTCTCATCTTTGTCTTCCTTCTTCGAATGTGCAGCATTTGCAGATTTGTGATTTCTAATTGGAAAATAATACTATGTACAAGAAAAATGTGGGAAGTTTGATATATCTCATGATTACAAGTCCTGATCTAAGCTATATAGTTGGAATTGAAAGTCAATTTATGTAGGTTCCTATGAAACTACATTTATATGCTTTTAGATGCACTCTATGATATGTAAGTGCTAGTATAGAATTGCATATTCATGGATACACAGATGTAGATTAGGCTCGTAGTATTCCAGATAGAAGATCTACTAGTGGCTTTGTATTCTCACTTGGAAGTGCAGCTATTACATGGAGCAGTAAGAAGCAACCCACTATTGCTTTTTTTAGTACAGAGGATGATCATAGAGGTGTTGCAATGGTAGCATGTGAAGCATCATGGCTGGAGATGCTACTTGCAAATTTAGGTGTGGAATTGCAAAATCCTATCATCATCTTTTGTGACAATCTTAGTAGCATACAATTAGCATGTAACCCTATTTTTCATGCTTGAACAAAGCATATCAAGGTGCATTATCATTTCATCAAGGAAAAGGTATTATCGGGTGATATTGACCTTGTTTATATAAGGAAAGATGAGGAGGTTGCTGATATTTTCACTAAAGCACTTGGAGTTGAGAAGTTTGAAAAGATGCTAAGATTATAGGACATGACATTGAGCTTGAGGGGGAGTGTTGAGATATCAAGCTCAAGGATGACACGTATCATTTTATCATTTCTCAGACATGTACAGTGGTCACACCGATATATCTCAGGGATACTTCATTGAGCTTTATTAGATTTATCTATCGAGAGTGATGGCACATTTGTTTCTTGCCAGCTCACTCATTTGTTGACGTTAGGATTCTTCAATAGTTGTATTGTTGTATTAGGTCATTCTTGTATATTCCTTTTATGTAATAGAAAAAGAAGATGATCATTCTTCCTTGCCTCAATTTGTGTGTGCTCCTCTTTGAATGTGAGAGTGAGATCTCTTTCTTATCTCCATTCTCGTGACATTCTAGAGGATGCACAAAGAATTAATCTCTATGTAGCTCATTTGGTGTCATCGGCTGCTAGAATTGGATGCAGATTGTGGCAAAAGAAGGTTTACACCATGACAACAAAAATATTTTATATAGGTAATCATGATAGATATCCTTGATCGACCCATGAGTTTTATCTAGGCAATTGCAATAAATAGTTCGTCTTCATCTTCATCTTAAAAGCAAAGCTCACACAAACGATCAAAAGGATACAAATAGTAAAAAGAAAAGGTCATCACTTCCTCATTACTTGTCCAAATTAAGGGTATGAAAGCTTGTTTTGAAGGTAATAAGAACATCTACATGGTGTGCTCGATGAAATTATAAAAGAATATCATCTATAACTCTGTAGGGATTTTGAAAAAGTTGTATCTTGTCAATTGGTATGAAAAGTTAGCACAAAACAGCTTCTAACTGTGAGGAAAGACAAAAAAAAATTAACCAATGATAGTAGACACATATAGGAGCAAGCGTAAGTGCTAAGAGATCAAGAAAAAATAATCCACTAAGAAGCCATGAAAATGTATGCACAAATTTTGCAAGAAAAAAAGCTCCTTAATCAGACTAGCAAAAAATCTTTACAAATGATAATTTTGTTCATTTTATAGTGGCTTCATCATGAGCACTCTTTTTTATTTTGACAACTGTAAAAATGAAAAAGAACCTGCCCAAAATGGCTGTTCTTTTGCAGATTTTTTGAAGAAAGATTATTCCTTATGCTACAATGTTTACAAAATATGAATGCTATTAAAAGTCTTCTATTTACAAATTATGCAAAAGGAATTGACAAAGTTGAAAATTTTCATGGGCTATGCCACACGATGTAATACTTCCCCCTCCTAGATTTTTTATTTCCTCAATAGGACTTGTTTGCATAGTCTAGGCGGGTGTTCTTGAAAGTTTCTATCCTTAAAGCACATTGTCCTTGTGCATGTAGATGAGCTATGGAGCTTTTCCATAGATCATAGTGTTATTCTAAAGAAGTTCTCTCATAGTGTTATTTCTTACATGTATATGATATGATGTATAAATATTACCAAAGTGGTTGTGCCTTTCCATTGTTTTTACACAAAAGTTAATGCCACAAGACCTTTGTCGCAAAGTGGAAAATATTTTCTCTCCTTTTCTTTATTTTTTTCTTTTTGATTTGTATTTTTATGCATTCTTTTTCTTCTTTTTTTTTGGTCTTCTCCTTTTCATCTCCCTTTTTTTTAAAAGAAATCTATACAAGCGTGTAATAGTTATGAAACAAGGATAGATGATAGTGGCCATGAAAAGAAACCGAAATGCATTGAAATGAAAACAAATAATTGAGGTGACAAAAACGCTTGTATCTACTAGTACGTGACTTGTTGTTGATGATTGTCATGCCTCGTAAAGTTTTCGCTCCATGAAATTCTCTTCTACATGAAATGCTTCCCAAGAGAGAACCTAACTATTGATCACTTGGAGAAATGTAGACAAATGATCAAAATCACCCAACAACTACCGGATAAAATCTCTGCAATGGCTCCACCAACAAGAATCTATGAAGAGTTAATTGATAAGCTTACGCAACAAAACATAGAGCCCATGCTAGAAGCAACCATGCCCACACCAATGAAACACTCAAAACAAGAAGAGCTTGGGATATCAAATGTGTGGATTCTTCAAACAAACTTTAGAGATATGTTATAACAACTTTGGGATCAAGTGCAAGAAGCTTGACGGAACAAGGAAGATGATTAAAAACCACCATTCACTAAGGTAGATTTGAGAACATATGGGGAGACTATGAAGAAAGATGAGAGAGTAGAAGAATGACTATCACATGATTACGAAGACAAGACGATTGCCAAGAACAAAATGAACAAACTAAGGTTGATGGCTCAACCTCAAATAACACACAAGATCCTTTCTATTCATGTAAACATGAGGATACTAACGTGGATATGCAAACAAACTAAACAAGGAGTGCAAGGATTCATGAACATATCTCACATATTAATTAATAAGCAATACAAACCACATGCCTAGGAAGAGATATAAGCCAAAATAGACAATGGTATCAACATGCAAACTTTGATGGAGTTCTAGGATTAAGAGAGATATGATATATGCATGATTAAAGCACCAAAGAATGAAAAATTGTTTGATTAAGATATCTTAGATCATTTTTCTCAAAAGCAACCTTCAAGTCTAAAAGATACATCCGATTTACAAGAGATGTAGTCCAAAGATTGCATGGATTAAGACAATAATTTTTTTTGCTCACCTGATTCTTGAACAATAATTAGAGGACGAAGTTACCTTTGACTTTGAAGATCTAGGATTCATTATTCATCTAGAAATTGAGGCTGGTTAGATATATACCTACAAAACCTTTGGATTGCTATTTGGAATGGAAATTCAAATATCCTCGAACACTCACTTGGGAGGGAGTACAATTATTTAATTTTGCACAAGAAAATCTTGAAGGCCACCTTGAAGGTACATCAATGTTTTATAATGAGTTCAAGTAGGATGGGAGTTCAACTTCTTCTTCTCCTAAAGTATCAAAAGCAATGAATAATCCCTCAATGGTGTTCCTTCCTTCGTTAACTTGGTATGAAGAACCTTATCAAGTCGTATGGAGGGTCTACTATTTGGCCATGAGTGCCTTATCCCTAGTGGAAAAATCCAATTTTTTCTCTCCTACACTCAATCTTAAACTTTCAAATTCCTCGATAATGTTTTCAGTGATATTACCTTATTCGAATTAATTTCTGAAGGCATGCTTCAATAAGTCCCATGTTGCAAAGTGGTTTCCAAAACCTCGCCAAACCATTTATTAAGGAAACTTTCTTATGTTATTGGAAAAGGCACCAAAATGGCATCTTGCCTTCATATTAATCCTTTGGTTTTGCACAAGGATAATAATCTCCTAATGTGATCATCAAGGTCCGCATGAGATAAACCCTTGAAAGATGGGAACTTAACATTGATTCGAGAGACTAAGGTCTATGAATCTATTTGAGCTTCCATATTTCCAATTGAGGATGATAAAGAAGAAGGATGGCTAGTGGACCCATGTATGATCTTCTTTCTAGTGGTTGCAAAAGAAAGTATTTGGCTTAACCTCTTTGAACGGGTTGTGTTCATGAGCTATGCATCTCCCCCTTATTCATTATGGTAAGACTTAGGGAGAAAGATAATTATCTCTTAAAAAACGTTGTGTTGATGCCTTGGAGTCTCCTTTCTCTTCAGTTTTTTCAAGCTTTTGTTGTTTTGGAGCTTCCTTTCTTCTTCACTTTTTGCAAGCTTTTTTCCTCTCCTTCCTCTAAGCTCAACTAGCCTTAAGTACCACCGTGCATGTCAAATTTGTTAATTCAAAAGCTACAACTCTTTATGGAACAAAGGATATAGAGAAGATTCCTTCATTTACTACAAAATAGACCTTAAGCAAAAACAGAACAATGCAAGTAAAACAAAAGTGCTCCAAGTATTGTACTTGTAGGTATACAATCGCTACGTGTAGCCTTGTAACGTTGACTAATTAGCTTGCCTCTTTGAACCCATGCACTCAAGACTCTTCTCAAGATGAAATAATAATTACATTTGCAATGACAACCTGCAATTGTCCTCCTTGTGTAGCACTCTAGCCACACTAGTTTTTCTTCTCTTGGTTGAGGTTCAACTTGTAGCAGGCAATGTATAAACAAAAGTATACTATTCTATCTAAACTTTACTTCACTTGAACTCTCTAACTCTCAATAGAGACTCTAAGATGAAGTTTCTACACACTCTTACACATTAGATAATAGTCTCTTTTTGCACACTTAGCATGTGCATTGCTCACTCTCTCTTCACTTACTTTCTCATTCACTTTTACATACGTACACTTCACTTTACTTCTTCTTTTCCCATGTGTTCCAAGATCTTAGCCATGTGTTCCCATGGGTGCTTTGCGGCTCTCTGGAACGCAATCAGAGGGGAAGTCCTGTGGAAAATTTGGCGGGAGCGGTGTGCTCTATCCCCCCCCTTCAGGCATCATCAAGTCCTCCTTTTGATCAACAACAAGCTCAAACCCAAGTGGGTCCCGCATGAGGGCGACGAGAGGGTGATCAACCTTCTTTGTAATGCTACCTAGGTATCAACCAAGCTTCCCCTGCTTTGTGGGATTTGGGGGGTCCCGTGGGCACTAGTCCCCTTCTATTGTACCTTTGTTTCTTAATTTAATTCAAGTCCGGGAGAGTAGGCTATTGCCGAACTTCCTTTATATTAAAAAAAGATCTTAGCCTAGGAAATGCAGCCCACTTTCCCACTCTTTAGTACAGACACTTCCCAACTTCTTGTATTCCTTATGATGCCCTTGAACTTCAAGTGATCTTCAAGAATCTTCTCATGTACACATCTCTAACGACATCCCATTTTTTCTTGTAGTAACTTTAGGAAAAGTAATCAATAAAAATAAAATTTTTAATTGAGGGCAAAAACATGTAATTTTTGCTAAATATGTATCCAATTTTCACTTTTAACGTTTGATATTTTCGAAATGCACATATAAGGATGGGTTCAAATTGACATTCCAAAACCTTCCAAAACCCCTTGAAACTTGCAATTAAACTACACCAATGAATAATCATGAGCATATATTTTGTGCACTACTTGTGCGCCTACATTGAACTTGACACACCCAAGGGCCACATGTGCATCATCCATGCACTGCTTTCCAAATAAGCATAGAGGTAGCCCTAGAAACATTCAAGAAAGGAAACAAGGTCAAGACTAGATGATGAAACATCTTTCAAAAGATCTACGAGAGTGAGACATCCTATAGACTGATTGAGTCTCTATAATAATTCTATGAAACTTCATCATGCATTCATGAAAGATAGAATTAAGAATGATGAGCCAAGGAAATTTTCATGAACCATCATTTAATAAACATTGGTGCAAAGGAATGGATGATGAAATGAATGCATTTAAAAAGAATGATACTTGGGAACTAGTGAAATCTCCACCAAACAAGAAATCTATTGGATGCAAGTGGGTGTACAAAATGAATTGAAAAGTTGATGGTGCATTGGAAAGGTATAAAGCATGCCTTCTTGCAAAAGAATATGCATACATATATGGATTGGATTATGATGAAACATTTAGTCCAATTGTAAATATGACAATGTTTTTGCTATGAAAAATTAGAAGTTTTATCAAATGAATATTAAGAATGCACTCTTGAAGGATGGATTGCACGAGGAGGTGTATATGAAGAAAACAAAAGGCTATGTGCATCCCAATTATCGTGATGATGTTTCCAAATTGAAGAATGGGCTTCATGGATTGAAATAAGAACCAGCAGCATAGTTTAAAAGATTCACTAAAAGCTATTGGATCATGAATTCATGCAATCAAAGGCTAATGATTCACTATTTTTTTGGAATTTGGGAGTGGAAAAATTCTATCGTTGATTTATGCCGATGATTTGATCATTAATGGCAATGACAAAAAGAGGATTGTTGGTACTAAAATGCATAAGAAATATGCTTTTTTAATGTTCGATTTGCAAGTACTGAAATATTTTCTTGGAGTCCAAGTGATATCAATGCACAATATAATTCATGTGACATAATGCAATTACATGTTAGAAATGATGGATAGATTTGGGATGCGTGCTTCTAAACCTACTGATATGCCACTTGATGCTAATGCTAAACTCATGGATGATGGGGAAATAAGTGCATGATGGCAATGTGTATAGAAAGATGGTATGAAGTTTGATCCATGTAACAAAGAGAAGGCTAGGTTTGAGTTTTGTATTTGGCTTGGTGAGTAAATTTATGCATGAACCATGCAAAGTGCACTTGGATGTAGTGAGACAAATATTGAGATATGTAGAAACCAAATACAAGTTTGGTTTGCTGCAGATTGGTCAAGAAATTTCATGGATTGTGGATTTGTGTTCTCACTTGGAAGTGAAACCATTTCATGGAAAAGTAAGAAGCAACCGCCTCTAACCTTGTTAACTATGGAGGCTGAATATAGAGGCATTATGCAAGCTTTTTGTGAAGCAATATGGATTACGTACTTGGTTGAAGACATGGAGTCTACATAAATAGAAATTCATCATCTATTTTGACAATGTGAGTAGCATTATTCTATCAATGAATGTAGTCTATCATGAGAGATCAAAGAACATCAAAGTTGATTATTACTTTTTTCATGAGAAGGTAATTGAAGGGGAAGTGAAGCTAATACACATCAATACTAGAGAACGTTAAATATATATATATAAACATAAAAATGCAAATTAAACAAAAACACAAAGAAAACCAAAATGTGCATCTTCAACTTCTATGTTTGTCTAGAACAAGAAGTATCAGAGTTAATTTATATATATATCGAGATATGGAGACATAAGTCTACTAAAAATGAGTAGGAATGACTATGGAGATAAGTGGTTGCTACCCACATAAGTCTACTAAAAATGAGTAGGAATGACGGTGGAGATAAGTGGTGTAGGCTCAAACATGAAGGCATTTTCTTTATTTGGAAATCTTTATTTTGCATTCAATAACCTAACCTTTTGGCTTCTCATGTGTATTTATTCTTTTTTTTTATAGAATTTATCTTACATGTGATGTATTTTAAGGGCCTTTTATCAAATATTGTAGTGAAGAACTTATCCGAATTACACATAGAGGTAGCCCTAGAAACATTTGAGAAAGGAAACAAGGTCAAGACTAGATGATGAAACATCTTTCAAAAGATCTACGAGAGTGAGACATCCTATAGACTGATTGAGTCTCTATAATAATTCTATGAAACTTCATCATGCATTCATGAAAGACAGAATTAAGAATGATGAGCCAAGGAAATTTTCATGAACCATCATTTAATAAACATTGGTGCAAAGGAATGGATGATGAAATGAATGCATTTAAAAAGAATGATACTTGGGAACTAGTGAAATCTCCACCAAACAAGAAATCTATTGGATGCAAGTGGGTGTACAAAATGAATTGAAAAGTTGATGGTGCATTGGAAAGGTATAAAGCATGCCTTCTTGCAAAAGAATATGCATACATATATGGATTGGATTATGATGAAACATTTAGTCAAATTGTAAATATGACAATGTTTTTGCTATGAAAAATTAGAAGTTTTATCAAATGAATATTAAGAATGCACTCTTGAAGGATGGATTGCACGAGGAGGTGTGTATGAAGAAAACAAAAGGCTATGTGCATCCCAATTATCGTGATGATGTTTCCAAATTGAAGAATGGGCTTCATGGAGTGAAATAAGAACCAACAGCATAGTTTAAAAGATTCACTAAAAGCTATTGGATCATGAATTCATGCAATCAAAGGCTAATGATTCACTATTTTTTTGGAATTTGGGAGTGGAAAAATTCTATCGTTGATTTATGTCGATGATTTGATCATTAATGGCAATGACAAAAAGAGGATTTTTGGTACTAAAATGCATAAGAAATATGCTTTTTTAATGTTCGATTTGCAAGTGCTGAAATATTTTCTTGGAGGTCAAGTGATATCAATGCACAATGTAATTCATGTGACATAATGCAATTACATGTTAGAAATGATGGATAGATTTGGGATGTGTGCTTCTAAACCTACTGATATGCCACTAATGCTAAACTCATGGATGATGGGAAATAAGTGCATGATGGCAATGTGTATAGAAAGATGGTATGAAGTTTGATCCATGTAACAAAGAGAAGGCTAGGTTTGAGTTTTGTATTTGGCTTGGTGAGTAAATTTATGCATGAACCATGCAAAGTGCACTTGGATGTAGTGAGACAAATATTGAGATATGTAGAAACCAAATACAAGTTTGGTTTGTTTTATGAGAGAAATGTTTATTCATGTATATATGCATATGCAGATTGGTCAAGAAATTTCATGGATTGTGGATTTGTGTTCTCACTTGGAAGTGAAACCATTTCATGGAAAAGTAAGAAGCAACCGCCTCTAACCTTGTTAACTATGGAGGCTGAATATAGAGGCATTATGCAAGATTTTTGTGAAGCAATATGGATTACGTACTTGGTTGAAGACATGGAGTCTACATAAATAGAAATCCATCATCTATTTTGACAATGTGAGTAGCATTATTCTATCAATGAATGTAGTCTATCATGAGAGATCAAAGAACATCAAAGTTGATTATTACTTTTTTCATGAGAAGGTAATTGAAGGGGAAGTGAAGCTGATACACATCAATACTAGAGAACGTGGAAGGTATCTTCACAAAATCTCTTTCCAAATGCAAGTTCATCTAGTTTAGAGATGCTTTAAGAATTATAAAGCTTTAGTTTGTATCTAGAATTCATTTCATGCTAATTTCCATTTGTATGGACATGTATATCTATTTTATGTTTGTATTCAAGCTCATTCAAAGTTTGGCGAGGAGATTCGGTGAAATGATATATATATATATATATATATATATATTATAAATTAACTAATTAATTTAAAATAATAAGAATAATAAATAAATAAAATAAAATAAAGGTTACCAAAATAAATAAAAATGAAATTAAATTAAAATTAAAATTATAAAATAAAATAAAATAAATAAAAATAAAAATAAATACATAAATATATATATATAAACATAAAAATGCAAATTAAACAAAAACACAAAGAAAACCAAAATGTGCATCTTCAACTTCTATGTCTGTCTAGAACAAGAAGTATCAGATTTAAAATTTTTATATATATATCGAGATATGGAGACATAAGTCTACTAAAAATGAGTAGGAATGACTATGGAGATAAGTGGTTGCTACCCACATAAGTCTACTAAAAATGAGTAGGAATGACAGTGGAGATAAGTGGTGTAGGCTCAAACATGAAGGCATTTTCTTTATTTGGAAATCTTTATTTTGCATTCAATAACCTAACCTTTTGGCTTTTCATGTGTATTTATTCATTGCTTTGATAGAATTTATCTTACATCTGATGTATTTTAAGGGCCTTTTATCAAATATTGTAGTGAAGAACTTATCCGAATTACACATATTACCATAATAATTTGACGTTTAAAGTGATCTTTGAAAACTTACTCTAGTTTATATGAATTATATACATTCTTATAATAATTGAGACTTTTTCCACACACTTCAAAAGGTTATTATGATCTATTGGTGCAAGATGGAAGCCTAAAAGTTTGATTTTAGATCATGAACAACCCTCATAATTTATCTCTTTTGAATATGTTCATGAGAACACATGCTTGTAAAACTTTCAAGAGTAAAGCTTCTATACTTACCTTTGCCGTTTGTAAAATTTGAAAGTAGGAGAGGATTCTCATAGATTGAGGAAGCAAATTCCATGAATTGTTATTTTTTAACAAAATTTAAATCATACATAAAGTCTAGGATCACTTTTAGGTGAATGACTCACTAGATTCAAATTCAAATTTACCCACTTCTTAGTCAAGAGAGAAGTGCCTATTCCTCTGAGAATGAATTGAATATTTGCGCATATATTGTGATCACTTCATGTATGAGTAGTCCTCCATAGGTCCGTTGTATCATATGTGTAATATCAATACACATTATGATTCATAAGTCTTGATTACTTACTCTCTGTGTGTTGCTATAGTATCTTGAGGCTCACAATGAACTTGGTTTATCTATTTCTCTATATGTGAGTGTCTTCTTTCAAGAATTTCACTTTGGTATGTTATATAGGAGTATTATGTATCTACATATGAAGTTTTATTTTCATTGGATCACTAGATCTCCAGCTATGAATGTTTGAAGGTCATTGTGTTTGCACTCCACCTTGTTCCTAAAAGGTTAGAGTGACCCCCCACACCTGTTAAATTCATTTCTCTTTGTATGGTTCAGCCAAATTCATCACATAACTTGATTTAGTTAGCTAGAAACCTCAATTAGATGTGTGCAAACGCTCTATGGTCAATTCATACGAGTAGTGACCGTTGAGCATTTTGTTATGATCTTCACTTCCCAACTTAATAGAAGGTTTGTTGCAACACCCACTCATCTCTGCACATATCCCATTACCTCTTCACACAATCTATATATCAATGCTTCCATACTTGGACTACTTAGTTTGTTTGCTCAACATGCTTTTTTTATGTGTGATTTGTTTTGTTCTAAATGTGAATTCCCTAAATCTCAAACATATGAACCTCTTATGAATTGTATCCATCATCATGTATCTTGTGATGCATAAAAGTTTTCATGCAGCACTGTATTCTCCTAGCACCTTAGATAACCACCATAAAGGATATATAAAAATAAATTATATAAGAAAAGGACCTTTCGTTTCATGCATAGATCCTACCACCACCATAAGGTTTTAAAAATAATAATAATAATAATAATAATTCAAAGTCAATATCTGTTAATTTGTAGATTTTTGGTGTATGTTCATTGTACTAGTATTGAGTTTTTTTCCATTCTTAAATCCTTAACGTTCGTTTTTTCACTATGACGGAAGCTTATCCTTGTAATTATAATTCCTAGTTTGAAAACTATGTTGCATTGTGTCATTTTGTCTTATAATCACATTTGGATTTTGTGTTGTCTGTAAATCATAAATAAAGACCTATAATCATATGTTTTGAAATATTATGAATTAAATCAATGTCATTGTTGATATATTTAGGTAGTGATGTGTGTGAACACTCTAGGACCGCCGGGGCACTTTTTTCCCTCTTTAGGAGGTTTTTTTCCCCGGCTTGTATATACGCCTATTGCCCTAATGGGCTACTAATCTTTGTACATTCTCTAGTGATACATTCAGTCTTGTGTGTTGTGCTCCAAGCTTCTTCTTCTTCCTTGTGTTGTTCGCGTGCTTCCGCAGACGTCTAACTCCAACAATTGGTATCAGAGCAGGTCGTCGCTTCATCTAGGGCACCGTCGACACTCCTCCGTTTGCAATCTCAGATTCACACGAACGCGCTATCACAGCGCTTGTGCAGGCTATTTCGTCCTTTTGTGCCAAAGGTATGTACCAGTTTCTGTTTGCTAGTTTAAGCGTCTCAACGTCTACTACAGGTCTAGCAGAACTCGTCTGGGCAGTTCCATTCAACTTTTTGAGATACAGTCAATTTTTTGCATCAAGGTATTTTAGTCACCGGCCATGGCTGAAAGCAATGATGTATTCCGTATGTTGGCTGTTGAGGATAATTTGGATGGTACCAACTACCCATTATGGGCTTATATGATGCGACATGTATTGGTTGCAAAAGGACTGTGGAACATTGTGCAGGGTGTTGAAAGACGTCCTGTTACACCTGCGACTACAGGTACTACAAATACAGGTACTGGAGGTGCTGGAGCTTATGAAGATGGTGTCGAAGATGATATTGTGCAGATTCCTGTTTGTGTTGCTGTTTCTGTTGCACCTATTGCAGAGCAGATTTGTTGGGATGGCAGAGATGCCCAGGCACATGCATTGATAGCTTTGTCTGTCAAACGTGCCATTATTCCTCACATACGCTCTTGCAGAACAGCTAGGGATGCTTGGGATACACTTACCACATTGTACCAAGCTAGGAATGAGGCTCGTGTTGCTTATCTCCAAAAACAGTTGGAGAGTGAGCACATGAATGAAGGTGATTCTATGGACAGTTTCCTAACGAAGATCAAAGATTTGAAGGAACAGTTGATTTCTGCTGATGAGGTTATACCAGATAGCTCACTTGTGCAGACCGTTCTGAATGGTCTTCCTGACTCATATCAGAGTTTTGCTTCTACTCTTCGGTTGATGATGAAAGGCAATACGAATGCCTTATCATTTGAGGAGTTAGTCTCTGTTCTATTGCAGGAAGATCAGTCCACGCAGAACAAGTCCATTATGTGAGTTGCAGATCAAGCTTTCCTGGCTAGTCAGAAGGGCAAAGGAAAATGGAGCTCTTCTACTAGTAAGCAGAAATCTGCAAATGCTGCACATTCAAAGAACCAAGACAAAGATGAGAAAAAATCAGAAAAGCAGAAATTGTTTTGTAAGTATTGTAAAGGCAATGATCATATCATAAAGAACTGTCCAAAATTGGCTGCTAAAGAGGCAAAGAAGAAAGAGGCTGGAATGGTTGTTGCAGAGGCCTCTACACCAAAAATAGAGTCTGCAAATCTTGTGCAGGAAGAAGAATGGGCGTTTACTACTGTCTGCAGTTTTGATCCATCTTCTCATGATCAGTGCATGTCTGTAGTAGACTCAGATGTTTGGTACTTTGACAGTGGGGCAACCAAACATATTACCTCGCAGCGTAGTTTCTTCTCTTCACTCGAGCCTGCCCCTACAGGGAATACTGTTACATGCGCCAACAACTCCTCTTATCCTGTTATGGGAGTTGGTAAGATCATTTTGACTACTGCTGATGGTAGTTCTTTCACTTTGTCAGATGCTTTATTTGTGCCAGGGATAAAAAAGAATCTGTTATCAGTTTCTGCATTAGCCAAGATTGGCTTGGTTGTGAAATTTGTTGATGACAGGTGTACAGTTCATGATCTCTCAAATGGCGATGTGATTATTGCTTCTGGCATTTTATGTAGTGGGCTGTATAAGCTCATAGACTATGAAAGATCTGTGAATGATTCGGCATGTGCAGTTCAAGATTCTCAGGCTATGTTAGATGCAAAGCTTTGGCATGCACGCTTTGGTCATCTGAGTTTTGCTAGTTTGCTACGCCTGCAGAAATCTGAAATGGTGTCCTCTTTGCCCAAACTTGAGGCACCTGGAAAACATGTTTGTCAAGGCTGTATTTTGGGCAAAATGCAGCGTTCTTCCTTTCCAAAAGATGGTTCAGTTCGGGCTACGTAGAAAAGCTTGTACATAGTGATGTCTGTGGTCCTATGTAGACACCCTCTTTTGGAAATTACCTTTACTTCGTGACTTTCATTGATGATTTTTCTAGGCATGCATGGGTATATCAACTCAAAGCAAAGTCCGAAGTGTTCATGTGCTTCAAACAGTTTTTGGTTTTGGCTGAAAATCTGTCAGCATGTAAAATGGGCACCCTCCGTTCTGATCGAGGGGGGGAATATATGTCTTCAGATTTTAATGCATTTCTGGCTGAACGTGGGATAAAACACCAGTGTATAGTGCCATATACACCTCAACAGAATGGAGTTGCTGAACGGAAGAACAGGTCTCTCATGGAGATGGCGAGGTGTATGGTCAAGAGTCAGGCTTTACCTCATAGTTTCTGGCTTGAGGCTGTCATGTGTGCAACATATGTACTGAACAGGTGTCCCACTAAAGCACTGCAGTCTATCACTCCATATGGTGCTTGGTATGAGAAGATACATGCCTATCTGATTGCACATGGTTTTGAGAACAGTCCAACTGAAAGCACCTTATATGTTAAGCGTGCTAATGATGTGCTTCTGATCATTGTTGTCTATGTAGACGACATGCTGCTCACTGGTCCTATTGAGAAGCATATTGCTGATTTTAAGGCTGATTTGCATGCCTCATTTGAGATGTCTGATTTGGGGCATTTGCATCACTATTTGGGCATTCAGTTTATGCAAGTTGATGGTGGAATGTCTTTGTGTCAAACGAAATATATTGACACATTATTGCAGCATTTTGGCCTTGAAGATTGTAAGCCTATTGCCACTCCTGTGGAGACAGGTTTACGATTGAGTCTTCATGATGCTGGAGATGCATTTGATGCTGTTCTCTATCAGCAGGCTGTTGGATGCTTGATTTACTTATGCATTACTTGGCTAGATATTCAGTTTGCTGTCTCACAGATGAGCAGGTTTATGCATTGCCCAGGAGTCACGCATTGGAAGGCGGTTAAGCGCATCTTTCGTTACTTGAGTGGTACTCGGCTACTTGGGTTGTTTTATCCCAAGGGGGGATCACTACCGTCAGATTTGCATGCTTTTTCTGACTCAGATTGGGTTGGTTGCTATGACACTCGTGTGTCCATCAGTGGTTTTTGCTTCATGCTTGGTAGCTCATGTATATCTTGGTTGAGCAAGAAGCAGCCTACTGTGGCCACTTCCAGTTGTGAGGCTGAGTATAGGGCAGCTTTCATAGCGACTGTTGAGTGTGTGTGGCTCAGATGCCTTATGGCTGATTTGGGTGTTGGCCAGTCTTCTGCCACCACCATCTTCACTGACAGTCAGAGCGCATTGGCAGTTGCGAGGAACCCTGTGTTCCATGCTCGCACTAAGCACATTGAGGTGCATTATCACTATGTCAGGGTTTCAGGTTCTATGCTGGGGAGATCAGCTTGGTATATGTGCCCACGCAGGAGAACATTGCAGACCTTTTCACGAAGGCTCTGCCTAGGGAGAAGTTTGAAGCTTTCCGCAAAGCTTTGGGCTTACTTCCTTTTGTGGAGTGATTTCCACATAGCTTGGCTTTTCCTTATACATGAGTGCCAGCTCCTTGTTCACCGCATCACTCCCAGGGGGGATTTGTTGATATATTTATGTAGTGGTGTGTGAACACTCTAGGACCGCCGGGGCACTTTTTTCCCTCTTTACAAGGTTTTTTCCCCCCGGCTTGTATATACACCTATTGCCCTAATGGGCTACTAATCTTTGTACATTCTCTAGTAATACATTCAGTCTTGTGTGTTGTGCTCCAAGCTTCTTCTTCTTCCTTGTGTTGTTCGCGTGCTTCCGCAGACGTCTAACTCCAACAGTCATCCCAATACTCCTTAATTAACATTATCTCATGCACACTGGGTTTTGATTATCTATGGGTAATCTTAAAATAATCAATGCAAAGTTAGTGAAAAACTCTTCTATCAATGCTAGTTTTAATAATGACATTACTAATGTATCCATGATAAACTTAAAAAAGGAAAGTTCTATCATTAAGATCTACTCTTCCGGTCAAGCTTGAATTAGTTTGAGAGTATAATTAAAGGTGGGCATATTTGTTGGTGCATGGAGTAAGCCTAATTATTTGGTGAAATGCACTTGGACTTCTCATAATCTATTAAGCGCAAATGTATACCCTTTGCGACTTATGAGTTGGATATTTCAAAGGTTAAAGGCTTCGTTTATCTCAGCCAAAAGTAAAATTAAGAAATGGATAAAGTCTCATAATTTTATGGGAGAAAAACTCCACAAATCCTTATGAATTCAAATTTAATTTATTCCTCAAATAGAGAAATAAGAGAGCTAGAAAGGAATCTTCTAATCTCTATAGAGATAAGAACAAAGTGAAGGAAATAAAGGAAAAGCTAAGAAATCTAATGATGAAGGAAGTACCTCTCAATTGAATTTTGTATGTAGACATAGAGAGGAAGAGGCAGAGGAGGTAGAAAAGGTAGGGAGAGAGCTCAAAGCTCATCATCATATGCCATATGTGGTCTATCAAATCATATCACATACAATTGCTTTAGGAACCTAAGGAATCAAGGAAGAGGATATAGTAGAGGAGGCTATGGAATCTCAAGAGGTAGATTCAATAACTCTTATGGATACAACAACAATTCATACAACAACTATCAAGGAGGATACAAAGGAAGGAGAGACTACAACAACTACATAGATGATCAAGCTCAAGAGGATTCACTTATACTCACGAACATGACGATGAAGGAAGGTTAGTCTAATGAGCATGTGTTCTACATAGATTCTAGATGTTCAAATCATGTGGTAGGAAATGCAGCTCTACTCTCAGACTTGGAAGATCCAAAGAACAAAAATCAAGTCCAAACAAGAGATGACACAAGAAATCTAGTTGACAAGATAGGAAATGTGAAGACATATAATGGTAACATGAACTTATTAAGCAGAGTTCTTTCTGTACCAACCATTAGAAAGAATCTTATAAGTGTAGGTCAGATTGTTGAGAAAGGTTTGTAGGTGAGATTTACCAAGCATGGAGCAAATGTTGAGGACCCATATCAAGGGTTTAAGAAGACATCGAAGGGAGAGAAGATAGGTAGGATGTTTACAATTTGAACACTAAGACACCAAGAATATTGCCTTGTTCAACTATGGCACTCAAACCCTATTAGAATTCAAGGTTTGACATAAGAGGCTAGCTCACATTGAAGAAAGATCCCTCAAACAAATCATTAGAGATCAAAGTGTACTGGACTACCCAATATCACAAAGCAACACATAATATACAAGTGTAGTGCACGGCTATTTCATAAATCACACAGACAACCATTCACCAAGAAAGGCTACATACATAGAGATATTCTAGAGCTTGCTCACATAGATGTTTGGGGATCAAGTAAAGAACCTTCAATCTCTAGATCAAGGTATTATGTGTCATTCATAGATGATTGTAGTCGATGGACTATCTTATATTTCATGAAGAATAAGGACGAAGTGTTTTCATGCTTTAAAATGTACTTAGTTCTTGCGGACAATCAAATAGATAGAACCCTAAAAATACTAAGGTCATATGGATGGATATAATACTTCTCCCAATGATTCCATTCTTATCTCCAAGATAGAGGAATCAAACGAAAAATCAGTACCAGATACACTCTTGAATTATACATATACATGCATATACATATACACACACATACACATGCAAAATGCACATACTCATACACACATACACTTATACATGCACATGCACATACATACATATACACACACATACACATGCACATACATACATATACACACACATACATATACACTTAGGTACACACATATGAATGAATTATATAATTAAAGTATTAAAACACATGCTTAATATAAACAATAATAACAATCAATAGAACAAAACTCTTCATTACTTAATACAATACACACAATTCAAAACATAACTGAAATGAAAAATATATAGATAAAATATATATATATATATATATATATCAATGTAAATACATATAATCCAATGTCATAATCAACTAAAATCCTAATCATCATCATCATGATCATCATCATCATCAGCAATATCATGATCATCCTGATCTTCCTCATCCTCATCGTCATGATCACCCTGTGACGATCGAGATCGTCCCTCTTGTGTTTGTCTCTCCACCTCATCCATATTTGTCTCCCCATAATACTCCTGTATTACATATAACAAACATAAATCAATAAAATAATTAAAACATTCATAACAACAAAATAATTATATAAAATTTAAAAATACTCACAAAGGCATCAGGATGATCTTGTATATACTCGCCCAAATGCCGATATCCAAAATGTGTAGCATACTCGATCTCGTGTTTCGTAGGATATCGGCCATAATCCTTTTGCTGCAATGAAACAAATAAAAAACATTAGTTGCTTGCATTTTAACTAAAATAAAAAATATAATCACAATAACACATATACTTACAAACGTAGCTACAAAACCATCATGGCCCATTTGGCCTAAGTGCGATGTGTGGCCCGACTCCACTCTCTTCTTTGCAGCAGCCTGTTTATTCAAGAAAAAAAATACATAAATTAAATGTAAAAAATTACTAAAATATCTAAAAATTATAAATATAAACTATTAATTTGTGTACCTTCTGCTGAGGAAATGACTCCTGAAGACGTAGCTATCTACGAAAAAACTGCCACGACTCAGGTGGTGTGTTAGCTCGCCTCTTATTTTTTTTTACCATACAATATCTCCTGTTAATTTAATCTCAAACAAAAAAAAAAAGTCAGAATACATACACATATATACACACACATACACATACACATACACATACCCACATACACATATACATGCAAACATATACGCATGCATATATGTATATATATACACATATACATACATATAACATAAACACACATATACATATCCACATATATACGTACACACACATGCATGCATATACACTCATTCATACAAAATACATGCATTTATCCCACAATAATATGTAGTTGTGTATATGTGAATATGTGTCTATGTATAAATGTGTATATGTGAATATGTGTGTATGTGTAAATATGTATATGTGAATTTTTTATTTATGTAGATAATCAAATTATTAATATCAAATACCATTATTTGTAGATTCTGATCAATCAGATGGAACTCCACCACCGTCTCCTCATCGTGCAATGACTTTATATTGTAAGTATATGAAATATTTAATTTCAACTATATTTGATAGATACATAACTTATATTTTTTTTTATGTTTCTAATGATGTGCAGATTCTGATCAATCAGAGGGTACTCCACCACCTCCTACCCATGCAACGACTTCACATGTGTCCTCCGATAGGAATTATGATGAATTTTACTATCAAGAGCATATTATATGTTGGTGTAACTCTTGTTATGGCACGTATCGAAGACCACGATTGGAATGTATTCAACATGAGGCAGAGTATGGTACTTTTGAGCATGCACCATCACCTAGTCAACATGATAATGCTTGGGTATGTATTTTCTATATATATCTAATTGCACATTTGAGGAGCATGAAAATAGTCATGAATCACCATACATGAGTAGAGATGTATCAAGATACATAGTTGTCAATGCTATTACTACATTACATGCTGGTGATGAACTATTAGTGAATTATGGATGGTGTAGACCTCCAAGAGCACCTTTTAGCTAGAGAGAATAAAAATTTTCTATCCATATTTAATAAGTTATATACTTAATTTTATATTTGAAGTTTAATTTTTATTCATTTATGGAATACTAATGAGTTTTATTTATATGTGTAGATTCCAATGTATGATGTTGATGATATTCGTCCACAGCATTCACAATTACCAGTAAGACCTCATTTATCAGAAGCTTCCATGAGGAGGCTTCGCAAAACTAAGCATGTGCAATATGCAAAGTTGAAAGATCTATATTCAAAAGATGATAAAGTACAAGATTTGTGTGACAATGATGAAGATGATGGCATGGCAGATTTTATTGAGGATTGGTATCAAAATGACAGTGAGAGCATGGATATTTCTAAAAATGAGAAATATCTTCGAGAGGAATGTCTAAAGCATGTATATGAAGGAAGTCGTTTGACACGACTAAATGCGAGCTTACTTATTCTCAACCTTCAAAATCGTTTTGGATGGAGTAATGTATCTGTTTCGACACTATTAAGGTATAAATTTCAATTTTCTATCTATTTATATATATATATATATATATGCATATATATATATATATATATATATATATATATATATATATATATATATATATAAATACATGCAAGTTTTTATTCTTACTTTAGATAAGGTAAGAACAAGAACTTGAATTGAATGGAAACTTTTTGTCCGCGCATCTTTTAAAACTATTAATGCATCTTTCCAAATATTTGCAATGGTGACCTGGATGAGTCGCATGCACAGAGGTTACTCAAGAGACAACAATCTGATTATAATGGAGTAGTCCACTTTGTATCCTAAAGTTCAGATGCTCATCATTGACATGCAAGAGGTTTACTGCATACCCGAGAAATCCTGCTCTATCTTGAGTAACCTCTGTGCATGCGATTCATCTAGGTCACCATTATATGAACATATGTATGAATTGACAGGATACGATTGTTTTGCGTAAATATTTTGAAAGATGCATTAATAGTTTTAAAAGATGCGTGGACAAAAAGTATCTATTCAATTCAAGTTCTTGTTCTTACCTTATCTAAAGTAAGAATAAAAACCTGCATGTATATATGTATATATATTTATTTACCTTTTTTAATATATCTTTTTTTGATAAAGTTACAGGTTATTATCTGAAAAGTTTTTACCAAGTCAGAATATTCTTCCTACCTCACATGATGAAATGAAGAAGATAATCAACAATCTTGGTATAGATTATCAATGTATACATGCATGTCCTAACGATTGTATTTTATATAGAGGTGAATATGCAGACTCTTTGACATGTCCCAAATGTCAATCTCCTCGATATAAGGGTGAAGAAGGTCAAATCCCGAAAAAGGTATTGAGACATTTTCCATTGGCTCCACGGATTAGACATATGTTTCAAAGCCCCGAATTATCAAAGCTTTTGACTTGGGGACATGATCACAAAAGTACTGATGGAATAATCAGAATTCCTCATGATAGTGTTGCTTTTCAACATATTGATTCTACATGGCCTGAATTTGCACAAAATCCACAGAATCTAAAGTTAGGAGTTGCATTAGATGGGGTTAATCCATTCTCCATGAAATCCAGTACATGGTCAACATGGCCAGTGGTAGTCATAAACTACAATCTTCCGCCATATCTTAGCATTAAAAAGAAACATTTAATGCTTTCACTTTTAATCCCATGCAGAAGACAAGTTAAAGATATGAATGTATATCTTGCTCCTCTCATTGACGATCTTCAAGAGTTATGGAGAGGTATTAATGTCATTGATGTATCGAAAAGCATCAATGAAAGACATATTACGATTCGTAGTATTGTGGCTTGGACTATTCACGATTTTCCTGGATATGGAGTTTGTTCAAGTATTGATGTAAAATTTTTATTCAATATGCATGTAAATAAATATGATTTAATCTAATTATATTTTTATCATTTTCCATGATGCAGGAATATCTACTAAGGGTTATAAAGCTTGTCCATATTGTGGTGATTGGTTGAGATCAATCTATAGTAAGAATCTCAACAAAAATATTTATCTTCGACATCGACGATTCTTGCCTGATGATCATCCATTAAGATCTAAAAGAGAAGCGATACATTTTAATGGAAAGCTTGAAACAAGCCAGTATCCAAAACCTATGACGCCTATGGATTGGTATAAAAAATGGACAGATGGACCTCTGATAGATCTAGAAGCAGAAATCTTCAGTGATGATTCAGATAATGAGTATGTGAACAGAGGTAAAGGGAAATTGGCACTCGTAGAGAACATATCAATATGGTATTCTTTGGAGTATTGGAAAGAGTTAAAAGTATGTCATCTTCTTGATCTTATGCATATATTCAAAAATATTGGTTATTCACTATGGCAGCATCTTCTTGGACTAAAAGATACCACAACATCAAGGAATGATTTGAAAGATCAAAAATCCAAACCAAAGTTATGGCCAGTTTTTGATAAACATCGACAAGAAACGACTTATGCATCTGCTCCTTGGGTACTTACAACAAAAGAGATACAGACTATCAACAATAGAATTCAATTGATCAAGACTCCTACAGGATATGGAGCATCGTTTCAAAACATGTTTACTATGGATGATAAGAGCTTATCTGGGTTAAAGACCCATGACTGGCATAACTTTTTGAAACATATTTTACCTTTGGTTATCGATGGATGTACAACGAAAGGAGTACGAGATGTGATCTATCGTCTTGGATCACTTATAAGGTAATTATGATACTTTTATATTTAATATGTGTGAATATTGGATATCTTTTATTTTTTAATTAACTTCTTTACAATTGTTTTTATGATTTGTATAGGTGGATTACATCCAAAGAGATCGATAAAAATTCGATCCCACAAAAAAAACGTGAATGCAAAGAGCTACTATGTTTGATGGAAAAAGAACTTCCTACTTTATTTTTTGATATTCAAGTTCATTTACTAGTCCATCTTGTAGATGAGATAGAGCATTAGGGGAAAAAGTGAACCCTGCATGGGCCTTGTAAGGATCCCTAATTTTTAGGGATTAAAATTAATCATGTCTGGTTTTCAAGAAGAAAAAAACCACTAGTGGTATTTAATTTGAAATCATTTGTTTGAAAATGTCATATTGGAGATCTCAGTCGGCATGAAATCGTGGCTATTGAGAGCCCTAGGATGCTCCTCATGAACGGACGAGATCAATAGGTTATGTCTGGCAGAAAATGACAAAATAGTGATCACAGTGTATTATATTTGTGGCTATCCACAATCGTTAGATTTATTGGACGGACGGACACGATAAGCATGCGTAGGTCTGGCAGAAAACGACAAAATAGGGAATGTTTAAGAGTTTGGAAAAGTAAGAGAGAGACTTGACAGCGCAGATATTCACGAGCGTTGGATCTTGCTTCATGGACGCTCACGGTTCGCATCCGGGTGTCTGGCAGAAAAGACGAAATAGGAGTCTTGTCAATCATGATTGCTTTGTAAAAGGAAGAGAGAGAGTATGGTATTGATATTCCAAATAAATCTACACCGTTGGACCCATATGAATCGGACGTCTCACGCTTAAACGCGTTTCTACGTGACTTGAAGATCGTTGGATCAAAAGTAGATCCAAGAGTTGTAATTCAAAGATTCCCAATCTTCTAGAGGGATCATCTCAAGCATTGGATCATCAACTCATCCGACGATGCACAACCAAAGGCGCATTTTCTCTTCCTTTCAAACTCAACCATTGGATCTTCTCCATATCCGAGGGTGCAAATCCAACTCCGATGGCGAATTTCGAATTTTGTGGGTCCTCAAAACCACTTACAAAGAAAATACTAGTTTTATCAGCACATTTTGGTTGTTTTGACTAGCCCAAACCAAGGGAAACCCAGGTCTAGCCTACTTGATTGAGGCCCTAGACTGTGGCCACCACCCTCCTCTCATTGGTCCATCACTAATCACCCCTTAATCTAAAAGGCCCATGCAGGGTTCATTTTTTCCCCTAATGGATTGCTGGTATTGTCAACACTCGATGGATGTTTTGGGTCGAGCGATTTATGGGAATACTAAAAGGTTACGTGCGACAAAGAGCAAAACTAGAAGGATCCATGGCAAAGGGTTGGATGCTTGAAGAGTGCATGTATTACGTTAGTGAGTACCTTGAAAGGGTTCATGAAGAAGCTCCACGTGCATGGACCAATGAGTCTTCTTCAAAAATAACAGATGAGGTATTATCAGGTAAGCGGGTTCCATTCTTATTTACATTTCAAGAAAAAAATGATGTTTCTACTTTTGTAGCATATAATAGCGAATGCATGCAAGCATTCCTTAGCGAGTACGAGGAACTTCAAAGTCTCCAAAGTAAAAGGCGAAAAAACAAAAGATCTAGACGTAATCTAGATAATAATGAGATTACAGATATACCTTCTTTCACGGATTGGCTATATAGTCGTTTGCAACGCGCCAACGCAAATAATGAAGAAATCTCAGATGAGCAAAGAGAGTTAATGATAGGTTGTGAACAAAAGGTAATTTTATTAAAATATATATTTTATTTTTTTCATATATGTATGTTAGTTTCTATTTACTAATTGAATTTATTTTGCAGGCTCGAATGTTCACTAATATGTGGGCTTTTGGACAGCATATTAGAATCAAAGCCATTGATTCTTTACGTAAAACAGAGGATTCTAGTATTGTTTCTTGTTTCAAGCAACTATCACGTGCTAGCTCAAAAGACAGGAACCTTATAGATAGCGAACTTGGTTACGTAGGAACTATTGTTGATATCTACGAAATTTCATTTTGTATGTTCAAATAGGTAGAAAAAAGTTTATATATTTTTTTTAGAGTTAGTTATTTTTTTAAGCACCTAATAATGGGACGTTTTTGTTGTTATATATTTTGATAGGTCATTTTGAAGGTTGACTGCTATCGAGCGGAGTATAAAGGTACAATAAGAAAGGAATTATCTGGGTTTTGGGCAATTGATTCTTCCAAGGTAATGCGATCTACTAAAGAACCATATATTCTTCCTAGGCATATTGAACAAGCATTTTTTTATAAAAACCCATATGCTCATCCTTGGTGGCAAGTCATTCATGTGCAACCTAGAGGTAGGTCATTGTTTGAACAGTTTATTGTTAGAGAGATTGAAGAAAGTCCTCTTGATGATTCAGCATCAGATACTGATACATCAACATCTGGAATAGAAATTAGACTCATTATACGTGATAATGATACTAATCTTTTTGATGAAGAGGATAATTCTCTACATGCTGATTCTACTGATGAGGAAGAGGAATTACCAGAAATAGATATTAATCCACCAATAGATGATGTGATTCATGAGAACATAGATTTAACAATAGAAGAAATAAATGAAATCAATAAGGATAATGAAGATGAGACTATATTGATGTCTTACCAAAATGATGGCGATAATGAAAACATATGAGCATATTAGATAGTAACTTGAAGCTTCTGAATGGATATCAGATAATAGGTTTTTTTTATTAACTTGAATAATGATGAATCCTACTAGAGAGATGAAATCATGTTCTTCTAAGTTAGAACATGAAGCTCGGGGGTATGCCTAATTATTTTATATATAGCTTTATCTTCGAGGAGTAAATTTTTATCATGTATGTATGCATATGTTTGTGTATTCATGTGTATTATATGTATATATATATTAGTATGCATATATATGTATTTCATGTATATGTATGTGTTTGCATGTGTGTGATATATGTATACATGTGTTAAATATGCATATGTGTATATATGCATATGCATTTATGTAAAATATTCATGTATTCATGTACATAATATATGCAAGTGTTTATAATTGTGTACATGTATATATGTATATGTGTCTATGTGTAAATATGTATTTATGTATCCTATCTACATGATGTGTGTATATCTTTACATATATTATGATCCTCGTTGATTCGAGTAGCTATATATAGAGGCATAAGGTTGGGAGGAGAGACATCTCTCTAGTAGGACGTCAGAGGTGTACATATACTTCAAACATATGGCTAAAAGATTGAATTAGAGTTTTTAAATTAGGGATTTCAAAACCCTAATATCGAGATTAGTGTTCTCTCTCTCTCTCTCTCTCTCTCTCTCTCTCTCTCTCTCTCTCTCTCTCTCTCTCTCTCTCTCTCTCTCTCTCTCTCTCTCTCTCTCTCTCTCTCTCTCATATACATACATACCGTGCATTGTCACGACAATGCGCCATAAGTGTCCGCATCTCTTTTAAACACCATTTAAGAGACCACCCTGTCCCAAACTCCGTCTCAAGTGAACTGAGCACGTACTTTTTATCCCTCTCATCATGCTCACTACAAAAATAAAAAACATAAGATATATATTTCAATTTATATGTAAAAATTTTACTTACTTCCACGGTAAGTGGATAAAGCGCAGGTAAGAGTCGCATAGTGCGCGCATTCTCCTCTTGAACTCCAATCCATTTCCTATGTATACAATATTCCCCTCTGGCTCTATGTCGCACTCTAGTCCTAACGTGCCTATGCATGTCCTCATAGGCAACGTCTCTGCTCTGCTATCACGTGCTTGAGGTGGTATAGGTGTCTTGAAAATAGATAGATAGAAATAAATAAAAATATATGCTATAATATCATTAAAAAAGTTTATGAAGAAAAACATACCTATGAGCAGATAGCTCTCTTCCTGCATGTGGAGCCGCAGAAGAGCCCTCGTCTGATCGCATAAGCATCTGGATCGTATAATCCAGCTCCTCATCAGACATCTCTGCGTAGTCCCGCATTATGGCCCCTAGAGTATCTGACGGAACTCTTTCTCTCATAAGACTTTTTATGAGAGTGAGTTTCGCCTTTCTCTCTCTACTGGGATCCATAATACCTAACATATAAAACAAAATGGTTAGAAATCAATATATATACGTGTATGTGTGTGTATGCATGTGTATGTGTGGGTATGCATCATTATGTGTGTAAGTGTCTATGTGTGTTTGTGTGTGTGTATATGTGTGTGTGTGTCTATGTGTATGTGTGTGTGTCTATGAGTGTGTATGTGTTTATGTGTATGTATGTATCTATGTGTGTATGTGTATGCATGTATGTATGCATATATGTGTGTATGCATGTGTATGTGTGTGTATGCATCATTATGTGTGTATGTGTGTATGTGTGTATGTATATATGTGTGTTGTCTATGTGTATGTGTGTGTGTCTATGAGTATGTATGTGTTAATGTATATGTATGTATCTATGTGTGTGTATGTGTATATGTGTGTATGTGTATGCATGTATGTATGCATATGTGTGTGTATGCATATGTATGTGTGTGTATGCATCATTATGTGTGTCTATGTATGCATGTGTATGTGTGTATGCATCATTACGTGTGTATGTGTCTATGTGTGTATGTGTGTGTGTATATGTGTTTGTATGTGTGTATGCATGTGTATGTGTGTGTATGTATCTATGTGTGTGTATGTGTCTATGTGTCTATGTGTGTATGTGTATGCATGTATGTATGCATATGTGTGTGTATGCATGTGTATGTGTGTGTATGCATGTGTATGTGTGTGTATGCATCATTACGTGTGTATGTGTCTATGTGTGTATGTGTGTGTATGTGTGTGTGTGTGTCTATGTGTATGTGTGTGTGTTTATGAGTGTGTATGTGTTTATGTGTATGTACGTATCTATGTGTGTGTATGTGTCTATGTGTGTATGTGTATGCATGTATGTATGCATATGTGTGTGTATGCATATGTATGTGTGTGTATGCATCATTATGTGTGTCTATGTATGCATGTGTATGTGTATATGCATCATTACGTGTGTATGTGTCTATGTGTGTATGTGTGTGTGTACATGTGTTTGTATGTGTGTGTGCATGTGTATGTGTGTGTATGTATCTATGTGTGTGTATGTGTCTATGTGTGTATGTGTATGCATGTATGTATGCATATGTGTGTGTATGCATGTGTATGTGTGTGTATGCATCATTATGTGTTTATGTGTCTATGTGTGTATGTGTGTATGTATATGTGTGTGTTGTCTATGTGTATGTGTGTGTGTCTATGAGTGTGTATGTGTTTATGTATATGTATGTATCTATGTGTGTGTATGTGTGTATGTGTGTATGTGTATGCATGTATGTATGCATATGTGTGTGTATGCATGTGTATGTGTGTGTATGCATCATTACGTGTGTATGTGTCTATGTGTGTGTATGTGTGTGTGTGTGTCTATGTGTATGTGTGTGTGTGTTTATGAGTGTGTATGTGTTTATGTGTATGTATGTATCTATGTGTGTGTATGTGTGTATGTGTGTATGTGTATGCATGTATGTATGCATATGTATGTGTGTGTATGCATCATTATGTGTGTCTATGTATGCATGTGTATGTGTGTATGCATCATTACGTGTGTATGTGTCTATGTGTGTATGTGTGTGTGTATATGTGTTTGTATGTGTGTATGCATGTGTATGTGTGTGTATGTATCTATGTGTGTGTATGTGTCTATGTGTGTATGTGTATGCATGTATGTATGCATGTGTATGTGTGTGTATGCATCATTATGTGTGCATGTGTCTATGTGTGTATGTGTGTATGTATATGTGTGTGTTGTCTATGTGTATGTGTGTGTGTCTATGAGTGTGTATGTGTTTATGTATATGTATGTATCTATGTGTGTGTATGTGTCTATGTGTGTATGTGTATGCATGTATGTATGCATATGTGTGTGTATGCATGTGTATGTGTGTGTATGCATCATTACGTGTGTATGTGTCTATGTGTGTATGTGTGTGTATGTGTGTGTGTGTCTATGTGTGTATGTGTGTGTATGTGTGTGTATGTGTGTGTGTGTCTATGTGTATGTGTGTGTGTTTATGAGTGTGTATGTGTTTATGTGTATGTATGTATCTATGTGTGTGTATGTGTGTATGTGTGTATGTGTATGCATGTATGTATGCATATGTATGTGTGTGTATGCATCATTATGTGTGTCTATGTATGCATGTGTATGTGTGTATGCATCATTACGTGTGTATGTGTCTATGTGTGTATGTGTGTGTGTATATGTGTTTGTATGTGTGTATGCATGTGTATGTGTGTGTATGTATCTATGTGTGTGTATGTGTCTATGTGTGTATGTGTATGCATGTATGTATTCATATGTGTGTGTATGCATGTGTATGTGTGTGTATGCATCATTATGTGTGTATGTGTCTATGTGTGTATGTGTGTATGTATATGTGTGTGTTGTCTATGTGTATGTGTGTGTGTCTATGAGTGTGTATGTGTTTATGTATATGTATGTATCTATGTGTGTGTATGTGTCTATGTGTGTATGTGTATGCATGTATGTATGCATATGTGTGTGTATGCATATGTATGTGTGTGTATGCATCATTATGTGTGTCTATGTATGCATGTGTATGTGTGTATGCATCATTACGTGTGCATGTGTCTATGTGTGTATGTGTGTGTATATGTGTGTGTGTCTATGTGTATGTGTGTGTGTTTATGAGTGTGTATGTGTTTATGTGTATGTATGTATCTATGTGTGTGTATGTGTCTATGTGTGTATGTGTATGCATGTATGTATGCATATGTGTGTGTATGCATATGTATGTGTGTGTATGCATCATTATGTGTGTCTATGTATGCATGTGTATGTGTGTATGCATCATTACGTGTATGTGTCTATGTGTGTATGTGTGTGTGTATGTGTGTGTGTCTATGTGTATGTGTGTGTGTCTATGAGTGTGTATGTATTTATGTGTATGTATGTATCTATGTGTGTGTATGTGTATGCATGTATGTATGCATATGTGTGTGTATGCATATGTATGTGTGTGTATGTGTCTATGTGTGTATGTGTGTATGTGTGTGTGTATACATTATGACAGTGTATGCAAGCATGTGCATTATGTATGCATATAAGTATGCATGTATGCATATGCATATGCATTATGTATGCATATTATGTATGCATATGCATATGCATTATGTATGCATATGCATGTAAGTATGTATGTATGCATATGTGTGTGTGTATGCATATGCATGTAAGTATGTATGTATGCATATGCATATGCAATATGTATGCATGTATGTGTATGCGTGTGAATGTGTGTGAATGTGTGTGTACATGTGTCTGTATGTGTGTATGCATGTGTATGTGTGTGTATGCATCATTATGTGTGTGTGTGTATGTGTGTGTATGTGTGTGTGTCTATGTGTATGTGTGTGTATCTATGAGTATGTATGTGTTCATGTGTGTGTATGTGTCTATGTGTGTATGTATCTGTGTGTGTGTATGTATCTATGCATGTCCATTATGTATGTATGTACATTATATGCATATGCATATGCATTATGTATGCAAATGTATGCATGTATGTGTTTATGTGTGTATGTCTCTCTATGTGTGTGTATGTGTGTGTATGTGTGTATGTGTGTGTATATGTGTCTGTATGTGTCTATGCATGTCTATGTGTGTGTATGCATGTGTATGTGTGTATGTGTCTATGTGTGCATGTGTGTGTATATACTATATGTGTGTGTGTCTATGTGTATGTGTGTGTACCTATGAGTGTGTATGTGTTTATGTGTATATGTGTCTATGTGTGTGTATGTGTTTATGTGTGTATGTGTATGCATGTATGTGTATGTGTATGTCTCTCTATGTGTGTGTGTGTATGCATATATGTGTGTGTGTATATGTGTGTCTATGTGTGTATGCATGTGTATGTGTGTGGATGCATCATTATGTGTGTATGTGTCTGTGTGTGTATATGTGTGTGTATGTGTGTGCGTGTCTATGTGTGTGTATGTGTGTGCGCGTCTATGTGTATGTGTGTGTGTCTATGAGTGTGTATGTTTGGATGTGTGTGTGTATGAATGTGTGTCTATGAGTGTGTATGTTTGGATGTGTAAGTGTATATGTGTGTCTATGTGTGTATGCATGTGTATGTGTGTGAATGCATCATTATGTGTGTGCATGTATATGTGTGTGCATGTGTATATGTGTGTGCATGTGTATGCATTATGTGTGCATGTGTGTATGTGTATGCATTATGCATTGTGTATGTGTGTCTATGTGTGTGTATTTGTGTGTATGTGTGTGTGTGTGTATGCGTATGTGTGTGTGTGTCTATGCGTGTATATGTGTGTGTACATATGTATGTGTGTGTAAGTGTGTGTGTGTGCGAATACCTGTCAATGGTCTCACTTCTCTCTCTCCCTCTCGCGCGCGCTCTTTCTCTCTCTCTCTCTCTCTCGGTCTCTCTGTTCTTCCTCGCGTCCAAGTCCCGGCACAAATGTGCCGGGAGAATTGAAATTTTTTTTTTACATTCCAGAGCGTCGCATATGCGATGCTCTGCAGTTTGCCAACGTCGTTAAATGCGTCGCTAACCAGCGACGGTAATAGCGACGCTTTTTAAGTAGCGACGCTATCGTCGCTTATGCGACGCTATCGTCGCTTATGCGACGAGGGTCGGGCAAAAAAAAAATCCGAAATTCCTACCGTCGCTTATGCGACGAATTCGTCACATAAGCGACGGTTCTCGTTTTTTTTCTGATTCAGGGGCGTCGCTACGCCCCCCTTTTTCTTGTAGTGAAATTTAATAATCCACTAAATTTTTGAAAAGACCTTCAAACCCTATAAAGAATAGTACTCGGATATTTTATAGAGAATCTAATTTTAAAAAATAACCTTTTTTTCTAACCCAGAATGTTCAAAGGATTGAATATGGTAAAAACGTTTATCTTTAGACACGCGTGAGAAGAAACAAATATCTCCATGGAAAATATTTCCTCATATTGGAATATTTTTTCTAATATTTGTTTGAAGTTATAAAATCATCTAAGACAAGTCCTGAGAATTGGAAAAACCATTTTCATGATAAGAAATTTATTACAAAATAGGTTGCTCATTATATAATTATACGCTATAGGACTTTTTATATCATATTGATGCATAAAATACTAAAATGGCTGGTGTTTTATTCCAAAAACCATAACATACTGTCACAAAAATATGCAACATTACTTTTGATCAATAATTCATGTACCTACCTCACATACAACTTACCATCTCAATATTTCATTGAATAACTATATCCATTGTGCCTAGAATAAGATTTCATCCTAAAACATTAGCTTTTCTCAATGACATAAGGTTTATAATATCAATCATAATAATTCTATAAACATTATAACCTACTTTATATAGAAAAAACTATAATATTAACTTTAATCATGTAGCATATGAATTACTTACTCATCGATTGATATTTTTTTTATCATAGAAAATTAGTAGCATTCTTAGCTTATAGAATCTTAAGTAGTATTTTGATGATAAAAAATGAGGCTTATTCATTCCATCCCTTTGCAAAATAATTCATAGTTGACAACACTATATGTTACACATGAGATTAGATCAATGCCATAAACCGCAATTAAAAACCATTAAAAATTACTAATCATCAATATAAAAGGGCTTAAATATATAAAATAAGAAACCTTATTGAACTTACAACAATGAAAATGGGGATATCGTGGTTTTGATAATAAATCAAAACTAAGTGACATCACTATATTTTTTGTGCGAATATTGAAAATAGCATCATAATACTAACAAAAGCATTCAAAGTTTTCTATCCTTTAAGGAAAAGTATATTTGTTTAGAGATTTCCAACCCATGTTCTAACATGTTCCATATTTACATCTATAAATGGTTAATTCTAGTAATCTAGAAAATTCATCAAATAATGTCTCTTTTTAGGACACTAAAATGTCCACGTACAACATGTGTTAAGGCAAGAAAATGGTTTATCTAGATACTTATGCATGATTTGTTGTTTACTTCTTAAATGCGATCAATATAACATGGTTTCTATGTTCTAGACTTTCAAGTTTTTTATAGTGCAAGTTATGTTAGCAGTTCTATTTGTTGGATTTCAAATATATTTAAGATTGATTGTTTCCTGATTTAATGAGCGTTTGTGAGCTATCAATGAATAGGAGTGTTGTTCTATCATGGTTGGATTTCATGTATGAATGATTCAAATTCAAATTCAAGCGTATGACTAAAAATACTCAACTACAAACGGTATCCAACAACTTTTGGGTCCACTAATCCTCCATAAAGAAATTATTAGAAACCTAGAGATGGTAAATGCAACTTTTTTTTCGATAAACAAGTTATGTTGAGCTCTACAATCCGTTCCACCATAGAAATTCCATTCTTTGTGTTTCAATCTTCACGAAAATCAATACTGAAATTAGACTCCTCTTTTTTCCATGCCCTAAGAATGAAGAGTATGGAACATACTTCGTAGGATCCTTTAGTTGAACCCCAAGATCTTTTGGCAACATGCCGTACTAGGGAAGGCAGTTTAATGGTTTTTGATAATCTAGAATGCTATCAAAGGTGAGACTATGTCAAGGAAACATGAACTATAAACTATGAAAACACCTCCAAGGAATTCTTCATATAAGAAAGTTCCCTTGAGCTCGTTGATAGAAGAACCAAGAGCCAAAAGAATGTTCCCCATCTTTGTGCTCCGAGGTGATAAGTTGAAATGGATGTGGATTCCCCGTGAAGGGGGCCAAAAATTTAAGAACCCGTTTTGTAACTCTCTCTGACATCTTTCTGTACATATTTTTCTCTTGATGAAAAATTTTGTTGTGAAAAAAAGAAATATGAAGCTAGGAAAAACTGAATGTTAGCTAATGATTCATCTATGGCTAATTAGAGATAAAGCTACTCATATCAGGCTTTTTAACCAAAGTTCTGTAAAAAATATCAAAGAATCGAATCCTGCCTTTGAATACATGCTTTTTAACATGGGGCAGACATTGGTTAAGGAGGGTCCATCTTGAGGCTGAACGCCTGGCATATAATGTAGAAATGAGAAAGTTGTATCATTTACTGAATGTCAATGGTAAAGCATGCAATGATTTTGTTACGTCCGAGATGGCTTTTATTGAGTGCCAACCATTTCCTCACATAAAAGCGCATACATGGATGCGTTCACTGGCTCTCTGCTAGTTCTGCACAATTAAATAATAACAAGTCCCTTTGTCTGCCTCCCTTTGTAGTAGTTTGGTCTCCAAGGGGCAAAGAAGCCTCAAGTGCATGTGGAGAAAACTGATAAACAAGGTACCATTCAGAAATGGCGGAAAATTAAATATGTGCTGGTTACTTATAGTGCTTGACAACGGATCAGCTATGGCCAACAAGTTGAGCACTATAATATTACGCGGACCAATTTACAGTTTTGTCCATGGAGCATGGAGGGTATAAAATCAGGAGCTCCCAACTCCTGGATCTTATAAACGAATCAACAGATCTCTAGTGATTGTAGCTCGAACATCAGTCTCTAGTACGGCTAGCCATCAGCCCAACTGTAACGTAGTTTATCACACGAGCATGGCGATTTACAACTCTAAGCGGGCATATGCATTGATTTTCTGCGTATTCTTTGCTCTTACTATGGAGTATGTCAACGGCGGAGGTGCGGAACACTCTCTCTCTCTCTCTCTCTCTCTCTCTCTCTCTCTCTCTCTCTCTCTCTCTCTCTCTCTCTCTCTCTCTCAACGTTTAAGGAAACGCTCTTACAGAAATCGCTTTGTCATGCAGTCTTACGGAAATCCGTAGTTACACAAACTTCCGAGCCAAGTGAACAACCAACAGTAAGTGCTAGATAGCTTGGCGATATCAACACATTCAAATGTGACATGATTGTTCAAATCATTACCGCTGCACTGTGTTGTACTGCTGCGCTGTGTTGGTTTTAACATCTCTTGAATAAGTTAATCACGGAAAGCACACGATCTGTGATGCTTTCCGCATTTTTCACTGTACTAGTGTCTCGTCATTACGGATCACGGGGTTCTTCAATAAGAAGCAGTGCCTTCATAGTCCTTAATTTTGTTGTCTCTTCTGTCCACATTTGCGTGTAGATGTCCTCAGTTTCGGAGATCAAGAAGCTGTACATCAGTTCGACTCACGAATCGTTGGCAGATTACATGCTACCAGGGCCGAACACTAGTCATAACCCGAAGCACAAAGGCTCGATAACAAGTAAGGCGAGGAGAATTCCGTAAAATTTGGGAGCTCAAATTCTACATTTGTTGTCTGTGTTCTCTAGTAGCTTATGAAATCCGTATCCATGAACAATCCTATTTTTCTCACTGATCCTATTTTCTGTTACCTACTCAAATTCATCATACCATTGTACTAAAATAATATGGCACCATATCCTATTTTCTGTTACCTACTCAAATTCATCATACCATTGTACTAAAATAATATGGCACCATGTAGCTTTGTTTTTTGTGCTTATAAACAGCATTGCTGTAAAATATTTCAACAATCGCGTCGCACTATGTATAACGTTCCGCTTTGTTACTGAAATTATGGTTCGCATTAAACTTCAGATGGGTTGATGAGAATTCAATATACCAATAAATTTTTGCAAACTATAAGATATGCCGAGTCAAATACAGAGAGGTAATTGCGATACATTTTCATATTCCAGACCATTGATGTTTGGGTAGATGAAATCATAATTCATCTTTAAATACCTATATTTTATTCTTATTCCACATCAGATAACATTGCTTTTTTTACAAAACTCAAACGCTGCCTTTAATAATTTGTCTACAACGCGACAAGGAATATACAAAGCGACAAGGAATAATATATTGCAGAATTCATTTTGCGTATTCCATAAAACAATAATTAAAGGCATTTAAATGTATTTCCTAAGGCATTTAAATGTATTTCCTACAAACGTATGCAGTCCCGTAATTTATGAGATCCCTTCTATTATCGTAAAATTACAACCCCCTCGGATCCAGGAGATAGAAGTTGGAACGTACCAGAAAAATGGTGATATGGAGCCACGCAACTGGATAAAGAAAAAGCAAACATATAAAGCAATTCCTGTAGCAGGAGGTCCATTCCTTTCGTATGCGAAAAGCAACCGCTTTGTGTTGGACGAAGCGAAAGAGGAACTGCATGCCCGAGATTCATAAACGTCCACTGTATGATGGCGAATACATGATCCCTGAACATCTGCGTAAATTTAGCGGCCCGAGATTCATAAACGTCCACTGTATGATGGCGAATACATGATCTCTTCGACAAAATGGCCTGAACGTCTGCGTAAATCTCGTTAAATGATGCGCATATAGTTCAAATCCCTTACAAGCTACTCTCACACAAGATCTAATGGCTCCATCATATAAGCCTAAATGCTTATTAGAAAAGTGTTATGATCTCTCTCTCTGACAAACGCACATGCACACACGCGTTTTTCAAATAAGTAATAGTATTTAGGTTGATCAACCATCTCGATGTTTTGTAACCTTTCTTGTCTTTTCCCACATTGAGGCTTATGCTAGTCTTTGCATATTTAGGACATGCATATGTGCAACTCTTCTGTCTCGGTTCGAAAATGACAAATTCAAATTTAAAAAAAATGGTTATTAGCGAAAAAGGACCTTCAAATTGAAAGGAAAACTTTCCGTCCAAAAAAGCAGCTCTCATGCAAGTATCCCTTTTCACATGCCCATAGCTCGAAATAAGAGGTCTGGATTTTACTTACTGCGCATGATAATTTCTCTTAATGATCAGCTTAATAGAATTAAATCATATCGTCCACTTAAATTAATCATGAGAGAACTGGAGTTCAAACATCTCACTATTAGTCACACCATAGAACTTATCCTCCCTTAGTATGAACCCCCACACACCTATAGACGTACATACATAGGAAAAATATGAACTTCTTTTGGTCCTCTACCAGCTCTCTAATTTCAAGGAGTTAAGCTTGATTTTGCCTTTGTTTTGGGGGATAAAGTGCATTTAATGACCTCTCTTTTATAAGAGAGAGGTGAAAGTTCTTTCTTTAAGGAATTTGTTGTGAAATGATTCTTTTATAGCTTTTCCAAAATTCATCATCACTTTTAAAAAATGAGTCCCCACTATTTTTAAATAAAAAACATTTGTTTTTTAAGTTATAGAGACTAGGCATCACTTTTTAGAGGTACAAATTTTATTTATTTTAAAATTCAGATTTAACCTTTGAAAAGACATTATCAACATAATTTACTATAAAAAAATCATTCCTTAGGTTTCGATTCAAAATCGCACTAGTATTTTCAAGTAAACTATTGACTTTCTCAAGCTTTTCCAAAATTACTTTTATGCTTGATAAATCCATTTCCAATTGATTATACTACCAAAAAGTCATTTGTTCCTCTAAAAAACCATCTTTACATCACTCTACAACACTTTTTCTCAAAGCACATTTTCAAATGGCAACATCTAGACCTAGATGTCCAAGATGAGATTACAAGTTACTCATGTCGCAAGAGTCGGAATGGTGATGGTGATTGGGTGTGAGAGTCAATTTTCAAAGGTGCTTATCTTGAGTTCAAAAGGAGGGCCTTATAAAAAATCATGTTTCCATATTCTCTCTCTATAATAAAATTTGAAACTCTTTAGTTCCCCGCATAAAAGGATTCATTTCCTAGCCAGAGAAATATTTAGGGGCAAAAATTAGCCCAAAGGAAAATTTAAGACAACTTGAAAATATCTCTGCTATATTTAGTTAACCTTGGGAGCATAAAAATAGCCCAATTCATAGAAATCCTTAGTCGATGGTCATGCATATTTTCGCCAGTGATCACAACTTTATATTCTCAGGTATGTTGTTGATTTGTCAGACCACCTACGAGCTTGTCTTGGGCAAGGTGTAACTTTCACCCTCAACTCTACAAGGTTGTAGCACATCTTTCTCCTTGAGGCCTATAGTTTTGTGGTTCATGTGGGTTAGACAATAAAATGTCGGGAATCACCATGTCACTTGTCACGTTAGGAGTCATGACTCTCATCACTTTGATCGAGAGCAAGTAAGCTAGAGTCATCTACACACATGCAAGAGAGAGAGAGAGCACCTTGAAACTATGCCTAATGAAAAAAGCATACTTCTCATTTCAAGAGGTGTAGATCTTTCCCCAACATTACATAAACTCGGCCAGAGGGGTTATACTATTTATCTTGTACTTCCTAGAACCAGAGGCATTGCAAGTTATCTTCCTATTGCCTCTTGTTATCTGTGGGATTGGCCTAGTCTTGCTCATGGATGTGGATTTGTATCAATGATATATAGAAGACATATCATGGACAATAGCTGCATAGGGTTGAGGTATCCAAGGGGGAAACTTCAACCCTATCAGCAACGGATGTCCAAGCTTATAAAAGAGGCGAGATAATTTCCTCTGCTTTCATTCTAGAGCTGATAGTGCAAGCAATGTGCATACACAAAAAAAATTCAGTACTCACAGTAACCAGGCTACTGATCTGAAAAACAGTGAGGATCAATTATGGGTGCGTCCTAGAAACATAAATGGATTGAAGAACCAGCTTGTCATTTTTTTTATGTTTCATGGTGGGACGATCAAATTCACAAGAGTAATTGCAGAGTATAAAAGATTGTTTGGAAGGCCCCTTTATCTCTCCGAATATGGCTTGTTGAAACTTGTCGAATTATTGGGGAAGCTTGGAAATACTTTTAAAATAGTGATTGTAGGGAATAATAAGATGGTAATATTTCAAGAAGACTTTTTAAGGGAACAATCGTCTCAAAAGAATGATGTGTGTCACAAAAAATATTGAGAATCATTGGGAGTCTACTTTTTATGTGCACGAAGAGTGTGCTGATGATGATATTATGGAAGAGATCATCATGTTATAGGCAAAGGATGAACCAATTGCTAGTGACTCAAACATGCCTCAAGCACTTTCATGGTCACATCATACGTATTCAAGTCACTATATATGAGGCATGTGCCTTTCAATGTATCATGATTTTACTCCATCTGAAGAACAGAGTGTTGCAAATGGCATACAAATGGCCACATGTGATATGCAGCACTGAATTTTCTAAGTTCACTTTGCAGAAGTTTGAAAGAGGAGATTTGAGTCACAAAGTTAGCAGTGGTAATTTCTCAAGTGTGGTTTTTCATGGGATAGGTAACTTGGAAGTCCAACAAGGTGTACGTGAAGAGAGAGAGAGAGAGAGAGAGAGAGAGAGAGCACCTTGAAACTATGCCTAAAGCATTTCTTTTGTATTGTTGGATCTATCATAAAATGATATGTTGTGACTTCTATGACTTCTACATGAGTCTGTGCTTGCCAAACAAACATTTGCACCAAGTAGAGGTTAAAAGATTCATACTCAAAGGCTGACGCATTAAAAAATGATGATGAACCACCTAGTTTGAGCTTCTTATCAATTATTAATTATGCTTTAATGGTGAATACGCTTGATTATTTATCTATTGATTGGTGGTTTTTGGGCAATCACCATGATTTTACGTTGTCTATTTGACCCCATCTCTCTTCCCTCTCACGTACTAGTTCATCTTTACAAGTACTTAATGATTAATGGTTGAGACAGAATGCCTTAGAAAGTGATTCTTGTCTCTACAATTGATTTGTGTCTATCAGAGACCTTGATTCTTGTCTATCAGAGACCTTGATTTGATAAGAAGGATTAGAGAAGTTATTGCTCTTGAAATTCAAGCCACAAGCAGATCTTATGTGTTTTTACCAATAGTAGTGGTGAGTTTCAACCTCAAAAGCTCTCATTTTGAAGCACTTTCTATGGGTTAACAAGCATATTTTATTAAAAAATAGGATGCAATCTTGAGGCACTCACCTAATCATTATTACACATGGGCTCAATCAACATTGAGGTATTCCAAGTTACTATAGTGCCACCTGAGGTGATGGATACCCTTGGTCTATGCCATCGATCCATCACACAAGTTGGCACCACTTAACCTAATCTTATACATATCAAGGACCATTGATTGATATGATATTTTAGAATGGATAGAAACGTTGGAGGCTAGAGCAGATAATTTTTTTTTAGAAAATTGTTGACCTTGGTTTAATAAGATATAGAATCAAAAACATGTTCATGTTTTGCTCATTTCAAATAACTAATGGTTTTTGTTCATCCTATTATAGAGGTAGAATGGTTGCAAGTACCAAGCATTTTGTTGGTGATGGAGGCACTATTAATGGTACTAACAAGGGAAAAAATGACAAATCAAAGTCAATATGATATCAACAACTATCAAATTGTCATAATTGTTCTTGATTGCTTGTGGAATAATAGATATGCAAGTAGATTTCATATACTTTGTGGGATTTGGGGGATTTCATTTCTAAAAACTTGGTATCAAACTGAGATAGCCAATGGAAGTTCTTTTTTGCATTGTCATTATTCATATGACAAGCATTGCGTTGTTAGTGGTCTACTTTTCATGCGTCTTCGGATGACATTCATGACATTTTATCTGATGGATTATGAGCACATTCTTCTTATCTATCATCTGCTTATAATTCCTCCACATTTACTTGTAAAGATCTATTCGTAGACCATGCAAGTTTTAGCACCTAGCACTATGCACAACAAATGATTGCACAAAGCATGCTAATATACATCTTAAGAAAGATGTTGAGGATGGATATATCATACAAGAAATAGGTTCTGTGTGATGTCAATCTAGCCAAGCGAAAGCATGTGCATAATTTGTGACTTGATACTATCATCTTGATTACATATTGAAAGTTTGGCACTAAAACTTCCAAGGTTTGGTTTTTGGAGTTTATGGAAGGTCTTTTGTGTCCAACTCATAGAATCAAGTTGTTTCTATGGTAAATCAGGCCACTCTTCATGTCAAGGCAAGTGAGTATGAAAAGATGGGAATACTCAATTTTATGTTTGTTAAGATTCATGCCTAAAAGGATAAGAATTGTGTTAGATCAATGGGGTGATTGAGGTGTTATATAATTTTATATACCATGGGTAATTAAGGTGTTATTGATTACTTGATGGTTTGATCGAATGTTAGTTTTATGAGATACAAGGAACTTTTTGAAATTCCAACATCTCAAAATGGTATGTATCCTATATTTGTAGATGTGTTATGCATGTATTCGCAATGGTGGACTCCCATGGAACTTCCAAGTACCAAGTTCACATTGGCCTTTCACCTTCTCATGCTCCAACCCAAAAACATCATGGATGGAGTTCTCTCTTGGTGAATGAAAGGAATGCACTAAAGTGTTCTAAAGCAGAGAATGTACATATTTGGTGTGACCAATATATTTACCCTCTTGACCCTCAAACCTATAGTCATCCATGTTTTTTCAGTCCTACGTCTCTCCTACGGTTTGTTGGAGATGGTGAGAAAGGAATGATAGGGTACTGTAGAAAAAGTTCAGCACCCCCTATCATTGAAAAATAAATGCTCAATGCTCAGAATATCAAAATCTATCACTTGAGGGAACTCTAGAAGTCTCAATATGCCACAATCAAAGACCAAGAAGAGAAGATAAGAACTCTACAAAAGCACCTGAAAGAAAAAAGAACCAAATAAACATGTCTCAAACTTTTGAGAGGAAAAGAAAGCTAAAAAATATAGAGGACCTTAAGGTTGGTTCACTAGGGGGAATGACAAAAAGGATTAAAGGACTAAGTCGGACATGTTGTTTATTACTCTATTAATATTCTCTTGCTTCCATGTATGTATATAACCCCTCTTCTACTTGGTGCTCAATGGAGGGTGGCCATGTAGCTCAACAAGGAGAATGTGAATCCAAACACCAATCCAACAAAGTACATAAAGCCTCTCCTTAGCTTGAAGTTTGCAAAGCAATTGTTGCAAGAGAAGAAATTTAAAGTTGTGTTGAAGAAAGTGGTGGATCAATTTATGATGGAGAGTATTAATCTCCAAAAGAACAACCTACTCTTGAATTTAGAACACCTCTATATCAAGAGTAAGTCAAAACTTTCACCAAATTAGAAGTCCAACTTCCAAATTATCAAAAGTTGAAAAATTCTGTGAAGAAGATAAAACACAGAAAGTCTGCTGCACAATTTCTTCTCATTTACCTATCAAACATGTAAAGTTTTCTATGAAATTTTGTATGAAGTTGCGCACCTCCTCCAAGTTAAAGTTCTTCAAAAGGTTTAGTATAACTTGACAAATCAACTTCACAAGTTACCTATGTCTGAATCTGCACTTCTGAGAAGTCGATTTGACACCCCTAACTTCTTAACTTTGGTTCTCACAATGTCGAACCCGTTTTACCAAATCCTTTTGGCTGTAGATAGCTTATCTCTCAACTTAGATTTTGAGCTATCATATGTGTAAAACTTTACACTGTGCACTGAGCACTACTCATTTCTTTGGACTCGAAATTTGCGCCTGTTTCAGAGAACTCTGAACATTCATCACATATGAATGTTCCTACACACAATTCTCCTAGCCTGTTTACAATTAGACCCTGAAACTCAAGTCAAAGACTCATTAACTATCAACTTAGATATCCTCAAAAGGATTTCACAAATGATCAAACACAGACGGAGCAGACACGAAAAGATCGGGCGCAATATTTCTTCAATTACTCAGAAAAATACAGTTGAGTGATGAGAGGAAAACTCAACTAACATTTCACATGTCTCATGACATATAACTTCTCCTTTCTTGACATCTATGCTCACTCATCTATTCTTTCATATGCTCTCATATCACGCCTCGACATTTTCAAGGTATTTATAGAGAAATTTGTACAAGTCTATGACTAATCAAAGATCTAAGTGAACTATAACTATACTAATGTACATATGTGTACATTCCTCATATCCTCTGAATGTATCTTTCCTCCAAGCTTCAATTGGTGATTGATCTGCACCAACAGCTCCCCCTCAATCATCAATTGAGGTTTCTCTTTTCTTCTTTATACCTGCCATGTCTTTAAACTTCTGTAGCTTTGGTCCATCCAAGCTCTTTGTAAGCATATCAGCTATTTGATCTTTAGTTGAAGTATGTATGACTTCAATCTCTTTATCCATCACCTTCTCTCTTAGAAAGTGATACTGTATCTCAATGTGTTTGGTCCTGGCATGAAAAACAGGATAAGCAGCTAAATACAATGAACTCATGTTATCTCCATATATAATTGGTACCCCATGCACAATGTCAAAACTCTTCATCAAAGTCTTGAGCCAAATCACTTCCTTTGCAGCTTCAACCATGCCTTTGTACTCTGCTTCTGTAGAAGACAAAGCAACTGTATGTTGCTTCTTGGAACACCATGAGATAAGTTTATCTCCCACATAACACATGTATCCAAAAGTTGATCTTCTATCATCTGGATTACTTGCCCAATCTGCATCACTATAAATTTTGATATTTGTATCTGAGGTGAACCCAGAATACAAACCTTCATTAAGTGTACCCTTAATGTACCTCAACACTCTTTGACCTGCAATCCAATGTTCTTTCCTTGGGCAATGCATGAATTGAGACAAAACCCCTACTGCATATGATAAATCAGGTCTAGTTAAAGTAGCATAGATAAGACTACCAACCAAACTCTGATATTGTCTCATGTCCTTGAATTCTTCACCTCCATACTTACTCAATTTATGATTCACCTCCATTGGTGTAGGTGCTACCCTGCAATCATCCATTTTAAACTTGATTAACAAGTTCTTCAAATACCTTTCTTGGGTCACAAACACTCCATGTTGAGTATATGTAATCTCCATGCCCAAGAAGTATGACAAGTCTCCCAAGTCACTTATTTTGAACTCCTTTTCCATTTGCTTCTTGAGTCTTTGTATTCCTTCTTCATCTGTACCTGTAAGGATTATATCATCAACATATATGCACATGTATATGAAACCATTATCACTTGCTTTGACAAGCAAGCTACTATCTGCTTTAGACACCTGAAATCCAAGTTCTTTCAAGAACTTTACAAGTCTATAGTTCCATGCCCTTGGGGCCTGCTTCAAGCCATACAAAGCTCTCTTGAGCTTGCACACATGATCTGGATACCTTTTATCTCTGAACCCTTGAGGTTGCTCCATGAACACATCATCTGAAATATAACCATTCAAAAAAGCATTTTTCACATCAAGTTGACATAACTTCCAACCTTTACATGCAGCAATAGCTATAAGTGTTCTGATGGTTGTCATCTTTGCCACAGGACTATAAGTCTCATCATAGTCAACACCATATGTTTGAGCAAACCCTTTGACAACAAGTCTAGCTTTATATCTAGACACACTTCCATCTGCAAACCTCTTGGTCTTGTAAACCCACTTGCATCCAATGATTTTCTGACTATTTGGTTTTGGAACCAAATCCCATGTTTGATTCTCCAATAGTGCATCAAATTCTTCCTGCATAGCTTTCTCCCATTTTTACTTACCTTTTGCCTCTTCATATGTAGAAGGGTCTTCATCTGTTTTCATCATATAAGCATAATCTTTTGTGGCCAAAAATGAAGTATCATAGCTATACCTTGTAGGTTGCCATTTATTCCTTGTAGACCTCCTAAGCTCTCCACTTCTTGAGGTTTCTGGTTCTTCATATTCAGCATCAAATCTTGGTGTTTCTTCCACTTCAACCTGCACTTCATTATTCTCTTGTTCATCAAATATTTGAACCTTTGATTTACCTTTCCTTTGGTTCACTTCTTCTTCATCACCTATATTGATATTGACTGTACCTGCATACCAAGTACTTTGCTCATCAAATGTAACATCTTTAGAAACCATGAATTGTTTTGTAGATGGACTCCACAATCTATAGCCCATCTGCTTATCATCATAACCAATGAAAACATATTTTTCAGCTTTAGGCTCCAACTTGTGCCTTAATTGTGATGGCACATATGCATATGCCACACATCCAAAAACTCTGCAATGATCCAAGGTAGGTCTCTTACCCCACCAAGCCTCATATGGTGTCATACCCTGCAAGGCTTTACATGGTAACCTATTGACCAAATAAGTGGTTGTATTTACAGCCTCAGCCCACAAATAATTAGGGCAATTTTTCTCCTTCATCATGGATCTTGCAAACTCAACAAGTGTTCTATCTCTCCTTTCTGCTAGACCATTTTGTTGAGGAGAGTACCTGCAAGTAACTTCCCTTTTTATACCTGCATTCCACAAGTAATCACTGAACTCATTAGAAAAATACTCTCCCCCTCCATCTGACCTTAGTCTCTTCAACTTATGTCCTGTAATTCTTTCTGCATATGCATGATAGTGTTTGAATGTATTAAACACTTCTGACTTATCTTTGATCACATAGATAGTGATCCATCTAGTAGCATCATCAACATAAATCACATAATACCTTGACCCATTTATACTGAAATCCTTTGATGGTCGCCACACATCTGTGTGTACCAATTCAAGCTTCTCTGAGTACATAAAACCATGCTTGGAGTAGGGAAGCTTATGAGCCTTACCTAATTGACATGCCTCACATCTGTATGTCATATGTTGACCTGCAACATTAGGCAATCCAAGCACTGAACCATTGTTAATCATGTCTTTAATACCTCTTTCATTGAAATGTCCAAGCCTCTTGTGCCAAAGATCTAACTCAGAGATCTTATGTCCTCCATATGTGAACATAGCATGACCAAAATTGCCTTGAATCTTCAATGTAAATAATCTTCCTTCTTTCTTCCCTGAAACAATCTGTTTATACCCTTGGCTAGGGTCTTCCACATATACTCCATCATTAGTGAAGCTTACTTCATATCCCTTTTCAACAATTTGTCCTACACTTATCAAATTCTTAGGAATTGTAGGAACATACAAGACCTTACTCAATAAGGTACTACCATCCTTGGCCTTCACTGATCCAATTGACTTCACATTGTGCTTTGTGTTGTCACCTGTTTGAACAACATGATTAAAAACCTTATTCTCCAAATCAGTCATCAAAGATATATTACCACTCAGGTGATTGCTACACCCTGAGTCAATGTAGAAGACTCTCTGATCTTCACTCTGGCTTTCACAAGTTGCATTCATTATCAATGTTGAATCCTCCTTTTGATCTGAAGCATAATTGTAGTAGGTGTTGTTGTATTGTTGACTTTGGAATCCTCTACCTGCATTTCTTCCAAAGTAACTCCTACCACCTCTGCCTCTGAAATTACCTCTTTGATTTCTGCCTCCTCTTCCTCTTGAATTATAGTTCTGATTATATCCACCATTACTCTGATTATTATGCCAACAATCATTAGCTAAGTGATTTGTCTTACCACAAATCCAGCAAGCTTTGCCTCCATCTTTGTTATTCATGCCTCTTCCTCTTCCTTTGCCACCTCCTCTTCCTCTTAGGAAGTTGGCTTGACTAGTTGTACCTTCATCTTCACCTGCTTGTTGCTTTCCTTTGCTATTCTTCTTCTTGTCCTTTGAGTACATTGCATGACCTGCACTCTTGTCACCATCTCCTTTAACATCCTGCTCAAATGTTAGCATATGACCTAGCAACTGATTTAAATCAGGAGTGAAATGATGAAGTGATAACTCTGTAGACAAAATGAATGGCTTCCATTTGTCATCACCTCTCAAACCTGTAAGGATTTGCCTTACCAATTTATCCTCCTCAATGTCTTCATCAACAGCTCCTAATGCATCTGCAATGTCTTTCATCCTTGTTACATAGTCTAAAATAGATTGAGAGGCCTTCTTCTTGAAGGTTGTAAATTCTGTCCATAAGGATGCCTTCCTTGACTTTGTAGTATTCTGGAAATGCTCCTCCAAAGCATTCCAAATATCAGTTGCACTTTCAAGACCTTGAATGTGAGGTAACAAGTAATCATTGACTGCCATATATATAATGCTCCTAGGTTGAGCATCTTTCTTCATCCAATTTTTTAAATCTGCTAACTCTTCCCTAGTTGGAACACTAGGATCTCTGAACTGTGGCTTCTCTTCTTCTCCTGTGATGTAGGCTATTAAATCTTTGCTCATAAGATGAGCTTCCATCCTCATTGACCATGCAGGATAGTTTTCCCTATCCAATTTCTCTATCTGTACAGAATCTCCCATCTTGTGTCCACCTGTGTATTGAAATCTTCAAGCTTTATAAACAATATATGTACCTTTACTTCGAATTAGACTCCTTTTGTCCTTCTTGATGTCTTATGGTCTCCTCCTCAAGCTTTGCCTTCAAACTTCCACCTTTTAGTTCTTCAATTGTTGAATTTCTTGAATCTGCAGCAGTCGGGATCCTCCTTTCCTTGATTTGATGTCTCCTGCTCTGATACCACTGATGGAGAGTATTAATCTCCAAAAGAACAACCTACTCTTGAATTTAGAACACCTCTATATCAAGAGTAAGTCAAAACTTTCACCAAATTAGAAGTCCAACTTCCAAATTATCAAAAGTTGAAAAATTCTGTGAAGAAGATAAAACACAGAAAGTCTGCTGCACAATTTCTTCTCATTTACCTATCAAACATGTAAAGTTTTCTATGAAATTTTGTATGAAGTGTCACCTAGAAGTTGTGCACCTCCTCCAAGTTAAAGTTCTTCAAAAGGTTTAGTAATATTGACAAATCAACTTCACAAGTTACCTATGTCTGAATCTGCACTTCTGAGAAGTCGATTTGACACCCCTAACTTCTTAACTTTGGTTCTCACAATGTCGAACCCGTTTTACCAAATCCTTTTGGCTGTAGATAGCTTATCTCTCAACTTAGATTTTGAGCTATCATATGTGTAAAACTTTACACTGTGCACTAAGCACTACTCATTTCTTTGGACTCGAAATCTGCGCCTATTTCAGAGAACTCTGAACATTCATCACATATGAATGTTCCTACACACAATTCTCCTAGCCTGTTTACAATTAGACTCTGAAACTCAAGTCAAAGACTCATTAACTATCAACTTAGATATCCTCAAAAGGATTTCACAAATGATCAAACACAGACGGAGCAGACACGAAAAGATCGGGCGCAATATTTCTTCAATTACTCAGAAAAATACAGTTGAGTGATGAGAGGAAAACTCAACTAACATTTCACATGTCTCATGACATCTAACTTCTCCTTTCTTGACATCTATGCTCACTCATCTATTCTTTCATATGCTCTGATATCACGCCTCGACATTTTCAAGGTATTTATAGAGAAATTTGTACAAGTCTATGACTAATCAAAGATCTAAGTGAACTATAACTATACTAATGTACATATGTGTACATTCCTCATATCCTCTGAATGTATCTTTCCTCCAAGCTTCAATTGGTGATTGATCTGCACCAACAATTTATTCATAATAACACCATATAGCTTGAGGATATGTAGAGTGCAATGGATGATAGTGGTATAAGTCTAAAAGGGCACACATGAAATCCACCCTAAGGCTAAAGAACTCACTACAAAACACTTTGCAACTTTCAGTGATGGTGAGAGCCTTCAAAAAAGACTTAGTGACATGATAAATGAGTAGGTTGAGTTTCCCTACCATATAACAAAGGAATTCAAAAGTAAAAAAGGAATTATCCAACACGATGAGCTAAAAAACATTTTCATGGACTTGGAGCTCTTACAAAGATGGATGGTTGAGTTCTACATATCAACTATGCCAAAGAAATTGTTCTTGATTTATTTCTAAAGATAGATGAGTGTGAGATCCTCAATGATAGGAAGATGCAAAACGGTAGACATAACTTTGATGGATAGAGTAATGGAAAACATATAAAAAATTGATCCATTGTACTACTCATTACAATGAAAAATAAATTTGTGGTGGTTTGGATGTTTCTAGGTATATCAATGGACAATTGGTAGGCTTTGTTGGAAGAATAATCTAATCATATGTTTGATGCATGAGTACCTTGTTTTGGTAGGTGTTAATTTAGGACTAGGAAGTCTTGCAATGGGTCTTTCATCAAACTCCTATTCTTGAAATTGTTAGTCAAGACATGCAACAACAAACGACTCTTTCTATTGAAGAACATTGCACCTTTTAGATTGTTTGGCACTTGGCCTCTCATTTGAGACAATAAAATGCTTATATGATTTCAATAGAGGATTCATGATGTTACCATGCTTGTACTGCATGGAGACTCCTAAAACCCTTGTTCAAAGGTTCTGGACAAAGGTGCCTAATAAGAATTTGTTGGATGAGGGCTTCCATGCCATTTTTTATGTATCCTTGACACATGTTCACATATATACCTTCCATGCTTTGTGTCATGTCATAGAGAATCTCATCAAACTCTATGTTTGGGTTTGTACGGAATATCGAAAATCAATCTAAATGTTGCAATGACATTGTAGCAATTGAAAATGTACTAACAAGCGTGTAGCTATGGGGAAGACATGTTTGAATCAAGAGAGATCAAAATATATCAACCAATGAAAAACATCTTCCTAAGAAATTATATATAAGTGTCTTGAAGGCAAGAAACTTCCTCTTGACAAATCAACAGTGCAATTAAGAAATGTGCAACAATGCACATCAACAATATGAAGTAGTACTTGTGGAAATAGCTACATGATGAAGTTAACAACCATGTAGATGCATCAAGAAATGAAAAGATAGAGGTTTGGCATTTGCTAGATACAATCTTTGGCATGTGTGACAAGGAATTATGGCCAATTATGGTCATCAAATTCTTTCAAGCACACCTTCAACAGTTCAACAAACACTTCAATGGAGCTTGGAGAAAGAAAAACATAACACATTACATGGTATAATTTCAGAAAAATGTCTTTAGGAACATTCTTTGCCATAGCATTTGTCTTGCATATATTTGTGTTTATAATATTCTATTACCTATTTATCACAGCACATCATCTGCAACCCTCTCTCATTATTCATAAAAAAATATGGTGATCCAAGCATTTGGAGCACTCAGGTTATGGAGAAAGTCTTGTTATATGTCACACAATTCATACTTAGGCACCCAACATGGCAAGGATAGTCGCAAAGGAAACAACCTTTGTGAAGTCTTCCAATGGTATAATAGATGATACATGCAAGAGTTTCATGCCAAGAACATTGCAAGTGCATCAAAGATTATGCAAGCCATAAATTAACCTCAATTAAGAAGGAAGAAAAAAAATCAAGCATTTAAAAAATCTAATGTTCTCGATGAACAAGAGAAATGGAGAAGCAAAAGGCAATTTATTAATAAAAAATGGATGAATGAATCATGACCTAGTGAGACTTTGTATCAAACATTTCCCTTTCTATTATAGATGTTTTGAGATACATCCAAGTTATGCACTTAATATTTTGTATAAAAATAACTACTTATATTAGATATCTTTTTTATTACATGATAAAATATTCTCTCGTTCATCTATTGGGTACTCTAATGAAAATTTTTGCTCTGGTTTCCTCTTGAATCACATTAATTGATTCTTTCTGTAAGGTTGTAGGTGCTCACTATTCTTTGTTCCTAAAGCTAAAACAATTCGCAAACAATTACTACACTACGCTCTTCTTGAGCATCAAGATGAAGAATGATAGCCAAAAAAATCTAATGCCACAAATTTATCTACCAAGATTATCTTTTCATAGCTATGGAAACAGGATATGCACCTAGATAGTAGGATAGTATTTTGAAGAAGAAATCATGTACAATACCCCCATTGTTGAGGTTATTGTGGTAGACCAAAATCTTTTCCTTCGTAGCTACTTTCAGGTAGTGTCTAAGGGTTGCATCACATCCATGATATTCTCCTCCATGCCTTCCAAGGAATTCATCTACTTCTCCAAACATTTTTTGTAAAAGAGAAAAAAACATGTAGAACATTGATTTAGCATCATAATTATTCTCAAATCAAAAAATAATAGATAGCATCAGATCCTCTTATCTCCACCCTCTTGTCATAGAGAAAATTCTAGGTCCACATTGTTGCCTTTTTCTTCCCATCTCTAATATGTTAGCAAATGGTATATACTATTTCTAAGCTTCTAGTATCCAATCTCTCTTTTGAAATTCTTGAATCATTGTTGTTGACGTTGTAGCATCACAACTCATACTTGTCAATCCGGGAAGCCCCTCATGAGACCCAAACGTTTGCGTAGAAGCACTCAGCAGACGTAATGGCGCTTCGTCACTGTACGATTAACAACGTAATTAACAAGAAGACACGACATAAGCATCGCTAATGATGCACATAATCATAATCACAAGCATAATCGCGACATAATCGCACATCAACGTGTCACAATTGTTAGACAAGAAGAGAACAAGTACGCATGCACATCATGATGACAAGAGAGCAAGAGTCTAACTACAAACTAGCATTATCTCATTACTTCTAGAAAAGTTCTCCCAAAAGAAGAGGTGGAGACCTCTTTATATACAAAATGGAAAAAAACCATGCTATGTGGGATTTCTAAACTGAAAGGAGAATGAATCCCACTTATTCTCTAGTGTGGCACTCACACACACCTATACAAGAGTGCTTTATTAATTGAATGAAAGGTAGAAAAAGGTACAAATGATGATGAAAATAAAGTGGATCCAAGAAATATATGTTGTATCTTCAACACTCCCCCCCTCCTTGACTTTGTCGTCCTCAACAAAGCTTTTGCAAGTATGGAGCTTTTTGTGGAGGAACGTGTAGAAGTTCCTTTGGATTTGCATGATCCTTGCATTGTTGGAGCACTTTGCTTTGTTGCTTTTCTTCATCTTGCTTTTTGCATGTTTGTTTGGAGTTGATTTTCTTTTAATTTATGTCTTTTGCCTCATGTAGATAGAAAGAATATGCTAGAATGTAGATGATGGATGATGTATGAAATGATTTCTTTTCTTTTTTTTTTTTTGGTAATGGATGGATGATGTATGAAAATGATATGACAAAATGTAGATGATAGATACAAATAGATGAAATTAATTAATCTCTTCTTAGTCCATATGCATGAGTGGGGACTAAGGGTGCATGGAAGGAAAACAAAAAAGTGTCTATGCACGGTCTTGTAATGTGACCCTATCTTATGCATACTCTAAAAAATGCATACAACAAAAAATGGTGCAAAAATGGATGGGTCTTGAGCAAAGTGTGCAAGGGTGAGGCGATGATGAGGCTTTCTCCAAATGTCCAACTCCAAGAGCCTCTTCTTTTCCATCAACCATTTGAAATGGATGATATCTTTGTCCACCAACCTGAAAAAGAAAAATAAAAAGCAATTTTTTGAAATCTATGTACATGTGCCCTCTTTGTGCCTGGGTTAAACTAAGTGTGCCTAATGCTTGGCCTTTGGATGAGGCCATATTCGTGTGCATACTTGGTGTGCATCTTAAACATATGTTGTGCATTGGGCAAGGTTGGGTTCGACACCCATGGATGCTGCACAAAGAGGTTTTAAGCCGCCAATATGTCTTCACTTTGTTGGTCTTAGCCTTGAGGTTTCTCCTTGGATCTTTTCTGAGTGTTGAATTTATTGCTTTGGATCCCTTTGTCAAAAGTGGTCGTTCTTGATGATAAGGCATGGTGAATCTAGACCATACATTATGAAGTCTAGTGTGAGAAGGTTGAGTTTGTATAAGAGATTTCTTAGGTACCCATATCATAATGCGATTTGGTTGGGCTCTAAGTAAGTTCTTGGCCACCCAAATTTGCTTTACATTACAAGGGAAATGTGACTTCTTCTTGATGTATGGGTCTTTTGGGCCTTCTATGTGGGTTTTTAGAAAAAACTCATCTTTACATGGGGAGTTCAACAAAGGTTGAGTTTCTTTACATATATAATGCTCATCCAATGGATCATAGGGTTGTGTGGTTTGAGATCGATCTAGAGATTCAGCGATGCATTTATCCTTATTACACATAGAATCTCTAGATATACAAATGGGTGAAGAATCTTCATGATTGACCATAGATATCACTTTATCTTCCATAGAACTCATACAAAATTCATGAGAAGATTCCAAATTTAGAGGAAGGGAGGGCCCTTCCACATCCTCCAAGCACTTGAAATCCTCCTTTGCTCCCTTCTTCAAAAGTTCTTGTGACTCAAGTAAATCAAAGTAAGATAAATCAAGATGGTGTCGATCCAAAAGAACTCTACTCGCAAATGCCTTACAAGAAGGGCTTCCATTTTTTGGGCCGTATAAGTGCGGAGGAGCAATTTCTTGGGATAGAGAAAGCAGATCGACCTTGATGTATGGGTCTATCAGTCGGGCTCAATTCTGCCATTTTGTAGAGGATTCATGCTGGGCCAAAAGGGTTTAATTCTGGCGTATGGATATTGGATGAAGATTGTTCATCATGACAGATATCAGAGTGGTAAACATCAGAGTGGCTTTGTAAGAAGATTGAGAGTACAGACACGTTGTTAGAATGCAGCACTTTTTGACACATATGCTGCTATAGAAAAGAAACTCTATCATTAGCTACCAGCGCGCTCATTCTCTTGTGTCTTGATGCCTCCTTCACATTCGGCAAAGCTCAAGATCGAGTATGCATCTGCCGCTATGGCGGAGATTGTAAGAGCTGCACTTGCAGTGAATGATGAGTTGCTACCTAACAAAGCAAAGAGGGACATGCTCTCAGAGGCAACATTCTAAGCATTAAGCCATATATTTACAAGCATCATTCAATGCTTTCAGGGATGTGCTTCTCTGAGAAACTAGACCAATTGAGGAGTTTGATCCAGCATACAAGCTAACTGCAGTGTGGTCAGGATGAAACCATGACCACACTAGTAGTAGGACCTCAGTTCTGAGGACTTTTTTGTGGGCATATATTTGATCTTGTAATGAGTGCAAGATAGATTGGGTACATTGATGGTGCATTTTACCCAAGCCTACATGCTTGATATGCTTGATATTATGATCATTTGTAAGCCACATGTGTAGTCATGTGAACACCTCTTGTAAAAGAGTTCATTTTTATCTCTTGTAATTGAAAAAAGAAAAAGGAAAAAGATGGCTTATCTCATCCATGATGTAAAAGCAAATTTGTGGCTCTAACTACCTAAAACCACGAATTTCTGAGCTGAGGGAATATCTCCTAACTTTGGGGATCACTTTTAGGTGGAGCCATTCGAATTCGAATTCAAAACTCCCTCCTAGAATAGCTATAAAAAGAGCAAGAAGGAAGAGGCAATTAGCAAGCCTTGTACGTGACCACTTCATGTCATTTCGTAGAGATTGAAGAGCTTACTCCATATCTCTATCATTCTACTCCCATTGTGCAAATATTCATTGCCAATGTGGTTGTAATCATATGTGAATCTATACATTTATCATCATCTACTTCTCTGTTTTGTTCTTTGTTATACTCTCTTAGAGCAGTAACTTTAGAAGGTCATATCTCGAGTTCTACTCAACTTTTTTCAGTGTTTTAATGTGCGTTCGATAGCTCTTACTGTCTACTTGTTGCATATAAATTTGCATGCTCATTGGAATTACGTTTTTGGAGATATCTGCATTTTACTACTCACTTGTCTATCTCTGCAGAGCCCTGAGAATGGTGGGCATGTTCTAGAAATTGATGAATCTTTTTCTCAGTGCTCAGTCAATCATTTGACTTGGATTGGGAAGCTTGCTAAGTCTATTTTCTATGCCCAAAAAGAATTTATCTAATTCGTACCACGTTGAGAGCACTGTTCAGTTTTTCCAGCACGTGTATGTCCAAAAATAGCAAATTTTGGGAGCTAGTCATTTCGCAACTAGTCTGTCTTGACTTAAACTTTTGGGATACATGTTCTAAAGTACTTGGCTGATATTTTGGTGGATTTAGGAAGCTCAAAGGGTCTACTAATCAACTCTGAAGTCTCTGTTGGCTGGTGTGAAGCTGGTTGTAGCAGCACCTACTCATCTTTGGATTGCATCCACCATCTCTCTTCACAGTGGTATCAGAGCATAGTCAAGCAACATGGGAGATGGATTTCCATCAACAATTGACAAATTGGATCGAAACAACTACCCGGCATGGTCTCTAAGGATGGAGGCTTACCTTCAAGGGAGGAATCTATATGGATTCAATCCAAAGATGAAGCAATGCCAACCATGAGGAACAAAGGGGAACCATCACATGAAGAAGTGGAAGGACTTTCAAATTGGTGTTCGAAGGATGCACTTGCAAGGTCCTATATTCTAAACTCAATCTCTGATTTTCTTTTACCTCATGTCAAGGGATGCAAGATATCAAGAGAGACTTGGAATGCACTTGCTTCTTTCTTCTCTTCCAACACTCGAGCAAGGAAGAACCAATTGTGGATGGAGTTCACAACAATGAAGAAAACCCGAAGCAAAATGTGACTGATTATGTCACAAAGATGAAGGAGATTTCCGACCAACTTGGAAGCATTGGAGAGGTAATTGAAGAGGAGAAAATCATTAGACAAATCATAAATCGAATCAAAGCAGACGACAAGTGGGATTCATTCACAACAGCCATGGATTTATACATGGATATGCATGTACCCGACCTCAACACACTCATGGGCCAACTCTTCACTCATGAAGCAAAGATTAGCAAAGGTGGTGAGTCCTCAAGAGGTAATCAAACTTCTGCCTTATATTCTGATAAAGCTAAGGTCAAGGACAAGTCAAAGAATAGGAAGAATGAAGATGAAGGTAGCTCTTTCCAAGCAAACTTTGCAGGTAGAGGAAGAGCTAGAGGAAGAGGCAGAGGTGGAAAGCAAGGCAGAGGGAGATTCCAATCATCTCAACCTTGCAATATATGTGGCTTATCTAACCATACTACTGAAGAATGTTTCAGGAATCCGAGGAACTCAAGAGGAAGAGGATTCAATAGAGGTGGCTATGGATCAAATAGAGGCAGATACAATGGAGGCTACAACAACAACAACTACTACAACAACAATTACAACAATAACAACTATCAAAGTGGCCATAGAGGAAGGAGAGACTACAATAACTATGCAGAGGACCAAAGTCAAGAAGACCCATTATTGATTATGAATCTATCAGTGAAGAAGGGTAAGGATGATGATCACATATTTTACATTAATTCGGGATGCTCAAACCATGTAGCAGGAAATGTGGCTTTACTTTTTGATTTGGAAGATCCTCATAACAAGCATGAAGTGCAGACAGGAGATGACACAAAGCACTCAGTGGAAAAGATAGGTAATGTGAAGACATCAGATGAGAATATGAACCTCTTAAGCAAAGTCTTTTATATCCCTACAATTACCAAAAATTTAATAAGTGTTGGACAAATTGTTGAAAAAGAATTGCATGTTAGATTCAATCGATTTGGAGCATATGTTGAAGACCCAAGGCAAGGCTTTAGAAGGATTGCCAAAGGAGAAAAGACAGGAAGGCTTTTCACTTTTGAAGTGGAAGATACAAAGAACATAGCTTAGTTTAGCTATGGATCTCAAACTCTTATAGAGTTGGAGATATGGCACAAAAGGCTTGCTCACATTGGTGAGAGGACACTCAAACAAATTTGCAGGGACCAAAGTGTACTTGGTTTGCCTAATATCACAAGGCAACACATGATTTATAAGTGTGAAGCTTGTCAACTCGGCAAGGCTCACAGACAACCTTTCAATAAGAAAGGATATATGTATCAAAATCCTTTGGATCTAGTGCACACGGATGTGTGGGGTCCAAGTAAGGATCCATCTATATCAGGCTCAAGATATTATGTGTCTTTCATAGATGATTGTAGTAGGTGGACCATTCTGTTTTTCATGAAGCACAAGGATGAAGTGTTTAATTGCTTTAAGAAGTATATTGCTCTTGTTGAAAACCAAACAGGTAGGACTTTGAAAAGACTCAGATCAAATGGTGGAGGAGAATACTTCTCTTTTGAATTTGATGCCTTCTTGCATGAAAGAGGCATTAAAAGGGAAGTCACTACATGGTATACACCCGAACTCAATGGTGTAGCAGAGAGGAGGAACAGAGCTATTGTCGAAGCTGCAAGGTCCATGCTCAACAAAAAGGGATTGCCAAACTACCTATGGCTAGAGGCTGTGTCTACAGCCACATATCTCATAAATAGACTTCATCTAAGTCACTAGATGGAAAAACTCCATATGAAGTGTGGAATGGAAGAAGACCTAGTCTAGAGCATTGTAAAATCTTTGGATGCTTAGCCTATGCTCACATTCCTTCTCAAGTAAGAGGTAAATTGGATCCCAAGGCAGAGAAGTGTGTATTCATTGGTTATGACCAAAACCAAAAAGGATATAGATTGTACAATCCAACCATTAAAGGATTTTTGTGATTAGAGATGTAATTATTTATGAAAATAAATCATGGTTTGATGATGGCAAGAAAGTGAAGCTGCCATATGACTTGGATGAAGATTTTCCATCACTTCAACCAAAGGAGCCAAAGCAGATTGAAGAAAGTGATTCGGAGATTGACCTAGAAGACTTTGAAAGACTAAAGCTATGGAAGAACAAAGGTAAAGCAAAGATGCAGGATGCTACATATGGACCCAAGAGCTCACTTCAACCACTTAGAAGGTCTTCAAGGGAGAAGAAGAAACGAGAGAGGTTTGGTTATGATACTTCTTTGGTCACCAAGCACTCAATCTACATTGCAAAGGATTCAACCAATGAAGAACCTACCACATTCAAAGAAGCACAAAGCAAGAAAGCTTGGAGAGATGCAATGGATGAAGAAATGGAGGCCTTGAAGGAGAATGACACTTGGGAGCTTGTACCTAACAAGCCATCTATGAAGGTAATTGGATCTCAATGGATATACAAAATCAAGAGGAATCTAGATGGAAGTATAAATAGACACAAAGCAAGGTTACTTGCTAAAGGGTTTGCTCAAACCCATGGTATTGATTATGAGGAGACTTTCTCTCATGTTGCAAAAATGCCTACAATTAGGGTTCTCATAAGTCTTGCTGCATCTATAAATTGGAAACTCTATCAACTTGATGTAAAGAATGCTTTCTTGAATGGATGGATTTCTGAGGAAGTGTATATGGCACAACCTCCTGGATATGAGGATGCACATCATCCTAACTATGTATGCAAACTAAAGAAAGCTTTGTATGGATTGAAGCACGCTCCAAGAGCTTGGAATTTCAGATTGGTGACTTATTTGCAGGACCAAGGATTCAAAGCTAGCAAGGCGGATACCTCTTTGTTCATAAAGAGGAATGGATCTGAAGTGATCTATTTATGTGTGTATGTTGATGATATTATTATCACAGGCAATTATCTTGAAGGAATCAAACAGGTAAAGAGTCAAATGAAGGAGGAGTTCAAAATAAGTGATCTCGGACCACTCACTTACTTTCTTGGATTGGAGTTGATCTACACAGATTCAGGTATATACATCACACAAAGGAAGTATGTCCATGACATGCTCGTCAAGTTCAAGATGGAAAATACCAAGTGTGCAGGTACACCTATGGAGCAAAATCATAAGCTTAGTGCTTATGAAGGAGAGCCAATTGAAGACATCACAAGCTATCAAAGCTTGGTTGGAAGTTTGAACTATGCAACACTCACAAGGGTGGATATATGCTATAGTGTTAGCATATTGAGTCAGTTTATGCATAAGCCAAGAAGACCACATATGGAAGCGGCCAAGAGAGTCCTCAAGTACCTAAAGGGGACCATGAATGAAGGTTTGTTCTATTCATATACTTCAGATATTGAGCTAAAGGTCTACTCAAATGCAGATTGGGTCGGATCTAGAGATGATAGAAGAAGCACATCCGGGTATATATCATTTGCAGGTTCAAAAATCATTTCTTGGTCATCCAAGAAGCAACCAACCGTGGCATTATCTTCTACCAAAGCCGAATATAGAGGTTTGGCTAATGCAACTCAAGAAATCATGTGGTTAAAGTCTTTGTACACAGATCTTAGACTTCATTCTTCAACACCTCACATTTTTTGTGACAACACAAGCTCACTACATCTAGCAGCTAATCCGGTATACCATGCTAGAACCAAGCATATTGAAGTCCACTACCATTATGTAAGGGAGAAGCTAATGAGCAAGGATATTCAACTATCCTATGTCTCTACAGATATGCAATGTGCACACATGTTGACTAAAGCTCTTGATGGTACAAAGTTAAGTAGATTCAAGTTGATGATTGGCTTGCAAGAAATCAAGGACAATTGAAGACTTATTTTGAGGCCAAGCATGTTAGGCTTGAGGGGGAGCTGTTGGTGCATTTTACCCAAGCCTACATGCTTGATATGCTTGATATTATGATCATTTGTAAGTCACATGTGTAGTCAAGTGAACACCTCTTGTAAAAGAGTTCATTTTTATCTCTTGTAATTGAAAAAAGAAAAAGGAAAAAGATGGCTTACCTCATCCATGATGTAAAAGCAAATTCATGGCTCTAACTACCTAAAACCATGAATTTTTGAGCTGAGGGAATATCTTCTAACTTTGGGGATCACTTTTAGGTGGAGCCATTCGAATTCGAATTCAAAACTCCCTCCAAGAATAGCTATAAAAAGAGCAAGAAGGAAGAGGCGATTAGCAAGCCTTGTACGTGACCACTTCATGTCACTTTGTAGAGATTGAAGAGCTTACTCCATAGCTCTATCCTTCTACTCCCATTGTGCAAATATTCATTGCCAATGTGGTTGTAATCATATGTGAATCTATACATTTATCATCATCTACTTCTCTATTTTGTTCTCTACTATACTCACTCAGAGTAGTAACTTCAGAAGGTTATATCTCGAGTTATACTCAACATTTTTCAGTGTGTTAATGTGCGTTGGATAGCTCTTACTGTCTACTTGTTGTGTATAAATTGTCATGCTCATTGGATTTACAATTATGGAGATATTTGCATTTTACTACTCACTGGTCTATCTCTACAGAGCCCCGAGAATGGTGGGCATGTTCCTGAAATTGATGAATCTTGTTCTCAGTGCTCAGTCCATCATTTGAAGTGTTTTAACTTGAATTGGGAAGCTTGCTAAATCTATTTGCTATGCCCAAAAGGCATTTATCTAATTCTTACCAGGTTGAGAGCACTGTTTAGTTTTTCTAGCAGGTGTATGTCCAAAAACAGCAAGTTTTGGGAGCTAGTCATTTCACAACTAGTATGTCTTGACTTAAACTTTTGGGATACATGGTCCAAAGTACTTGGCTGATATTTTGGTGGATTTAGGAATCTCAAAGGTTCTACTAATCAACTCTAAAGTCTCAGTTGGCTGGTGTGAAGCTGGTTGTAGGAGCACCTACTCATCTTTGGATTGCATCGACCATCTCTCTTCACATACATGTATATTTTCGTACCAGGATATGCCTTCTGTGCAGAGTTCCAGAGCTTGCAATGTGCTTGTAATGTTGTTGAATGGGAAAAACAGAGATTATGTAAGTATTTAGAGCAACACAGAGGGCATGGGAGGCACATATGAGCTGGTTTCAGAGGACTGTTGAACTCACGAAAGTTAATTGCAAAGGCTGTGTTTTACACTTTGCTGAGAAGCCAAAAGGGATGATTTGGAAGCAATGGAGGTTAATACCACTGTTCTTGGGTTGTCTCCTAAGGAAGCGAAGAAAAATGGCTCGTATGGACAAGGACATGGAAGAGATGGATATAATGCTGCTCCTCGAGGTGTAGAAGTACATGGGATATGAACTCAAGGGACATCTCGACAGAGCTTAGACCCGAATGCAAGAGGATGTTCTTGCAACTGTAAAAGTATTTGAGGAGTGGGGGCCTGGAGTAAAGCTGAAGATTGTGACTTTCTCAACTATTTTACATCCCGGGAGTCACCGGGCACCTTTCAAGATGGAAGCTTCCCTTATGGGATCAGAAGTTTTTTTTAATATAAAGGAAGTTCGGCAATAGCCTACTCTCCCGGACTTGAATTAAATTAAGAAACAAAGGTACAAAAGAAGGGGACTAGCGCCCACGGGACCCCCCAAATCCCACAAAGCAGGGGAAACTTGTATGAGTTCTAGGTTGCATTACATAGAAGGTTGATCACCCTCTCATCGCCCTCATGTGGGGCCCACTTGGGTTTGAGCTTGTTGTTGATCAAAATGAGGACTTTATGGTGCCTGAAGGGGGGGGATTTCTTACAGTTAACAATCCTTTTGCCAAGGAGGAATAGTGATTTCTCAATCGACCATTCCTTGGGGGTATCGCCGAAGTTGAGAGCACACCTCTCCCGCCATATTTTCCACAAGACTTCCCCTCTGATGGCGTTCCAGAGTGTCGCGGAGCAGCCGATCGCTTCTCCCAAAAGGACTTGTTTCCAACTAAGCTGTTTTTGAAGTCTGATTTTCTTTTCAACCGTCTGCCAGATTCTGAAGGATCAGAAGTTGTATGGAGTCGTGCATGGACTCTTAATGGGGTTTCAAGATCACTCTGGCATGGACAATTCAACTACTGCTGCACGATGCTCTGGACATAGTTTTGGTGATATTCCTTAGGATTGTGCATCATGATTTGACAAAGTATGAAGATCTAGCTAAAGAAACACAGGCTCAAATGACAAAAGAACTCTCTGAGTGGAAGCTGGTGGTTGGTGATGTTTTTAGAGCCCCATCTCATGCAAAGCTATTGTGCATTATGGTGGGGAATGGCATTCAGATCACTGGAATGGTAGTAGTCATGATTTTAATTGCTACTTTTGGTTTCATGTTCCCTGTTGCACGAGGCATGCTTCTCACAGGAATGATAAGATTTTACTTGTGGAGCTTTGGACAAATAAAAGGTACTCGGAAAGATGGGCTAGAGGTAAGACACTCCAATGTTTGATCCCAACACGGCAGTTTTCTCATTATGAATGGTTCTCCGTTTGATGTCGGTAAGGGATGCATATGCTAGGCTATGTGCTGGGATGACGAATATTCAAACTACTATGTTCGAGGGCCATGGCATAACAAAACTCATGGCAAAATAGTAATTCCAATTGCTGAAGGCTTATGCATTCTGTAAGGAGCTCTATAGTATTCATAAAAGCTAAAGGGAGCGATTGAGGGAGCTTGAGAAGTAAGTCAGCTGCGGATCATATTGATAGTAGGAGCACCTTCAAGACTCGGTCTCTCGAGAAATTCTGGAGAAATTCTGGGCAGATTTTCCCTCATGAGCTAGGATCGACTCACCGAATGCGCTCCTCACTGCCTCAACTGCTGAAGAGTCATATTGCCAATTCTAAGCCTATGCATCGTAGAAAAGCTTCTGTTTCTACATGAAAATATATATCATAGAAATCCTATGGGTTAATCCAATGGAGATTATTTCTCCGGGTTGCCCTCAGCATAGTACTGTATAAAACCAAGGATAGATGTGCTTCACACACGTGCAACATTTTCTGCCATACAAATTTTGAGCTTTTCTCGAAATAACCAGGAAATCTTTTAACATACATAGTCCAGGCACATGTGATGCGTTTCATTGCAACAATAAATGTGTGCAGTTGTTGTTCTTAATCAAGATTGGCTGAAGATATGATGCTTCCAAGCTTACAGAGCTCTGTGGCAGATCGAGCTGATGCATAACCAATTATAGGCAAATTCTGCAAAAAATTTGGATATCCTACATGTCAACCTGTAAACGAGCGGGCCTACTCTCACATGGAAGATGGGGGTGGGCAGTGGATAGGATGCATTTGGTCAAGGTTGATTCACCACCCTGCATAATAAGCGGTTGCACACTTACTACTGACAAAGGGGAGAAGAATCATGGCTCAGCGCGCCGTATAGCGATACTCATATGTGGCAAGTTACGGAAAGAGGACTCGGTGGATGGCCATGATTTGATACCCTTGGTGCTACAAAAATTTCTGAGACTCAACAGAAATGACGATTCCCTATTGTTGGATTAGCGTGCAACCCAATGTCTTCTTCGCCAAGTATCTTGCATATTACATCTAGAAGTTGGGTGAGATATTGAGAGAGAGAGAGAGAGATTCTGGGACACAACCACAAATGAGAGAAGTAAGCGGGATATTTCCTTTGATCCTGTCAGATTGGTGATTGGTAAGAAAAAAGGGGTTAATAATAAATTGAGCAATTGACATAGGTGCTTCCTTTAGCACACATCTATGTGCTTTTTCATTTTTTACCACTGAAGCATCAAGTAGTTACGAAGTGCTCAGTCAATAGTTTAATTACAGGATCAAACATAGGACGGGGGAACCTCCTTAGGGTGGGCATTAAATTACTAAGGGGTGAAAATTAAGCAAGACCATCAAAACTTTGAAAAACACTTGAAAACATGAAAATGAGGGAAGGGAAGAACCGCTGACTCGGGAAGGGCGTGAAATTACAAAATCGTGAGGTGGAGAGATTAGGACTCTCTTTTCTCTTTTTTTTATCTTTTTGCTCTCTTAGAGTTGGGTATGTGAAACATGACGACTTGGGTCCCACAAAATGCTAATTAAAATATTATGAACCCTTGTCTTTGTCTATTCATTGTCATCAAAGAATTGATTGCTCTTGGGACTTTAGGAGTTCTGAGAAAGATAAGAAATGGTTACTTCCTTAGTCTATGATGTTTGCAGTTTGTACCATATGTATATTATGATAAAACTCTTTGCTTCTTGTAGAAGAAACCCATAAGAAAAGTTATTCACACATATCCAAAAACATAAAAAAAAACACAAAAACCCAAAACAAATTCTAAAACATCTTCAAAAATACCAAACAAATATTAAAAACACCCAAAAACCCAAAAATTGTTTCAACAAAACATGGGAAAAAAGAAATCTAGAAAGAGAATGGAAGGGGAAAAGAAGAGCACGAAAATAGAGGAAAAAGAACACTTGGAAAATCATAGGGAAAACAAAGAATCAAAATCAATAGCTTCATCAGACATCAAATCACTTGGACTTGAAGTTGATAGAACACAACTTATATTTATGGATGCTCAATTAGGAAATTGTTCTAGAACGTTTTATGCCGCAATTAACCTAGAATGTGAGAGGAATTTTGTAAGTATTGATGTGGTGCCCTTCATTAGTGAACAAATTCTTCCAACCAATTATGATTTTGAGCATACTTTGGGCATGATTGAAACAAGTGTGGTAGTAAATGAAGTATGTTCTAGAGAAAATTTTGATGTTTTGGATTGTATGCAGGAAGATGTCATGTTAGGTTCCATTTGGTTCAAAAAATATAGGGAAGAGGAAAGGGCCTTCATTCATGCAAATTTTGAAATCCCCCCTATCCATGATGTATTTAATGATCCTAATATGCATCCTCATTGTAACCAATGTGGTCATGAGCATTTGTTTGTGGATTGTCCATATCATCCACATAAACACTCCCACAAAGGCAACATCCATCATGATCCTCATGTTGAAATAAATGGAAATTGCTCATTTTACTTTGATTTACTTGAGTCACAGGAACTTTTGAAGAAGGGAGCAAAAGAGGATTTCAAGTGCTTGGAGGATGTGGAAGGGCCCTCCCTTCCTCTAAGTTTGGAATCTTCCCATGATTTCAAGAGCAAGGATGGTCTACACCTAGATCATCAAGAAGGAGATAAAAAAATAATTTATATGAGTTCTATGGAAGATAAAGTGATATCTAGAGATTCTATGTGTAATAAGGATAAATGCATAGCTAAATCTCTAGATCGATCTCAAACCACACAACCTTATGATCCATTACATGAGCATGATATATGTAAAGAAACTCAACCTTTGTTGAACTCCCCATGTAAAGATGAGTTTTTTCTAAAGACTCACATAGAAGGCCCAAAAGACCCATATATCAAGAAGAAGTCACATTTCCCTTGTAATGTAAAGCAAATTTGGGTGGCCAAGAACTTACTTAGAGCCCAACCAAATCGCACTATGATATGGGTACCAAAGAAAGCTCTTCTACAAACTCAACCCGCTCACACTAGACTTCATAATCTACGATCTTGATTCACCATGCCTTATCATCAAGAATGACCACTTTTGACAAAGGGATCCAAAGCAATAAAGCCAACACTCAGAAAAGATCCAAGGAGAAACCTCAAGGCTAAGACCACAAAGCGAAGACATATTGGCAGCCTAAAACCTCTTCGTGTAGCAGCCATGGGTGTCGGACCCAACCTTGCCTAATGCACAACATATGTTTAAGATGCACACCAAGTATGCACATGAATAGGGCCTCATCCAAAGGCCAAGCATTAGGCACACTTAGTTTAACCCGGGCAGAAAGAGGACACATGTACATAGATTTCAAAAATTTGCTTTTTATTTTTCTTTTTTCAGGTTGGTGGACAAAGGTATCATCCATTTCAAATGGTTGATGGAAAAGAAGCGGCTCTTGGAGTTGGACATTTGGAGAAAGCCTCATCATCACCTCACCCTTGAGCACTTTGCTCAAGACCCATCCATTTTTGCACCATTTTTTGTTGTATGCATTTTTTAGAGTATGCATAAGATAGGGTCACATTACAAGACCGTGCATAGACACTTTTTTTTTCCACCCATGCACCCTTAGTTCCCACTCATGCATATGGACTAAGAAGAGATGAATTAACTTCATCTATTTGTATCTATCATCTACATCTTGTCATATCATTCTCATACATCATCCATCCATTACCACAAAAAAAAAAGAGAAAGAAAGAAAAGAAAAGAAATACAAAGCATTCTAGCCTATTCTTCCTATCTACACGAGGCAAAAGACGCAAATTAAAAGACAATCAACTCCAAACAAACATGCAAAAAGCAAGATGAAGAAAAGCAACAAAGCAAAGCACTCCAACGGCACAAGGATCATGCAAATCAAAAGGAACTCCAACACGCTCTTCCACAAAAGCTCCATACTTGCAAAAGCTTTGTCGAGGACGACAAAGTCAAGGATGGGGGGAGTGTTGAAGATACAACATATATTTCTTGGATCCACTTTATTTTCATCATCATTTGTACCTTTTTCTACCTCTCATTTAGTTGAATAAGCACTCTTCTATAGGTGTGTGTGAGTGCCACACTAGAGAATAAGTGGGATTCATTCTCCTTTCAGTTTAGAAATCCCACATAGCATGCTTTTTTGCCATTTTGTATATTTAGAGGTCTCCACCTCTTCTTTTGTGGAGATCTTTTCTAGAAGTAATGAGATAATGCTAGTTTGTAGTTAGACTCTTGCTCTCTTGTCATCATGATGTGCATGCATACTTGTTCTCTTCTTGTCTAACGCTTGTGACACATTGATGTGCGATTACGTCGCGATTATGCTTGTGATTATAATTATGTGCATCATTAGCGATGCTTATGTCATGTCTTCTTGTTAATTACGTTGTTAATCGTACGTTGACGAAGCACCATTACGTCTGTTGAGTGCTTCTACGCAAACATTTGGGTCTCATGAGATGCTTCCTGAATTGACAAGTATGAGTTGTGATGCTACAACATCAGCGAGTGTTCACTTGGTATTCTTCCTATTTCAGTGTCTCACCTCACCTTGTTGAATCATAGATTCAAGAACTCCCTTGCATCAAAATTATCTTCCAGGTCCACATCCTCCATTTCATAGTCAAATATGAACCCTTGATCTTCCTTTACATTACTCATAGTCAGTGCAAGTACATAGTCTTCTTGAATGTTGAATACTCTTTGAACATCAGTGAGCAAAATATATTTATTTCCTTTGATCTAAGAATCTGGAAAAACTAGTAATAGGAGGAACAAGACAAAACTATAAGGCAATATGAGCAAAAGACATAGCATGTTACAGAAAGGAATCAAAATCTACATCATTCACCAGATGCAAGACAATGCGATTTTCTTATATTATTAATTTGTAGGCTCTTTTTGTAATTTTTATTTACTTATTTTCATGGATAATTAAACGCTACTCATTTTGGATGTGAATGGACTTCTCTTGAAGTGCAAACATTTCTCCAAGGATGGGCCTAGGAATATTATGCAACCATACATTGGGAATTTCCTTGAACTCACTTTGCATCACTTTATATTTGCCTTATGGTTTTCCATGATCTCTAGGAATTTAAAACTCCTTGTTGAGAATCTTAATGATTATGGTATCCATGAATCATCATTTAACTTTGTCTATTCATAAGATATATGCAAAGTTGTCAAGGCCCCAATCAATATGAAGGTTGGGGTACCCTTGTATAGGGTCATAATAACACCTTGCTTATTGATGATAGTGAGAAGAAGTGTATATGTAATGAGCCAGCCACATATATCTATCCCACAGAGTATGATGGTAGTTGATCTGACAATGTTTTTTAGAATATACTTATATCAGATCTCACGAGGCTGCATAAATCAAACCTTTTTGTAATAGAGATTGTTGTAGAATACCCTTTTTTTTTACTTTGAGTTTATTGGGTTCTAGAAGCTTATGTACAGCTATCAAACTCTATGATTTGTTAATTATGTTGCACAATGCTATTTGTTGTTTTCTACTTATGGGGTATTATTTTATGCTTATGTACAAATACAAATTTGGCATTGTTGGGGCTTCAATCACTAATTAGGCATGGATATATGAAGACATATGAAGACATATGATGGAGGAAAGAAGAAGTGAAGGAAAGATCTACAGAAAATCAAGCCTAAGTGAAGGGACAATTTCACTATTGTAAATTAGTTGAAAATTAGAGTCTAGTTTTGTATTTGATCTTTAGAACTTACGAGTTCAAGTCTAGAAGAATGTAAACCATAGGTATATAAGTTAATTTGAGTCAGAAACATGTAGGAGAGAACTCAATTTTGAAATCTGAGTGAGTAGAGAAAAGTCGTGTTCTTTCTGAGAGAGATGGTGAGAGAAAACTTCTGAGTCTGAGAGAGTTTTCCATGGCTGTAAGCAAAATTAGGCCAAGCCATTTTGTACACATCTTCTCTGATAATCAACACATATTTGTGTAGAAGGATTGAGTCTAATTCCTCTTGTACATTGAGTTCTAAGTCATTTCATATGACTGTGTAAGGTAGTTGACAGTTACGACTTTTCTGGCGCACATTTGACTGATCTTCTGAAGGTCAGATCTCGAAGCATGGTGTAAAGTTTTTGGTAAGTGATAGCTCGTTTGAAAGCTGCTATCCTCAACTACATTTGGTCAAAAGATCTTTAAGAAACGGGACGCATACTCAGAGAAATCAGCTTAAGAGTGGAGGTATGTCAAATCGATGAAGTCATTTTTCAGTTTTCAGACATAGTGGAAAGTTTGATACAAAATCAGAAGATTCTGAAGTTATTACTTGAAATTTTTGGTTATTATGTGTTACTTAACATTAGCAAGAACATTCTTTAGCAAGTGATCAAAAGATTTGGCAAAGATTGAGCTAATACAGGTCAGATTGAAGGATTGAAGAAAAGGCGCAGATTTCTGTGAAGTGAAATTTTGATTTTCACTAAATTCAGAGATGAAGATTCACAATGTGAGTTTTGCTAAGCTAATGATGGTTATGGAGGTCTTCTAATACCACATTAGTTTGGTTCTTGTGGTGTTTCACACACCAACAAGTGGTATCAGAGCAGATAAGGTCCTCGAGAGTAAAGGGAGAACAGATACAAGAAGAATTGAAGAGTTCTTTATCAAAGAAGGAGGAAGCTGAGGTGTTCAACAACAAAAGTCATCAGAAGGTTATTTCGAAGTCACTTCCAAGGGTAAAGGTCTACAAAAGGTATCATTCTTTAACCTTACACTTACAGGTTGAAGCAGAAGCAAGGATACCATGGCAGATCATGTGTCCATTGACAAATTGGACAGAGATAACTATCCTGCTTGGGTAATGAGGATGGAGGCCTTACTTATGAGTAAGGACTTAATGGTATATGTGACAGGTGAAGAGGAGAAGCCTAAATTTGAAGATGAAAGTCATCCAAGAAAAGAAGAGCTAGAAGCTTTGAAGCTATGGCAGAAGAGAGATGCAAGTGCAAGAGCTTATATATACAACACTATTACAGATCATTTGTTGCCACACATCAGAGGTTTAGAAACAGCTGAAGATATTTGGAATGCTTTGGAAGACCACTTCCAAAACACTACTAAAGCTAGGAAAGCTAGCTTATGGTCAGAGTTTACCACATTCAAGAAAAAGCAAAATCAGAGCATTAGTGATTATGTCATTAAGATGAAGGACTTGGCAGATAGCCTTGGATCCATTGATGAGGATATTGAAGATCATAGGCTGATAGCACAATTACTTGCAGGGTTAAGAGGTGATGAGAGATGGAAGCCCTTTGTACTTTCAACAGAACTCTCATTAAATCATTATGTGCCAGAATTAAATCAATTACTTGGATTGATGCTCACATTTGAGCAAGACTTGAAGTCAGATGGAGACAAAGGTCAAAGTTCTGCAATGTATGTGAAGAATAAAAAGAAAGGAGATAAAGGCAAGGCAAAGGATGAAGAAGAGTCAACAACTCAAGCAAATTATGCAAGAGGAAGAGGTTTTGGCAGAGGTAAAGGTCGAGGAAATGGAAGAGGTAGAGGTAATCAGAACAATAACAAGAAGACATGTTGGATTTGTGGATTGAGCAATCATCTAGCATATGATTGTTGGCACAATCAACAAGGAGCAAGTCAAAATCAGAACAACAATGGCAGAGGAAGAGGTGGAAGGTTTCAAAATCAATTTCAAAGAGGAAGACAGAATTCAAGAGGAAGTTATGGAAGAGGTGGTGGTAGAAGTTGGAATCAGAACCAATCATACAACACCACATATTACAATTATGCAAATGATACACAGAATGACAACCATACAACATTGATGATGAATTCAATTAGTTCATCAGAGAAGGAGGATCTCAAGGTATTTTATATTGATTCTGGTTGTTCAAATCATTTATCAGGTAATATAGAATTGTTGTCATAATTGGAAGAAGGCAATTCAAGTCATACAGTACAAACAGGTGATAATACAAAACATAATGTGCATTCAATTGGAAAAGTGAAGTGCAGGAGTGGAGCTGATTTATTAACAAATGTTTTGTATGTTCCAACAATACCAAAGAATCTAATTAGTGTTGGACAAATAGTGGAAAAAGGTTTTCAAGTCAGATTTACAAATGAAGGAGTATTTGTTGAAGATCTAGAGGATGCATACAAACCCATTGTTTGTGGTAAAAAGGAAGGTAGACTTTTTACTCTCAAAGTGCAAGGAAATGTTGGTCAAGCCCTAATCACACATGGTGATGAAGTAATTACAGAGTTAGATCTTTGGCATAAAAGATTGGGACATTTCAATGAGAGAGGAATCAAAACTATGGTGGAGAATCAATCTGTATTGGGACTACCAAATGTGAAGAATCAACATATGATATATAAGTGTGAAGCTTGTCAGATGGGAAAAGCTCATAGACAACCATTTCAAAAGAAAGGTTTCAAGCATGATGGTTTGCTTGAACTCATACATACAGATGTATGGGGGCCAACAAAAGAAGGATCGATAAATGGATCTAGGTATTATGTTTTGTTTATTGATGATGCTACAAGATGGATAACTCTTTATGTTCTAAAGGAAAGATCAGAAGTCTTTGGAGCCTTCAAACATTTTCATGCTTATGCAGAAAGAGTTACAGGTCAAAAACTCAAGAGGCTAAGGTCTGATGGAGGGGGAGAATACTTCTCCCAAGAGTTTAATGATTATCTTTGGAATGCAGGTATCAAGAGAGAGATAACTTGCAGGTATACACCTCAACATAATGGGGTGGCAGAAAGGAGAAATAGAACATTGGTTGAATTTGCAAGAGCAATGTTAAAGGAAAAGAATTGCCCTAATTATCTTTGGGCTGACGCTGTAAATACAGCCACATACCTTGTGAATAGGCTACCATGTGGAGCTTTGAATGGTATGACCCCCTATGAAGCTTGGTGGGGTAAGAAACCAACACTTGACCATTGTAAAGTGTTTGGGTCAATTGCCTATGCTTATGTACCATCACAACTCAGACATAAGCTTGAACCAAAGGCAGAAAAATATGTGTTTATTGGGTATGATGAAAAGCAAATGGGTTATAGGTTATGGAGTCCTTTAACTAAACATTTCATTGTTTCCAGAGATGTGACTTTTGATGAACAGAAGAGTTGGTATGCAGATAAGGATTGTGATCTTGAAACATTTGAAGAAGAGATAAGAAGGAGTGCAAGAGGTAAATCACATATGCAGGTAGATGGAGATGAAGAACATATGCAAGCAAGCACATCAAGAGTTGAATCATATAGAAGGAATGAAGATGGACCAATATTTGATGAAGAAGTACATCCAGATATACATGAAGAGTGTGAACCAAGAAGGTCAACTAGAATGAGGAAGCAACCTACAAGGTATTCATATGACACTTCTTACTTGACTCAGAAAAATTATGCTTACATGGTTAAGGAAGATGAAGAACCTCAAGGCTATGATGAAGCAAAGGGTAAGAGACAATGGGAAGTAGCAATGAAGGAAGAGTTTGATGCTCTTGAAGAGAACAAAACTTGGGAACTTGTCCCAAAGCCTAATGGTAAGAAAGTGATTGGAAATAAATGGGTTTACAAAGTTAAAAAGCATGCAGATGGAACTATAGCCAGATACAAAGCCAGATTGGTGGTTAAAGGCTATGCTCAAACATTTGGCATAGATTATGATGAGACATTCAGTCCTGTGGCAAAGATGTCAACCATAAGGACAATCATTGCCATTGCAGCATCAAGAGGATGGACATTGAGTCAATTGGATATTAAGAATGCATTTTTGAATGGATATATATCAGATGAGGTTTACATGGAGCAACCTCAAGGGTTTGCAGATCATAAGTTTCCAAATTATGTTTGCAGGTTGAGAAGAGCCCTTTATGGTTTGAAGCAAGCTCCAAGAGCTTGGAATTATAGACTTGTAAAGTATCTTAATGATCTTGGCTATCAAAGTTCAAAGGCAGATGCAAGTTTACTTATCAAAAGAACAGATGAAGGTATGATCTACATTTGTATATATGTAGATGATATTATAATTACAGGTACCTCAAATGAAGGAATCAAGGAGGTGAAGAAGCTACTTGAGAAGGAATTCAAGATAAGTGATCTAGGAAAATTGTCATATTTTCTTGGAATGGAAATCACTTATGCAGAGCATGGTATTTATGTATCACAAGAAAGGTATCTCTTGAATCTTCTAAAGAAGTTTAACATGGAGAATTGCAGAGAGGCATCTACACCATTAGAAGTCAATCACAAACTCAGTAGATATGATGGTGCAGAGTTCAAAGACATGAGGAAGTATCAATCTTTAGTGGGAAGTTTGATTTATGCAACTCTAACAAGACCTGATCTTAGTTATGCAGTTGGTGTTCTTTCTCAATTCATGCATTGTCCAAAGGATCCACATTGGATTGCAGGTCAAAGAGTCCTTAGATATATCAAAGGGACTTTGAAAGAAGGATTGTATTATCCTTTTACATCAGATATAAGATTGAGAGCCTATAGTGATTCAGATTGGGCAGGAAGTCAAGATGACAGAAGGTCTACTCATGGCTACATGATCTACATTGGAGATAAGCTTGTGAGTTGGTGTTCAAAGAAACAACACACAGTGGCCTTATCATCAACAGAAGCTGAATACAAAGGACTTGTGGAAGCAGCAAAAGAAGTCATATGGATGCAGACATTATTCAAAAGCTTAGGAATTGATCAAGGTATACCCATCATTCATGGAGATAACATGAGTTCATTATATCTTGCAGCAAATCCTGTATTTCATGCAAGGACAAAGCACATAGAGATACAGTATCATTTTCTTAGAGAAAAGGTAATGGAGAAAGAGATTGAAGTGGTGTACACTTCTACAAAAGATCAGATTGCAGATATTATGACAAAAAGCTTGGATGGAGTAAAGACAAGTAAGTTCAAGGAGATGGCAGGAATAAAAGAGAAGAAGATTATGTGAAGAAGTCAAAGCATGCTAATTAGTGATTGAGGGGGAGCTGTTGGGGCTTCACTCACTAATTAGGCATGGATATATGAAGACATATGAAGACATATGATGGAGGAAAGAAGAAGTGAAGGAAAGATCTACAGAAAATCAAGCCTAAGTGAAGGGACAATTTCACTATTGTAAATTAGTTGAAAATTAGAGTCTAGTTTTGTATTTGATCTTTAGAACTTACGAGTTCAAGTCTAGAAGAATGTAAACCATAGGTATATAAGTTAATTTGAGTCAGAAACATGTAGGAGAGAACTCAATTTTGAAATCTGAGTGAGTAGAGAAAAGTCGTGTTCTTTCTGAGAGAGATGGTGAGAGAAAACTTCTGAGTCTGAGAGAGTTTTCCATGGCTGTAAGCAAAATTAGGCCAAGCCATTTTGTACACATCTTCTCTGATAATCAACACATATTTGTGTAGAAGGATTGAGTCTAATTCCTCTTGTACATTGAGTTCTAAGTCATTTCATATGACTGTGTAAGGTAGTTGACAGTTACGACTTTTCTGGCGCACATTTGACTGATCTTCTGAAGGTCAGATCTCGAAGCATGGTGTAAAGTTTTTGGTAAGTGATAGCTCGTTTGAAAGCTACTATCCTCAACTACATTTGGTCAAAAGATCTTTAAGAAACGGGACGCATACTCAGAGAAATCAGCTTAAGAGTGGAGGTATGTCAAATCGATGAAGTCATTTTTCAGTTTTCAGACATAGTGGAAAGTTTGATACAAAATCAGAAGATTCTGAAGTTATTACTTGAAAGTTTTGGTTATTATGTGTTACTTAACATTAGCAAGAACATTCTTTAGCAAGTGATCAAAAGATTTGGCAAAGATTGAGCTAATACAGGTCAGATTGAAGGATTGAAGAAAAGGCGCAGATTTCTGTGAAGTGAAATTTTGATTTTCACTAAATTCAGAGATGAAGATTCACAATGTGAGTTTTGCTAAGCTAATGATGGTTATGGAGGTCTTCTAATACCACATTAGTTTGGTTCTTGTGGTGTTTCACACACCAACAGGCATCACTTATGGAATGTTGAATTTTGAAGTTTATTTTATTGAGGTTTTAATGTGCTTTATGTTTTGATATACTAGCTAAAGGTTCATGATAGCATGGATGGGCCTACATTTATTCGGATGTATTTGGACACAAATAAGAGAAATTATATTTTCCATATATTTTTTAAATAAAAGAGCTGCATAGAGGGTTCTTTCTAAAAAGTCATTAAAATAGTGGTTGAGATAAGGATCACTCTAGAGTATGAATTTTGTAAATAAAAGCTAATGCTCTTTGTAAAAGTGAGCAACTTCTTATACACCTTGCTTTTCAAAACATTCACCCTCATAGTAAATTTTATATTTGGACATAATAAAAAACTATAAAGCACTAAAGACTCGTTCAATAGAGTTCTAGGGGGGATATTGCATTGAATACTATGTATTATCTTGTCTAGTGTGCATCTCTATTTTTGCGTGTTTTTAGATTTTGTACTCTCTATGTACATGTGCCTATAAGATCCTCCAGTAGTGGTCAGAGCCTCCATACTGTCTTGTCTATTGTGCATCTCTCTTTTTGTGTGTTTTTGGATTTCCTACTCTTTGTGTATGTGTTTTTGTAAGATCTTGCAATAACGTTATGCACAGGCATCACCTAAGGCATAGAACTATAAAATAACTTTGGCATCTTTTGCTTCCCTAGAACCCATGGGTCTCTTGGCTCCCTTGGTTGTTGGCTATGCACGACACTCTTTAATTAAGGAGTGGCAATAAGGACTCTCTCATTTAGTAAGGAAGCAATTTGAGCCCACAACCTCACATTCACAAGTAAAGTGCTTTACCACTACACTATTCACATGTCTTGTCACTCTATTCATTTTTACTCATTTTCAATTCCTAAGAACCACCCTTCCCTTTTCCATTTTCATTTAAAAAAATCTTTAAATTATTTTACATCTCTACCAAGGGAGTTTCTTCTTCTACACACCCATGGAGCCTATGCATACCATGAAGGACTTTGGTGAATCACCTCTACCTAGGGTATTGCTTGAACAATAGTTGGAGCTTATGATGCATGAACTCCAAGCCACCCAAAATGAGATCTGAGAACATGGTGAATTACTTCAAAAGATGCATTCTAAGGAGGAAAACCTTGTACGGGTGAAGGCCATTTTTTCCGCTCAAGAAGATGGCATGTGTTCCAAGATCAGCATAAAGAATTACTAATTTTCATAGTTTGATGGTTGTAAGGATAGTCAACTATTTTTATCATGGTTATCCCAATTTGATTATTTTATTCAAATGAAGCCTACTCCAAAATGATAAAGTGAAGTTTTCTACTAATTATTTAGTAGGAAAAGCATGCTTTATGGCATAATGCAGATCCTCCAATGACATTGAAGCTCTTTCAAAAGAAGGTTAAGGAATTTTCCTTCCCTAGTTCCATCTACAAGTTTGTCGTTCATGGATCAATTTCACATGGAAGGATGGTGATACCATTACTAGTTACACCAATCGATCTTGGAATATTCTATTACTTGTTTGCATGCTCAAGGACATTCTTGAAGATACCTTGCAGATGAAGTATGAAGATGATTTGCGATGGAGAGTGTTAATCTTCAAAAGAACAAGTTGACCTTGAGTTTAGATAACATCTATATCAAGATCAACTTTAGACTCCACCAAATTTAGAGATCATTCACCAATTTATCAAGAAATTGATTTTTCTAAAAAATTCAACTTCTCAGAAAAGTCTGCTGCAGATTAATCACTCATTGACTAATCAATCCTATAAAGTTTTTGATAAAACTTTGTACAACACTTTGCCTTGAGATTGCGCAACCTTACCAAGTTAAATTTCTCAAAATGATTGAGTACACACTGAGAAATGTGTAAAACACTTTACCTATGTCTGAACCTACTTCTCTGCAATGGCGACTTTGACACCTGCAACTTCTTAACACTGGTTCTCACAATGTCAAACCCGTTTGATCAAGATCTTTTAGCCATAGATGGCTTACCTTCCAACTTAGATTTTAAGCTCTCACTTGTGTAAAACTTTACACCACACACTGAGAAATCTTCATTTCTCTGATCATGAAATCTGCGCCAGTTTTGTCGACTCTCAGAACATCTTCACATATGAATGTTCCTAAACAAAATTCTCTCAGTCTGATTGCAATTAACCTCTCAAATTCTAGCCATAGATAGATTAGCTATGGACTTAGATATGTGCAAAAGGATTCCTCAAAAGATTAGACACAGAAGGAGCAGACAGCAAAATATCGGGCGCAAGATTTTTCGATTTCTCAGAAAAATTACATCTAAGTGAGGATAGACAATTCACTCACTTTCCATGTGTCTAATGACACTTCTTACAACTGATTTCTCTCTACCTATTCTCTATTCTTCTTCTGCTCTATTTTCCCTGACATTTTCCAACATATTTATAGATGAATATATACAAGTGTATGACTAGACAAAAGTATAAGTCAGCTAATGTACATATGTGTACACATCTTTGGATTCCTGAAAAATATCCTTCCTTCAACCTACTGCATTTATTCTCCTCTTGACTCCTTGACTTCATTTCTTCACAATCCTTCAATTGATGATTGTCATGCACCAACAGCTCCCCCTCAATCATTAATTGAGGTTCTTCTCTATCTTCTTGATTCCTGCCATATCCTTGAATCTTTGTAGCTTTGGTCCATCTAGACTTTTTGTCATCATATCTGCAAGTTGATCTTTTGTAGGAGTGTGTATGACTTCAATCTCCTTTTCAATGACCTTTTCTCTCAGAAAATGATATTGTATTTCAATATGCTTAGTTCTAGCATGAAACACAGGATTAGCTGCCAAGTATAAAGAGCTCATGTTGTCTCCACAAACAATAAGAGTACTTTGAACAACATCAAAAACTTTCATAAGTGTCTTTAGCCATATTACCTCCTTTGTAGCTTCCACCATACCTTTGTATTCTGCTTCTGTAGATGACAAAGCAATTGTATGTTGCTTCTTAGAACACCATGAAATCAATTTGTCTCCTACATAACACAAGTATCCATGTGTTGATCTTCTATCATCCACATTACATGCCCAATCTGCATCACTATATATCTTCACTCTTGTATCAGAAGTAAATCCATAGTACAACCCTTCTCTGAGTGTACCCTTGATGTACCTAAGTACTCTTTGTCCTGCAATCCAATGTTCCTTTCTAGGACAATGCATAAATTGTGAAAGCACACCAACTGCATATGACAAATCAGGTCTTGTCAATGTAGCAAAATCAAGCTACCAACCAAACTTTGATAGAGTTTCATATCTCTAAACTCTTCTCCTCCAAACCTAGACAACTTATGGTTCACTTCCAAAGGTGTAGGTGCAACCCTGCAATCTTCCATTTTAAATTTGGTTAGCAAATTTTTAAGATACCTTTCTTGGGTCACATATACTCCATGTTGCGTATAAGAAATCTCCATTCCCAAGAAGAATGACAGGTTCCCCAAATCACTGATTTTGAACTCTTTCTCCATCTGCTTCTTGATCATTTGTATCCCTTTATCATCTGTTCCTGTAAGTATTATGTCATCAACATAAATACAAACATAAATGAATCCATCTTCACTTGCTTTGACTAGCAAGCTACTATCTGCCTTTGATGCTTGAAATCCAAGATCATTCAAGAATTTTACAAGCCTATAATTCCATGCCCTTGGGGCCTGCTTTAATCCATACAAAGCTCTCTTGAGCTTACATACATAATTTGGATTCACTTGATCTTTGAACCCATCTGGTTGCTCCATGTAAACTTCATCTGAAATATAACCATTGAAAAAAAGCATTTTTAACATCCAATTGAGACAACTTCCAACCTTTGCAAGCAGTAATTGCTATGAGGGTTCTGATGGTTGTCATTTTTGCCACAGGACTATAAGTCTCATCATAGTCCACTCCATATGTTTGTGCATACCCTTTCACAACAAGTCTAGCTTTGTATCTAGACACACTTCCATCTGCAAATCTTTTGGTTTTATAAACCCACTTACACCCAATAATTTTCTGGCTATTAGGTTTAGGAACCAGATCCCAAGTCTGATTCTCTATTAATGCATAATACTCCTCTTGCATGGCTTCTTCCCAATTTCTCTTGCCTTTGGCTTCATCATATGTAGATGGATCTTCATCTGTTTTTATCAAATAAGCATAATCTTTAGTAGTCAAGAATTGGGTGTCATAGCTATACCTTGTAGGTTGCCATTTGTGCCTAGATGACCTCCTAACTTCTGCACTTCTTGAAGTCTCTGGTTCATCACATTCTGGATCAAACCTTGGCCTCTCTTCAACTTCAACCTGTACTTCATCATTCTCATTTTCATCAAGTAATTGAATCTTTGCTTTACCTTTTCTTTGATCCACTACTTCTTCATCATCTGCATGTACATTATATTTACCTGCATACCAAGTACCTTGCTCATCAAATGTAACATCCTTGGATACAAGGAATTGCTTTGTGGATGGACTCCACAACCTGTATCCCATTTGCTTATCATCATAACCAATGAATACATACTTTTCTGCCTTAGGCTCCAACTTATGCCTCAATTGAGATGGCATATATGCATATGCCAAACATCCAAATATTCTGCAATGATCTAAGGTAGGTTTCTTACCCCACCAAGCTTCATATGGTGTCATACCTTGCAAAGCTTTACAAGGCAATCTATTAACCAAATATGTAGCTGTATTTACAGCCTCTGCCCACAAGTAATTTGGGCAATTCTTCTCTTTCATCATGGACCTTGCAAACTCAACAAGAGTCCTATTTCTTCTTTCTGCTACCCCATTTTGTTGAGGAGAGTACCTGCAAGTAACTTCTCTCTTTATACCTGCATTCCACAAGTAATCATTGAATTCATTTGAAAAATACTCTCCCCCTCCATCTGACCTTAATCTCTTCAATTTTTGACCTGTAATCCTTTCTGCATATGCATGATAGTGTTTAAATGTATTAAACACTTCTGACTTTTCTTTAATCACATAAATTGTGATCCACCTGGTAGCATCATCAACATATATGACATAATATCTTGAACCATTTATACTAAAGTCCTTTGAAGGACCCCACACATCTGTATGCACCAATTCAAGTCTTTTTGAATACATAAACCCATGCTTGGAATAGGATTGCTTATGAGCCTTACCTAATTGACATGCCTCACATCTGTATGTCATGTGTTGACCTGCAATATTAGGCAACCCAAGCACTAAATCATTGTTAATCATTTCTTTAATACCTCTTTCATTGAAGTGTCCAAGTCTTTTGTGCCAAAGATCCAATTCTGACACCTGCTCTCCATATGTGAACATAGCATGTCCAACATTTCCTTGTACCTTCAATGTGAAGAGCCTTCCTTCTTTCTTTCCTGCAATAACTTGTTTATACCCTTGACTAGGATCTTCAACATAAACTCCATCATTGGTGAACCTTACCTCATATCCTTTTTCCACAATTTGACCTACACTGATCAAATTCTTTGGGATTGTGGGAACATAAAGTACCTTACTCAGAAGAGTGCTCCCATCCTTAGCCTTGACTGAACCAATTGACTTAACCTTATGCTTTGTATTATCACCTGTCTGAACTGTATGATTAATTGCATTATGATCTAGGTCAGTCATCAAAGCAATATTTCCACTTAAATGATTACTACATCCTGAATCAATATAAAACACTCTCATGTCCTCATGTGAGGTTTCACATGTATTCATAATGAGAGTCGAGTCCTCCTTCTGATCTGATGCATAGTTGTAGTAGGTGTTATTATAGGATTGGTTTTGGAAGTTTCTTCCTCCACCTCTTCCAAAAGAATTCCTACCACCTCTACCTCTGAAGTTTCCTCTCTGAAATCTACCACCTCTTGCTCTTTGATTAAAGTTCTGATAATTACCATTGTTTTGATTATTATGCCAACAATCATGAGATAGATGATTGGTCTTACCACATATCCAACAAGCTCTTGCATTATCTTTGTTGTTTCTGCCTCTTCCTCTACTTCTGCCATTTCCTTTTCCTCTTATGAAATTTGCTTGGTTTGAAGTACCTTCTTCTTCACCTGATTGTTGCTTTCCCTTGTTAGCTTTCTTCTTGTCTTTAGAATACATTGCATGACCTGCACTCTTATCAACATCTCCTTTGATATCATTCTCAAAAGTTAGCATATGACCTAACAATTGGTTCAAATCAGGAGTAAAGTGATCTAATGAAAGTTCTGTAGATAAAATGAAAGGCTTCCATTTCTCATCTCCTCTTAGCCCTGTGAGAATTTGTCTTACCAATTTGTCTTCTTCAATATCTTCATCCACTGCACCTAAATAATCTGCAATGTCCTTCATCTTTGTCAGATAATCAGATATTGACTGTGAGGCCTTCTTCTTGAAAGTAGTAAATTCTGCCCATAGTGAAGCCTTCCTTGATTTGGTTGTGTTTTGGAAATGCTCCTCCAAAGCATTCCAAATGTCACATGCACTTTCAAGTCCTCTAATGTGAGGAAGCAAATAGTCATTGACTGCCATGTAGATTATGCTCCTTGCTTGAGCATCCTTCTTCATCCAATTCTTCAAGTCTGCAAGCTCCTCCCTAGTTGGAACACTAGGATCTCTGAATTTAGGCTTCTCTTCTTCACCTGTAATGTAGGCTATCAAATCTTTGCTCATTAGATGAGCTTCCATCCTCATAGACCAAGCTGGATAGTTCTCTCTATCCAACTTTTCAATTTGGAGACTATCTCCCATTGTTTCTTTACCTGTAGTCTCAAAACTTTAGACTTTACAAGGAATAAATGTACCTTTACTTCGAGTCTTGCTTCTTCTGATCCTTTTGATAACTTCAATGTGTCTACCTTCAAGTTTTCTTTAACCTTTATCCTTCTGCACCTTCAAAATGTAAAGATTTGTACTTCTGCAGTAGTCGGAGTCTTCTTCACTTCAATTTTGACACAACCTGCTCTGATACCACCGATGGAGAGTGTTAATCTCCAAAAGAACAAGTTGACCTTGAATTTAGATCACATCTATATCAAGATCAACTTTAGACTCCACCAAATTTAGAGATCATTCACCAATTTATCAAGAAATTGATTTTTCTGAAAAATTCAACTTCTCAGAAAAGTCTGCTGCAGATTAATCACTCATTGACTAATCAATCCTGTAAAGTTTTTTATAAAACTTTGTACAGCACTTTGCCTTGAGATTGTGCAACCTTACCAAGTTAAATTTCTCAAAATGATTGAGTACACACTGAGAAATGTGTAAAACACTTTACCTATGTCTGAACCTGCTTCTCTGCAATGGCGACTTTGATACCTACAACTTCTTAACACTGGTTCTCACAATGTCAAACCCGTTTGATCAAGATCTTTTAGCCATAGATGGCTTACCTTCCAACTTAGATTTTAAGCTCTCACTTGTGTAAAACTTTACACCACACACTGAGAAATCTTCATTTCTCTGATCATGAAATCTGCACCAGTTTTGTCGACTCTCAGAACATCTTCACATATGAATGTTCCTAAACAAAATTCTCTCAGTCTGATTGCAATTAACCTCTCAAATTCTAGCCATAGATAGATTAGCTATGGACTTAGATATGTGCAAAAGGATTCCTCAAAAGATTAGACACAGAAGGAGCAGACAGCAAAATATCGGGCGCAAGATTTTTCGATTTCTCAGAAAAATTACATCTAAGTGAGGATAGACAATTCACTCACTTTCCATGTGTCTAATGACACTTCTTACAACTGATTTCTCTCTACCTACTCTCTATTCTTCTTTTGCTCTATTTGCCCCGACATTTTCCAACATATTTATAGATGAATATATACAAGTGTATGACTAGACAAAAGTATAAGTCAGCTAATGTACATATGTGTACACATCTTTGGATTCCTGAAAAATATCCTTCCTTCAACCTTCTGAATTTATTCTCCTCTTGACTCCTTGACTTCATTTCTTCACAATCCTTCAATTGATGATTGTCATGCACCAACAATTTGGAGATGGGGATCCAAACCAAGGTTCACACACTCCGAGCTACAATGCTTTACGAATCAAATTCTTTTTGTCATGATGTAGAGAAGGAGTTTCAATCAATTACCAATTCAATCCATTTTCAATAACTAAGTCAATAACAATCTTTCGTCAAGCCTAATTTTCCTTTGAAGCATAATTTTGCTACCTCTCCTTATCATAGATTTCCATAAGCTTTTCATTCCAATTTTCCACAGCACATAGCTTCATCTCTCCAACCTATCAAACCTCTGGCACGATCTTACAAACACACGTACACAAAGAGTAAGAAATCTAAAAAGATATAAAAACAAAGATGCATACTAGAGGAGATAGTACAAAGCCTTAGGTGCAATCTTCCTCCATGCATTCCGATGGATGAGTCTTTAGAGTGCATGTATTTATAGTCTTTTAGTATGTCCAAATATAGAGGCTACAATGATGGCAATTGTTTCAAAAAGCAAGCATGTGACTATAGAGTTGCTCATTTTTATCGAGAACCTTAACTTTTATTTGCAACAGTCACATTCTACAATAATCCTTGT